>CP094635.1:8962824-9349928 GCA_023657505.1 Camelina hispida | reverse complement strand
CTCCGGTTGTGCCGCGTGTGGCGGAGTGCAGCCGAGGGCTGCGGATGTTGAGTTTCCATCTTATGTTAAGAGGGATGAGCGGTTGTAGATGACCGGTATGAGATTATTCTGAGGGTATCAGACAGAGAGGCGGATAGGTGGACATATGCAGTAGGAGCATATATTTCTCTATTTTGGGGTTAATCCGGTTGGATAATGTAAGTTGAGTGGGCAGGTGTAACATTGCAATATACTCGGACCACGGGAGGTACTTGTGTCGAGAGATGTTTATAGTCGTTAAGGATTATTGCTCGGGGATGGTGATTCCCTGCATACTGATGGCTCGAGGGGCTGAGGGCTCCGAGAGTGGTAGAGGGATGTTGTTCTTCTGAGGGGATGAGTAGTTCCACGATACTGAGATCTTGAGGATTGTGGTCCAAGGTGAGACGGTATAACTTGAAGCGCTGGTCTGAGAGTGAGATCGGTGTGACTCGAAGGTTGCGACCTAAGAGTGGAAGAGTTGGGAGCAAGCAATTCCTAGGACGTGAGTATGAACATAACGACGGAATGTAGACCTCGAGTGATGATGGTTTAATCTTGGATTTTAGGATTATGTTGGCCGGTGGGCCAGGATTTTATGACCGGAGCGGTTATGAGTTTTTGGCTTTGCGCCAGGATTGTGAGGCCGATGGTGCTGGATTCCGAGAGGGGAGTTACAGCAGTTTTGAGCCGGGAGAGGCATGTTTGCCGGATACATAAGTTCACGAGAAGCCTTCATGGCAGGATAAACTAATCGTTGCGACGATGTTGGATTACGTTCATTGGAGATGGACAGGGTTGCAAGATTGAGTTTTGGTAAGCTTGTTGGAGGGAATAATTCAAGTGGTTTGAGTTAGCTGCCTGCAAAGCATTTGATACGGTGAATCGGAATATGCGAACGTATGGTACTTGTTTGTTTTATTACGCTCGTATTGATGATTTTCTGTGGAGAATTGATAAGCGGGAAGCTAATTTTGGATTAAGCTATCTTGTGGAAGTTTCCGAGAGCGAGTTACTAGAGGTTCTTGGACGAACAAGAGGATTGATATTCAGGTGGCAGAGTTGATGTCGGCATACTTAAGTATTTGTTTAGTTTAGCTGAGGAAGTAACTAGAGAATTTATGGAGCAAGGGATTAATTTTAGTGTATCAGTGGAGAGCACTGGTGTTATTTGTTAAGAAGAAGGATGGGAGTTTCAGGTTGTGCATTGATTATCGGGGTTTGAACCGGGTCACTTGTGAATAACAAGTACCCTCTTCCTAGGATCGATGAGTTGTTGGATCAGTTGAGGGTGCTACTTGGTTCTCCAGATCGATTTGGCATCGGGATATCATCGATTCCTATACATGAGGCAGATGTGAGGAAGACAGCCTTCGGGACGAGATATGAGCACTACGAGTTTGTGGTGATGCCGTTGGGTGAAACAAATGCGCCAGCTGCGTTTATGAGATTGATGAACAGCGTGTTCCAGGAGTTCTGGACGTGTCGATCATCATTTTCATCAACGACATCCTGGTATACTCTAAAGTCACGAGGAGCATGCACTACATTTGAGCAGTGTTGGAGAAGCTGCGGGAGCAGAAGCTGTTTGCTAAGCTGAGTAAGTGCAGTTTCGGCAGCGTGAGATGGGGTTCTTGGGCCATATTGTTTCAGCGAGGAGTTTTAGTGGATCCGAGAGAAGATTCAGTCCATCGGGGAGTGGCCGAGGCCGCGAGTGCCACGAGATTCAGAGTTTGCTGGGGTTAGCAGGTTACTACACGGAGGTTTGTTTGGGGTTTTGCGAGTATGGCACAGCCGATGACTAAGCTTACGGGGAAGGATGTCCCATTTGTATGGTCACCGGAGTGTGAGGCGAAGTTTGCAAGTCTCAAGCAGATGTTGACTACCACGCCGGTGTTAGCACTCCTGAGCAGGGCGAGCCTTATGTTGTGTATACGAGCTTCTAGAGTGGGGTTGGGTTGTGTACTTATGCAGCGGGGAAGGTTATAGCCTATGCTTCGCAGCAGTTGTGGGCATGAAGCTAATTATCCTACTCATGATTTGGAGATGGCAGCAGATGATCTTTGCTCTTAAGATTTGGAGATCTATCGTATGGTGGGAAAGTACAGGTATTTACAGATCACGAGTCGAAGTATATTTTTACTCAGCCTGAGCTGAATTTGAGGCAGAGCGTTGGATGGAGTTAGTAGCGGATTATGATTTGGACATAGCTTACACCATCTGGTAAAGCTACAGTTGCGGATGCCTTGAGTCGGAAGAGGATGGCTTCGGCTCAGGAGCAGGATATGGATATGGAGGCATTGGTAGGTGAGATTAGTGCATTGAGTTTGTGTGCTATCTCACAGGAACCTTTGGGTTTGGAGGCAGCTGATAGAGCGGATTTGTTGAGCGAGTGAGGTTAGCTCGGGAGAGCGATGAGGGGCTGGTGAATGCCTCAAGGCTGCGGGTGCAGTATCAGGTTTCGCTGGTACTATCCTTGTGCATGGTCGGATCTGTGTGCCCAAGGGTGAGGATTTGAGGCAAGAGATACGAGAGAGGCTCATTCGAGCAAGTTTCTATTCATCCGGGGCGACCAAGATGTACCGTGGCCTCGCGGTATTATCACTGGGTCGGGATGAAGAAGGATGTAGCCGACTGGGTGGCGAAGTGTGATACTTGCCAGCTGGTGAGGCGGAGCATCGGGTTCCTGGTTTATTACGGAGTTTGCCGATTCCTGAGTGGAAGTGGGATTTGATCACGATGAACTTCGTGGTGGGTTTGCTGTGTCGAGGACGTTTGATGCTATTTGGGTCATTGTGGACCGTTTGACTAAGTCTGCGCATTTTTTGGCCATCAAGAAAACTGACGAAGCAGCGGTTTTGGCCAAGAAGTACGTGAGGGAGATAGTCAGACTGCATGGTGTGCCTGCTAGTATTGTGTCTGATAGAGATTCCAAGTTCACCTCGGTGTTACGGAAGGCATTTCAGCAGAGATGGGCACGAAGGTGCATATGAGTACAGCTTATCATCCTCGGACGGACGGTCAGTCGAGAGAGGATGATCCAGTTTTGGAGGATTTATTGAGGATGTGTGCTGGATTGGGGTGGTCATTGGGCAGATCACTTGATCTTGGTGGAGTTTGCTTAAAACAGGCTACCAGGCTAGTATTGGGATGGCTCCTTATGAGGCCTTGTATGGGAGGCCGTGTTGTACACCATTATGTTGGACTCAGGTGGGGGAGAGGAGCATATTTGGTGCAAATTTTGTTCAGGAGACCTCGGAGAAGATTCGGGTTTTGAGGCTTAACATGAAGGAGGCTCGGGATCGGCGGAAGAGCTATGCTGATAAGAGGAGAAAGGATCTTGAGTTTCAGGTTGGTGATAGAGTGTACCTCAAGATGGCCATGTTGCGGGGTCGAACAGGTCATTGACAGAGACTAAGTTGAGTCCGAGTACATGGGTCCGTTCAGTGGTTGAGCGGGTGGGACCAGTGGCATATAGGCTGGAGTTGCTTGAGGTTATGCGTGCGTTCCACAAGGTATTTCATGTGTCGATGCTGAGGAAGTGTCTTCATGAGGGTGATCAGCTGTTGGCTAAGATTCTGAGGATCTTCAGCCTACCATGACTTTAGAGCGAGGCCATTGAGGGTGCTCGAGAGGAGAGTCAAGGAACTTTGGAAGAAGAAGATTCCTTTGATGAGAGTTTGTGGGACTGTGACGGAGTAGAGGAGCAGACTTGGGAGCCGGAGGCGAGGATGAAGGCAAGGTTTAAGAAGTGGTTTGAGAAGCAGACCGCGACTTGAGCTTGTCTAGCCGGGTCCGAGTTGTAGTCCGTGGCTGGAGCGGGTACGGAGTATTCCAGCCCATCTCTCTTGATATTTGGTCTTAAGGGGTGGTTGGTTGTGCGACTAAGTATCGGGATGAGATGGTGCTTGGAATGCGGGTTGATGGCTCCGATTGTAGTATTTTTGCTTTTTCTATGTATTTTCGTTGAGTTTGTAACGATTATGGCATTTTGAGATTAATAAGATGAGTATTTTTCTTTATGTTTATTTATTAATGTCATGGGAAAAGAAAACAGTTCGGGTTTCTATTTTGGAAGTTTCCATAAATAAAAAGTTTCCACAAATGAAGGTTTCGAGTTAGAAAAGTTTTGTCGAAAATGTTGGGGTAGATCTAGCGGGAGATACTCGTGGGCATCAGTATTTGTTTTGCTCAAGGCCGTGCGGGCCCACTCACGTGATACCGATAGCTCGATGGACTTTGTGGCCAGAGAGTGGGAGTGGTATGTTGCTCGGATGACGATCCGAGAGCGCGCTTGAGGGTGACGACCCAAAGTGGGATATGTGAGGCTCCTGGATACCGTAGCTGTGAGCCGAGGCTCGGCAGTGAGCCGGTATATCTCGAGGGTTGCGACCCGAGAATGGGGAGAGTGTGTGTGAGTGACTTCCTGGATGCTGTAGCTTAAGGCGGTTGGCCTGATAACGAGCCGGCATGATTCGTTGGTTGCGACCACGGATGGGGAAGCACTAAGTTGTGAGCAAATAGTGTTTATGATCATGCGAGTATATTGGCTAGAGGGAGACCTCGAGGGTCAGTCGAGAGTGTGCGGGCTGTTGCGACATGGCACGGGAAACCTTGGCTGACGGTGTTTAGTCCGGTCTAGGGACGTGCGGGCCGTGCTGACGGTGGCACGGAGGTCCTTGGTAGATGGACGGTATTGCGGGATTCGGGGACGAATCCATATTGGTGGGGGAGAATTGTAACATCCGCGAACCAATCTTTGTAATTTTGGTGTGGGTGTCGATCGGCACCACCCTGTGTAGCATCGATCGACACCATGTTTTTCCGGTTTGGTCGGGTTTGATTTAATTGCTGATTGGTTTGGTTTGGTTCAATTAAAATCCCTAATCGTGTTGTTAAGCGTCTAAGGACGAATTAAGGGTTTCAGAGTCTTATTTTTGGTCGCCGTTGAGTGAAAGGAAAGAGAGAAAAGAGAGAAAAACGTTTTTGAGATTTTCTGGGCTTGTTCTTGAGATTTTGGAGAGATCTGAGGCTGTAGAAGTGATAGCTGTTGCTGGAAACGAAGGGGGAGCTTCTGGAGGTGTTGTTTTCCACGTTTCTCAATCCAATCTTCCTGTTCTTGAGGTGAGTGCTTGACCATGGTTGATCTAAGCATGAGATCTCCTTTGTCTTGTGTGATTTCTTGCTGTTTGTGTTGTTTGCTTGCTTGGGTACCTTGTTCTTGTGATTTAGTGATTTCCGAGATGGATAGACGTGTTTGGAGTCGAATCTGAGATGATTAGAATCGGAGTTCGTCGCTGAGTTTCGCGCAGATCGTATCTGCAGAAGAGGCATCGATCGATACCACTTTTGTGAGCATCGATCGGCACCACCCTGTGGCATCGATCGGTACCACTTCAGCATCGGTCGGCACCAGTCTTTACAGCATCGATGGACACCGTTTGAGCATCGGTCGACACTAGTACCTGCCGAGTCTTATTTCTCCTGGTTTGATGTATTGATTGTTTACTTTTTGTTTGTTGACTTGGGAGTCTCATATGCTTGTGTGTATAACCTAGTAGATGGGAGGACGGCCCTAAGTATTTGTGATAATACTTACGCATCTCAATTGTTGTTTGTGGTGTGCAGGTAAAGGAAAAGTGTGATCGTGGAATCAAAGGCGATGAGGAGGAGGATGTTAGAGGCTTGATTGATTGTAGTCTGGCTGTTGTTAGGTTCTTTAGATTAAGTCAATGGAACATTGTAGGATGCTAGCTTTTGGTTATTTCTTTGTTTGGATTATGGTGTTATTGGTGATTGGATTATTGTTGTTGGTATTCTTTTGGTTTAATGGAAATTATTTTTATTTGTTTATCCGCGGTTATTGATTGTCGTTAGGATGTTAGTGGGTATGGGACCACTAGTAAATTAAGATATAATAAAAAAAAAAAAAACGGGAAGGGTTGTTTCACTAATCTTGTAAAATCTTTCATAAAATCTTTCAAAATCTTCTATTTGATGAAAGAGTTTTCATGACTTTTGTTATGAAGGAAATGATATAAAATCCTAAACAAATAACAAAATTTGAATTCATTAACAATCCAAGATTCTTTAGTTTTAATTGAATAACATAAAACTTTTAATGACTTTATAAGACTCTTAATCCAATAACACTAGATTTATCAAGATTTTAGATAACTTTTTACAAATCCACAACCAATAACACCAATTTTTTAAAAGTCTTGATTGAATAACAACATATTTTACATAACTTTTAAAGTAATTAAAATTCTTTCTAAATCCTAAACCAATAACCCCCTTTAAATAACATGGGATTTTAACAAGTATTTGTAAATCACTAGGATTTCACCCACCGTACACCGCGGGGCTAAATATAAATAGTAATTTTTAATTTATTTAGTTTTCAAATTCTTGATTAATTAACTTTTGTCTAATTAATTTATAATTTTGTTTACAATTCTTTTTCTTCTTCTTACACTTTTACAAAGTTTATAACTTAATTACATTAAATTTGTTAGTAGATAAAATATAAAATTCTAGATTTGTTTTGTTCTCTAGAATTAAACAGAGGTATATACCTATATGGTATATTATTTTATATTTTTATGTGTATTTTTTTTTTTTGAATATTAAGAATTTGTTATAGTATGTGTAATATTTTGTAGTTCATATACTAAATAATTTATAAGTTAATTTTCCAAACTATGATTACAAATCTATAGTATAGATGTGATAAACTAATAGTTTTAGTGTTGGTTCTATAGTCTAAACCTACCATGCTAGGCGGGTCAGGCAACATAATTTTAATCCAATATAGCTAATGTTGTAATTTAAAATTTAAAATTATGATATTAACAAATCTAGAAAACAATTTTAATACAAAATAGCTAATTATAATAACAGCTTTGGTATTTATCAATGAAAGCCATCCTTATGAAAACATGCTATTATTTTTGGTGTGAATTTAACTATTTCATATTAATATTAGAGAATGTAACTTTTTATTATTTTTGTATTTTAAAAAATCAGAATTAAGACATTTTAGAAAATTAATTGAATGTTATATGTTAATTGAAAATAACTAAGTTAATTATTATGTTTCCAAACTATTTAGTCTCTTACTATAGTTATGTATAACTTAATTACTACAGTGAAAAAATTTCTTTTTTTTTGAAAGTATAATAATTATGTTTCCAAAATTACAACTTAATTAAATTAGGATCCGAGTTTTATGGAAAATTGTGTTTAATATTAGATTTGTAACATTAATTAATATATTTAATATCAGTTCCGATTTTGAAAAATCGGTTAGTCATTTTAATATTTTAGTTTAAATTTTATAAATTAAATTTAAATACCAATGGCAGTCTTGTAAATAGTTTGCAAGTTCAGAATTTATTTGCTAAATGTACTTGAAAAATATATATATAGATATAACCAATAACACATAATTTTGATAAATATTTTAAAATTAAAAATTGAATAACACATGATTTTTGTTTAAATTTCCAAATCCCTTAAGATCATAGAACCAATAACCTTTTCTAAGTTTGAAAATGTAATTACTAATTGTCAAAGAAAAGAAAGAAAATGTGATGTATATAATTGAATGAGACTCTTAAACAGGAGAGTAAATATTGGCGTCGATAATAATAACTTAATAAGGTCAAGAGATGTGGCGTTATGAATAACTTTTGAGCAAGAGTAGACAAATTAAGACTTTTCTTTTCTTGGTCAAGATAATTAAGTCTTTTCTATATTTGATTACTGGATTTGTACGGGAAATTCATTTCCTGTTTTTTAGCTAACTCTTTGACTTTCTTTTTTTTTTGTTTTTGATAACTTTCCTTTGTATTACTTATATGTAATTCAAAGAGAGAGAATTATCAATAATTTAAACAAGGCAAGGAGGGTTAGGACGACGATTCACCATGGGGAATAAGGGAAATCTAGGATCTGTGATCTTCTTCTGGGCTCTGCTGGTTGCTGTGGTAGCCATGGCCACCGAGCATCGTCCCATTGAGCGGACTAAAGGCATCAATGGTCTCGACAAGATCATCGTCCGCGACCATCGTGGTCGATCTTTTGAGGTACTTCTTCTGTTTGGTTTAGATCTTTTGTTGTTGTCATGTACAGAAATGTCAGAAAACATCGTTTCAAATCATCATTTGAATAGAACCTAACTAGCAAATTAGTGATTTGTAGCTGCCTTAGACTCCAAGGTCCATATTTCTTGATGCAGATTCTGATTCATTTTGTTGGCTTGTTCAGGTTTACTTGTATGGAGGACAAGTAACTTCTTGGAAGAATGAGAAGGGAGAAGAGTTACTTGTTATGAGTAGTAAGGTAACTTCTGATTCACTCTATCTCCTATATTCAAACCATGAGACAATACTGTTTTATGATTGGCTCTGTATCTACAAATCTACAATAGTTGACTAATTTGTTATCCAAAGAAGAGATCTAAAATAACGTGTTAACGTATTGTGCAGGCTATCTTCAATCCTCCAACACCGATTCGTGGAGGGATTCCAATATTGTTTCCGCAAGTATGTGTTTTTTTTTTTAAATAAATATTTTTTGTTGTAATCATTGAATAGTATGATCTGTTTTTGTTAATGGAATGATTTTTGTGTAAGTGCAGTATAGTAACACCGGTCCACTTCCCTCACATGGATTTGCAAGACAGAGGTTTTGGGAAGTTGAGGCTAATCCACCTCCTTTGCCATCAAAGACTTCTTCTCATGCATTCGTTGACCTGATCCTAAGATCATCTAATGATGATTTGAAGATCTGGCCTCACAAGTAAGATTCTTGAAATCTCTCTTTCTCTTTCAACATTTTGATTAGGAACTTTTTTAACATAGAATGTGGACCAATGTTTTGATGATCTCTGTATCCATCTACAGGTTTGAATATAGACTGAGAGTAGAATTGGGACATGATGGAGAATTGACGTTGACATCTCGTGTTAAGAATTCTGACACTAAGCCCTTTAACTTCACATTTGCTCTCCACCCCTATTTCGCTGTTTCCAATATCAGGTAATCCAAATCTTCCATATTGAAACGAGACACAATATCTCATCTTTGAATCGTTGAATCAAGCTGGTTGTTGTATGTGTTCAGTGAAATCCAGGTCGAAGGATTGCACAAGTTGGATTATCTTGACCAACAAAAGAACAGAACACGTTTCACTGATCATGAGAAGGTTATAACTTTCAATGCTCAAGTAAGTCCCCCTTTTTTCATTTTGTCAAATTCAAATTTTAACCGTTACTTGTTTTATATTTCATCACTAATCAAAAAAGCTACACCTTCAATAAAAAAAAGCTTGACAGGTTGTACCTAAGCACTCCAGATAACATAAAAATCGTGGACCATAAGAAAAAGAAGACTCTTGTTGTACACAAGGAGGGACAAGTTGATTCAAGTAATTAAAGACATATAGTTCTGTCAACATTATAAACAGTTTGGGTTTTTTTTAGTACTAATGATGGATGATTCCTCCTAATTATATAATGTGCAGTTGTGTGGAATCCATGGGACAAGAAAGTGTCCGATTTGGGAGTTGACGACTTTAAGCGTTTTGTAACGGTGGAAAGCGCGGCTGTCGAGAAACCAATCATGGTGAACCCCGGCCAAGAGTGGAAAGGAATACTACAAATGTATGTGGTTCCTTCGAGTTGCGCCAGTGGAAAGCATGACCCTAAGTCTTGTATTCATCATCCTTGAAAAAACAAAAAACAAAAAAAAACATTTCAAAACTGTCTTATTAAAGTATACTACTTGACGTTCCCAAGAAACATTTGACGTTAGTTGGGTGGGATCCAAACTGGACTCTTGACCAGTTTTATTGTTTTGTAATTGTAGTGTTTCGTAAATCTCTGTCAAATAATAAACTGGAAAGGTGTTTTTTATTGGGTTCAATAATTCTCTGATTATAACAAAATTAGTATACTTAATAATAAATTATAACAATAATTGAAATTGTTATTTTATATTTTATTATTAGAGTTTGTAAAAATTCTTAGCCACAAAATGAAATCATCTCCAAGACGTATCATCCACCAATGAAAAGTTCTCTCTTTTTTCCCTACTCGTTACTCTGTTCTCTCCCCAGGTGTAAAGAAGAGCTCAATCCAACCTGATTTATCTCAATCTCCGATAAGGGTTTTCATAAATTCAGGAAATTTAGTCGATCGTAAATCAGAAGAGTGAGGATTCATCAAATGGGTTCGGTTTCGGGTCAAACCCGAATTGCAACGATGAACCTCTCTGTCTCGTCAGCTGAGAAGAACCCTAATTTTCGCTCGTCCCTTCTCAATTCTAAGGTAACTTTGTTCAGTTTCTTCGAGCTTCACCAAAAAAAATTGACTCTTTTCTGATTTCTTCTCCTTCGATTGTGTTAGAACGCAATTTCAAATAGTTATGGGGTCTCTTCCAAATGCAGTACATTCCTCAGGGGTCAATTCCAAAGAATACATTTCTCTTGCGTTCACCACGCTCGTCCTTTGAGAAAACGATCAGGTAACGAATGAATGTTTGAATTCGTATTTTTGATAAGCAAAAACCAGACCAGTCTCTCTTAGAACTGTAGTTGTGTGATTTGGTTTAGTGTTTGGTCACGTGAGCTGCGTCATGCCGTTAACGGAAGAGAATGTGGAGAGAGTGCTAGACGAAGTAAGGCCTGCACTAATGGCCGACGGAGGTAACGTGGCGCTGCACGAGATTGACGGGCTTGTTGTGGTTTTAAAGCTACAAGGAGCTTGTGGCTCGTGTCCTAGCTCATCAATGACGTTGAAGATGGGGATCGAGAGTCGTCTACGAGACAAGATTCCAGAGATCATGTCCGTTGAGCAGTTTCTTGAATCCGAGACAGGAGGGTTAGAGCTGAACGATGAGAACATCGAAAAGGTTTGGTTTTTCTAAAACGTTTTAATTTAGCGTCTTGTGTTTTGTAATCGATCTGAATGGGCCATTTTTTGGTTTTGTTGTTCAATTAAGGTTCTCTCTGAGTTACGGCCGTACCTATCCGGTACTGGAGGTGGGGGGCTTGAGTTGGTTGAGATTGATGGTTACATTGTTAAGGTTCGGCTCACTGGACCAGCTGCTGGAGTTATGACTGTTCGTGTCGCGTTGACTCAAAAACTGAGGGAAAACATTCCTTCTATAGGTGCAGTCCAGCTTCTAGAGTGACGTTCACCTATTTTGTATTATGTAACCTTTTATTTAATCATCTACAAAGCTTATTTTTTATTCAATATATTTTATTTTCAGATTTTAGAATTAGTAGAAGAATGGCTCATTTTTTTTGACAGAAAAAATAAAACTTAATTAGCCAATCAGATCCCGTAATATTTTATTTCCTTGTAACAAATTATTCTCTAAATATTCATTTTATGAAGTGTACTTGGTGAGCAAGGATACTCTCTCTCTTATATCAAGTCGGACGGAGGTAGAGACTAGAGAGGACGAAACAACATATACACACACACGTAGTTTAGAGTTTCAACAATGTCACGGCTTATAATCAACCGAATCTTCAAGCCCTCTGTCTGCAAAAACATCCTCGTAAGCTTCTCTTTTGCTTTTCCTTTTTACCTTTTGTATTTGTTGTCTCTGACTACTTGAACATATGTAAGGCAGAGACACACAAACGTTCGTCTGTTCTCATCTACAACTTACACGAGCTGGTTGGATTCGGATGATAAGACTAAAGTGAATCAGCCTTTCTCGTCTAGACCAGCCTACCCGTTTCTGTTGATTGACTACATACTTAACAATCAAGATTCTTCCTCGGATGGTCGCATAAGAACATGCGATTATTACAATAGTCCCAATGAGAAGGTAGTCTTGATTAATGACAAGGATCTAAAGGAAGAGGTCTGTGATGCGATGACTGTCGGATTTTCACGTGATGGATTGCGAGTCGAGCTTTACTATAACAACGCCACTAGTTCATATGGTCCAGCCATATTTTACGAGCCCACTGACCCCAAAATAGAAAACCTGGAGACTTATCTACCTCCTCTACCCACCGGTTCCCAAATCCAAAGCCTGGCCATGTCATCTTTACCTACACGAGATAAAAACTGGGTAGTGGGTGTCAAATCTTCGGGATCTCAATTGAGTCTCTGCAGGCCTTTTGGAAGCTGTAAATGGATCAACATCAAAACCACGCCTCACTGTGTAAACCCTTTATCGAGCCTCATGTTTTCCAAGAAAGATAAAAGGTTCTACATCCCAACTGTCGGAGGTAACTTCTTGTGCTGTTTGGATCTCCACTCTGAGATACCCGACTTACACAGATTCAAGTTTGACGCTCTCCCAAAGTCGGTCTTTCAAGAGTTGGCGGACGTGAGTGCATGTTCCAGGACAGACCATCTTGTGGAGTCCCCCACCGGCCAACTTTTCCTCGTCAAATGGTATAGCTTTTGTTTTTATAACATACCAAAATCTCATTCACAATTCTTTTGCTCGATCGTATCATATTGGCTCTATCGTGTCTTTGCAGGTATGGCGAGGATTCGGTGGACTATGATGACAACACACTGAATCACGTAACAAGAAAGTTCATGGTGTTTAGAGAGGGGGAACAATCGTACCAAAACAGCAGGACGATGATCTATACTGAAGACATTGGAGATCTTTGCATATTCGTTGGACACAGTGAGGCTTTTTGCGTCCCGGCTAGCTCGTCCCCCGGGCTCAAACCTAACTGCATCTACTTTGTGGGCAATAACTTTGGTGTTTATGATCTCACCACAAAAACTTGCACTACCTTCTGCACTGGAGATAACGTTCCACTAAGGAACTTGAAATTCCCTTACTGGTCTTCTCTCCACTAGCTCATGATAATTGTTATCGTTGTCTTTGTTTTCCCATGCTATCATTTAGATCCAATGTTCTCTTTCAATCTATGTTTTAATTATATTTACGTACGATATGTGTTATGATACTTTCGTTGCTTAGACCCCAACAAATAGACTTACACGGTAACCGTAACTTTCACACTCTCCCCAATGTTTGTGTGATCAGGTATGGTTTGAACGTGAAAAACCAAGCTTAATTTCTCTATAAAACAGAGCATTTCAAAGTTTTGTTTATACGCTTGTGTAAGAACGATAATATCTTGTAAATAAATAAAGACTCGACTTCATCGAGAAATAGAACTCACTATATAATACACTTTGACTTTGGCTTAAATTTAAGATCACGATTAGGTTTAAAATTAGGTTTAAGATTAGGTTTCTGAATGAAAATAAGTAAGACACACTTTGGCAAGAAAATAATTTGATTATTTATTTCCTGAAACTTGTCATCCTCTAAATATTCATAATTTTTTTTTTTGTTAATTAGGAGTAGTTTGGGCCTTAATATCCTCTAGGTATTAAATATTCATAATTAATATCTCTCTACTAGGTTTCCAGGGCGTACTAACTAGACATAGATGGGGAAGACGAAAGACGAGACACACGACTAATCAAAATCACAACAATGTCTCAGCGTTCTATTAACCTACTCTTCAATCCCTCTGCCTGCAAAAAATTACTCGTAAGAATTCTATTGCGATGAATTAATTAGGGTTTTTTTTTTTTGTATCAAAACAAATTATTAGGGTTTTTTTCCTTCCAAGTTTTTTTTCTTCTTCTTCTCTGACTTCTTTGATATAATTTTAAACATGGTAGAGACACAAGAACGTTCGTCTTTTCTCGTCTACAGCATACACACACAGCACCGATGGTGAGATGGGAGTTACCGCCAAACTACAAACCCCGATCGATAGCTCCTTCTCGTCTACACCAATCTACCCGTTCCTGTTGATAGACTACGTACTTAACATCCCCAAGTACTCTCCTGATGGTCGCGTCATTAAGACCTGCGAATCAGGTGGTTACGTTCCCAATGTAAGGAAGATATTGATTAGAGATAAGAAACTGGTTGAGGAGGTTCGCCATGCCATGACAGTAGGGTTTTCACATCATGGATTGCGATTCAAGCTTTCGAAAAATTCCCTAGATATCCACATCGATGACAAATCACCACCTGCATGCGTTCATCTACCTCCTCTACCTACAGGTTTCCGAATCCAAAGCGTGGCCGTGTCGTCCTCGTCAAGTGACCTAAATAATAGTGAAGACTGGGTCGTTGGTGTCAAGTCCTGGGGATCTCAGTTGAGTCTCTTTAGGCCAGGTCATCAGTGGATCAACATTAAAACCTCGCCCGAGTTTATAAACCCTTTCTCAAGTCTCATGTATTCCAAGAAAGATCAAAGGTTCTACATTCCAGCTCCTGGAGGCGACTACTTGTGCTCCTTGGATCTCTACTTTAAGGAAGGCGACCATCCCGAGTTCATTCTCTTAGCTGATGACACTCCTCAGTCGGTTGTGCCTGAGTTGACCCTGCTAAATTCCTCTTCCAGGACAGATCACTGGGTGGAGTCACCCTCCGGTGAACAATTCCTCGTCAAGTGGTATATATACAAGACATTGTTTTTGAACAAAAATTATACAAAATAGTATAGGTTACTCCACATTTTGTTTTGATTTGACAATTACTCCATACAAACTGTTTTAAGTCTTGCTCACCCTAGCTAGGCATGCATTTAATGGCTCACCAAACACAAAAGGAGATGAAACATGGTATCTTATATTTTGTTCTTCCATGTGTTTTTAGGTACGGCCACAACCTAATGCGCAGTCACAACAAAGTGGAAACACTCGTGCACATGGCATCACAGTTTATGGTGTTTAGAGCGGACGAATCATGGGATGAAAAGTTTGTGTATTACACAGAAGACATTGGTGATCTTTGCATCTTTCTTGGACATAGTGAGGCTTTCTGCATCCCGGCCAGTTCGTGCCCCGGGCTCAAGCGTAACTGCATCTATTTTGTGGGCTATAACTTTGGTGTTTATGATCTCACCACCAAAACTTGCACTACCTTCTACACTGAAGAAGACGTTCCATTAAGGAACTTGGAGTTCCCTTACTGGCCTCCTCCAGTTTCTCTCTACTAGTCTACCCATACTTATTAAAAAAATTTCATTAGTTTTCATGTGGTGTCTTTTTTCATTCTATGCTAATATTAAAATCCTTTTCTACTCTAAGTTCAATGAAATTTGTATGGTGTTTTTTATTTCTTCCGAAATATAGTTAGTTTTTTTTACAACACAACAAAGACATAGTTTCTACATGCAGTATACTTGTAAAGTTCATATATACTCTTTCTGACGATGTGTGCATCGAAAAGGCTATCAGGGATCTACAGTAAAACCTCTATAAATTAATAATGTTGGGACCATGACATTTTCTTAATTTATAGTGATATTAATTTATCTATAAATTAATAATTATTAATTTACACTATAAAATAATAATTATTAATTTATAGATATATTTTTAATTGTTTAAATTTTTTAAAATTATGAATTGAGACAATTTTAGCAAAATAAGATTAGATTTTCGAATGTTGTAAATTTTATGGTTTAAGAATTGAACTTGTAATATTTAGAAAACATTATTGACAATTAATTACAAATACTATAGACAATTTGACTTATACACATGACATACATAAATTCAAATTTATGAATAATATCAATTTTCCTATTTTAATAGTCTGTCAAATTATCAAATTGTAAATGATGAATATATAAAAATTGAAAACTCTAAAAATTTAACTATTTTTATGACATGTTATAGAATAGTTTAGAGATATATTTATAGTTTGAAAATACAACATTACAATTGTTTTATAGAAATGAGCTTTAGGAGAAACATACATTATTATATCACTATATATATATATATATATGTTAATTTACATGATTATTAATTTATGATATTATTGGGACTATATTTTACATGGGGATTTCAAAAAAATTATTATCTTATTATCTTATCGAAATTTGCTAATTTTTACACTGGCCCGACTTGGGACCAACAAAATTTATTAATTTATAGTGTTTATTAAATTTTTTTTTTTCAACCATAGTGTTTATTAATTTATAGAGTATTAATTTATATAGGTTTTACTGTAGTTCTAGGTGTTTCATTCTTTCCTAGAACAATTTTGCATTGCAGCAACGATGCTTTTCTTGGCGTTTCAAATATTTAGATACTAGAGATGAAACCCGCGCGTTGCGCGGGGTTCTTTGTTATTTTATTGACCATTCTATTTTATTTTTGAGAAAATATGAATAAAAGCATGAAGTTAGCAAAAATATTAATTAAATTGTCAATTTTTATTATTTTTTAACGTTAAATCGCAAACTTTTGTTAATTTTGCTAAATAAAACACATAGTTAAGTCAACTGACGGATATATTTTATAGGGTTAAGTCAACGTCGGTAAGATCCGTTAAACAGTAAAATGACGTCGATTTGTAATATTAAAAGAAAAACATGATATGGTGATTCGAACCTGCCACCTGTTGGATGAGTTAATCAATACTTAACCAAACACATATTTATATATTTTTTGGTAATCTCTTATTTGGACTTTCTCCTTCTCACGACCGATAGAACCGCGTACTTATCAGTAAAATTTTCTTTCTTCCTCATTTAAGCGTTTCCATTGACCAATTCCAATATGATTTTTTTTTCTATTTCTCCATTACGATTTATCAAATTTTAATTCTATCTCACTTTCTAGATTTCGTGGCGGAGATTACCATCTCCTCGCTGAGACATTCCCAGGGATGGCGGTGGAGTTCAGATGACGATTCCCACGGAATCCATTGGCGGCTTAAATCTGAATTTGAGAAAAAGCTAAGGTTCAAATTCTTCGACAATATATATATATATATTGTTATGTAAAATTGTCAATATACGCAACGGCTCTGTTATTTTATTTTTAACTTACAAACGACGTCGTTTCACTGTTTAACAGAAGTTATCAACGTTGACTTACATTGTAAAATTCATCTGTTAATTGACTTAACTATGTGTCTAATTTGGTAAAGTCAATAAACATTTGTGATTTAACTGAAAAAATAATAAAAGTTGACAATTTAATTCACCATAAGCAAAGTTGAGCCTTTTTAAAAACGTTTTTATTATATAACTTCATGCTTTTAATGGCATTTTTCTCTTTTTATTTTTATACACATTTTATTTATTTTTCCTTTCCTATGTGTTTGTGTATGGTGTAAGCTGTTATTCTCTTTCATATATATCTATATTGTATTATTAAGGCCTCGATATATATGTGGCCAAAATGGGCCATTTTTACTTGGCGATTATCCAAAGATTATTTATTACTTTGTTGGACAGTTCTTGTTTTATTATAGGATTTTACCGTATTTTTGTGTTAATTTTCTGGTAGCTTTGTTCTGAAATGAGAGTGTCCGTACTTAATTATCTTCTTCATCCAGTCATTCTTCGTGACTATTTTTGTTCTTTTCCTTTGAATTCGATTGTTCATCATCCACGTATGCATTTTCTTTCAATTTAGGAGAGTGGTTGATTGTTTGATTGGTGATGCTTCTGGTAAGTCATGGGAAGACTGTTCATTGAGTCTATTTTGGTTTCTCTTGCTGGTGGAAGCTAAGTAGGTTGTTTAGTAGATTAGATTGTTGTTATTTTTATTTTGATGCTCGTTGATAGTGTATTATTCTATGTGTTGTTGTGAAGAGTTTCGTTTCTTTTTGTTTGGTTTATCTAGTTATTTAAGTTGATTTCTATGAATCGAAAAGATTAAACTGTGTTGGTCCAACCTCCATTTTGTTTTAATTTTGTTTTCTATGAATCTAAAATATACATAGAAATACCATTTTGTTTTCTTTTCCTGTATATTTCGAAATTTTTTTACTGGTTTTGATGTTTTGGGCTGATGGTTTATCTTAGAATCATGTCGATTAAAAATGTCTTGATAGTGATATTTCTACGTTTTTAATATTTTGTCATCAAAATACTTATGTTCTGGAAAATTAAAAAAAAAAGAGTAGGCTTATAAAACTGGATAAAGCCCACATAATTTCAAATTAGAGACAAAGTCCACAAAATTTATAGAAAATTATGCTGAGGTGGAGCTCTCTAACGAGAGAAAACTCTGCTATTATATATATGATTAAGCCAAATAATTTGAAATGAGAAAATTTGTATTAATTTTTCAAAACAATTATGACAATATATTTTGATTCCAAAATGTATTATGTTTTTTCCTTAAGAATATGTTATGTATCTTATTAAATGTAAAGCTTGGTCTCCAAGGCGTACCCCTTTGCGTAGCTTCGACACAAGACCAATCACCCACATAGATTTTCAACAATGTCTCAACTCATTATCAGCCGCCTCTTGAAGCCCACTGTATGCAAAAATGTCCTCGTAAGCTTTTTATTCTATTCCATAACAATCAAGGTTTAGTTTTTACTACTTCTGGTTCTTTTTTCTGATTACATCAAATGTACCAACTATGGGCAGAGACACAAGAACGTTCGGTTGTTCTCTACGCCGGCCTACCCGTATCTATTAATTGACTTCATCTTAAACACCGCGGCTGATCAGTACTCTTCGGAAGGTCGCTTCAGATGCGTTTCAGCAGGTTCCACAAGTCACTTAAGAGAACAGGAAATTTTGATTAAGGACAAGGAACTGGTGGAAGAGGTCCGTCATGCGATGACTTGTGCATCTTACGACAGTGGAGTGAGATTTCACATGTCAAAACAAACTTTCCTCAGTATCCATTACCAAGATCCCTCTGACCCTAAATCAAAACCTGTGATAGTTGATTTGCCTCCTCTTCCTAAAGGATCCCAAATCCAAAGCCTGGCCATGTCCTCTCGTCCTGACCTAAACAACAAAGACTGGGTAGTGGCCGTCAAGTACTCGGGATCTCAGTTGAGGCTCTATAGGCCTGCTTGTCACGACGACTCTCAGTGGATAGATATCAAAACCACGCCAGCCTCTATAAACCCTTTCTCGAGTCTCATGTATTCCAAAAAAGATGAAAGGTTCTACATTCCAACTCCTGGAGGCGAATACTGGTGCTCCTTGGATCTCCACTTCAAGAAGGGTAAACACCCCAAGTTTAATATTACCTGGAATGTAAATATTCCTAGATCTTTGATGCACGAGTATTTGCATGAGTTGGATTCGTTTTTGAGGACAGACCATCTGGTGGAGTCACCCTCTGGCGAAAAGTTCCTCGTCAAATGGTAATTATATCCTAACCGGTACCGTATCCTAAAGTAAATGTACACAAATCTGATTCAAATAATTTTCATTCTACTAACCAAGTAAAAATGGTAGGTTTGAGAGAAGAAACTCTTTGTTTAATGTTTTCCTTACCCTAGGATAATCCGGGCATTGTGCAAATCTAAACGGGATCACTTGTTACAAAAAGACAACAATTTAAAACTATGACAGGTAGTCAAACTGGATGAGTAATCCGGTCACGGTTAAACTTAGTTCTTGTGATTAGACTTGGTTTTATAATTTTCTTGTTTGAGTATTTCAAAGTATTTGAAAACATATATAATGTGACTCTTGAATCTGTTTCTAGTTAGCTTAATTCTTAGAAATTTTTGAATACGTTTGTAAACATGATTTTAACGGTACCAAGGACTAGATATTTGCTATGATAATAAGTTTGTTTACTGCTCCCCTGGCTGGTTTCATGCGCAGATAAAGCTTACAACTAAAACATAGACCGCACCATTGGATTTGGCCAGTTCAAATTGGCTGGTCGTCCGGTCCTGTTTTTGAGTTATTGCAAATGAAATATAAGTTTGATCCATTATTGGTGATTTAAGGTACAGTGGAGACTCTTTCAAGAATATCAACGGAGTGATGACATTCGAGCACATAACAAAACGGTTCATGGTGTTTAGAACGGATGACCCAAAGAAAGAATTCAAAGTATTGTCATACACAGACAACATTGGAGATCTTTGTATATTTCTTGGACATGGTGAAGCTCTTTGTGTCCCCGCAAGCTCGTCTCCTGGGCTCAAGCCTAACTGCATCTATTTTGTAGGGTATACTTTTGGTGTTTACGATATCGCCACCAGACTTTGCACAACCTTCATCACAAATGAAGGTGTATTAAAGTCCACTGAGTTCCCTTACTGGCCTTCTCCAATTCCTCTCTACTCTTAGTAATATGGTTATTTCACTACTGATTGTGGTTTCTTCTTTACTTCCCTATACTAAGAGATCTATAGCCAGACGATCATTTTAAAGTTTTTTTTTTGGTTTTAACTCAAATTCATGATATACCGCACATACTATCTGTTATTCATTGATTAAAAAAACAAAAAAAAATATATACAACTTGTGACAAGAAGGCCAAACATAAAATGGACTAAACCCCAACTAAGACCAAACCAGTTCATTTAACTAACCAGGTTGCTAAGCTGATATTAAACCAGACGGCAATGTTTTTACTAGACAGCTGTTCTTTGTTATAGTCTTAAGACGATAATATTTTCATGTTTAATAATAAAAAAAGGAAATGGATTATTAATGAAGATTTATTTCCTTAGATTTAGTGTTATCTCCATATATATTGTGTATAGAGAAGAGAGATAGAATAAAGGATATATGTGTAATTTAGTTGTGTACAAAACCCTTATGTATATATGTCTATATATTGTAAATCATAATATCAATACAATCAAAGCATTTCCTTAGATTGTGTACTTGGTGCGTTCTTATTATATTATTCTGAAACGACATATAGTTAAGGGTTTTCTCGACGATGTCTCAGCTCATCACCCGACTCTTGAAGTCATCTGTCTGCAAAAATGTCATCGTAAGTTCTTTATTTATTATGTGATAACTTGGAGTTTCCTTTTGGTTCTTACTATGATTACTTGTTTATATATATGTGGCCATGCAGAGACACAACAACACCAAGGTTAGGATGTTCTGCTCTAAGCCAACACACCCGTACTTGTTGATTGACCACCTCCTTAAGGCCAACAACTGTTCCAGTAATCAAGTATACTACGATGATGAATTCAGAGAGAGACTCGTTATTAAGGACAAGGGACTCAGAGAAGAGGTCCGAGTGGCGATGACCGATGGAATTCCACATGAACATGGATATAGAGTTACCTTCGAGGAATCGGAGGATGATGATTCCACAAATCTCGTGCTGGTCAATAACACACCATCTGACCCGGTGAAACTTCATCTACCTCCTCTGCCTATTAGTTCTCGAATCCAGAACGTGGCAATGTCCAACTCTCGTAACATGAGGAAGCATGAATTGGTAGTGGCGGTCAAGTTCTTGGGATCTGACGTGTATTTGTGCGAGCCCTTCAGCGGCTCTTGCTCTCGATGGATCAACATAGATACCTCTGGTTCTGTACACCCTTTCTCGAGTCTAATGTATTCAAAGAAGAATGAAAAGTTTCTCACTGTTGGTCCTTCTGGACAATACTATTGGTCCTTGGATCTCGACGCCAAGGAAGAGGAAGATTTCGAACCCAAGTTCCACTACTTGTCTAGTCAAACGGACCATATTAAGAAGGTGCTTCGGACGGATTTGGAAGACTTCATCTGGTGTTCCAGAACGGACCACTTGGTGGAGTCACCCTCCGGCGAACATTTCCTCGTCAAGTGGTACATAATAACTTATTTCTTTTGACATATGCATGCACAAGTTTGATAATCTAATATATACTGACACACATAGATATCTTGTTTGCAGGTTCGGCCAGGAAGGCAAGGTCTGGGAAGACGAAACACTCTTCCATACAACAAAAAGGTTTTTGGTGTTTAGAGTGGATACAATTTGCGGTGATTTGGTTTACACGAGAGACATTGGAGATCTTTGTATCTTTCTTGGACATAATGAAGCATGCTGTGTCCCGGCAAGCTCGTCTCCTGGACTCAGGCCTAACTCTATCTATTATGTGGGCCGTAACTTTGGTGTTCACGACATCTCAACCGAAATTAGCACTACCTTCTTCACAAAAGATAACCTTCCAATAAGTTCAACTGAGTTCCCTTACTGGCCTGCTCCATCCTCTTACTAGTGACTTTGATATCATCGGATGCTCTTTTTTATTGTGTGGCTCTTTGTGGCCTTCAATATTATTTCGTTAATGTTTTTGGGTTTGGTTCATGTAGTACTTACTAGTTAATTAATGTTTTTTTTTTGGTTAGTAGATCTCTGACTATTTGGAATCAAACATGGCAGAACTCGTTTTACCTTTCTTAATCACAAATTCACAACTAGCTCAACGCATATAAATAATTTGCAGGGTAAAGGCAAACAAGTTCTGAAAGATTTTTAAAAATGGGCAGAGACAAAATGACACGTACTTAAAATGCCTAAGAAATCATCAGTGGGTAGAGTCGTAGAGAGTAGTCTAGTAGAAAGAATTAACACCCTAAAGAAAACAAAAGTAACCAAGAGAAAGAGAGATATTATTAACTGAGATGTTGTAACTCTAGAGGAGCATATGATGATGGTAAATATATCTTAACCGTAATATTTTCCCCCAAAACAAATGTACAAAAATCTGATTATTTAACAGTTCTTGATTCTGCAGTACTAACCAAGTAAAATGGTAGGTTTGAGAGAAATGTTTAATGTTTTGTTCACCATAATACATTGGGCCTTGTGCAACCGGGGTCACTAGTTAATTACAAAAAAAAAAAAAAACGATGTAAAACCATAACCGGCACGGTTAAACTTAGTTCTAGTGATTAGACCTGGTTTCATACTTTTCTTGTTTGAGTATTTCAAAGTATTTGAAAACATATATAATGTGACTCTTGAATATATTTTCTAGTTAGCTTACTAAATAAAGTTTAGAATATGTTTGTAAATAAACGTGATTTTAACGGTAGCAAGGACTAGATATTTTAACCCCAAATACGACCAAACCAGATCATTTTAAGTATTTAACTAACCTAACCAATTGATATTAAACCAGAAGTCGCACCGAAAAATAAATTAGCCAATGTTTATTACTTGACAGCTGCTCTTTGTTAAGATCGAGTCTTCTTAAGACGCTATATATTTTCATGTCATTTCATTAATTATAAGAAAGAAAAAATAGATTATTAATAATGTTTATCTCCTTAGATTTAATGTTATCTCCATTACAGCATTATTAATGTTTATCTTGTTAAACCGAACCATCAAACCCAAACCGGATACTCTTCTCCAAGTTTCATATCTCTTCCTCATCACGTATCGTATCTCACAGAAACATTATGTAAATGATCTTTAGTCGATCTTCTTTCCTGTATTGTAAACACCTTACAATGTTAATAAGCATCACCTTTAATTCTCCACAGACCTTCACCATTGTTCATATCTCCTTAGATTTAATGCTATCTTCGTCTTCTTCTATATATTATATCTCCAAGGCGTTCTCTTTATATTACTCTGAGACGACCAAATCACCAAAATAGTTTTAGGGTTTTCGACGATGTCTCAGCTCATCAACCGACTCTTGAAACCATCTGTCTGCAAAAATGTCATCGTAAGTTTCTTTATTTGTTATGCGATATGACTTGGATTTTCCTTTTGGTTCTTACTCATTGTATATATGGCATGCATGTAGAGATACAACAACACGAAGGTTCGGATGTTCTGCTCTAAGCCAACACACCCGTACTTGTTGATTGACCACCTCCTTAAGACCAACAAGTACTCTCACAATGATCAAGTATACTACGATGATAAATACAAAGAGAAACTCGTGATTAAGGACAAGGGACTCCGAGAAGAGGTCCGAGTGGCGATGACCGATGGAATTCCACATAATAAAGATGGATACGGAGTTACCTTGGAGAAATCGGAGGGTAATGATTCCACAAATCTCATGCTGGTCAGTAACACACCATCTGACTCGGTCAAACTCCATCTACCTCCTCTGCCTAGTAGTTGTCGAATCCAGAACGTGGCAATGTCCAACTCTCCTAACATGATGAAGGATGAATTGGTAGTGGCGGTCAAGTTGTTGGGATCTGACGTGTATCTGTGCGAGCCCTTCAGCGGCTCTGGCTCTCAATGGATCAACATCAATACCTCTGGTTCTGTACACCCTTTCTCGAGTCTAATGTATTCAAAGAAGAACAATAAGTTTCTCACTGTTTGTCCTTCTGGACTGTACTATTGGTCCTTGGATCTCCACGCAAAGGAGAAGGAAGATTTCGAACCCAAGTTCCACTACATGTGTAATCAAACGGACCATGTAAAGGAGGTGCTTCGGATAGATTTGGAAGAGTTCATCTGGTGTTCCAGAACGGACCACTTCGTAGAGTCACCCTCCGGCGAACATTTCCTCGTCAAATGGTACATAATAACTTACATATTTATTAATATTTATGCAAAAGTTTGGTATTATGCTGAAACATTTAGATATCTTATTTGCAGGTTCGGCCAGGAAGGCAAGAACTGGGAAAAGCGAACAATCTACCATAAAACAAAAGGGTTTTTGGTGTTTAGAGTGGATACAATATGCGGTGATTTGGTTTACACGGAAGACATTGGAGATCTTTGTATCTTTCTTGGACATAATGAAGCATGCTGTGTCCCTGCAAGCTCGTCTCCTGGACTCAGGCCTAACTCTATCTATTATGTGGGCCGTAACTTTGGTGTTCACGACATCGCAGCCGATATTAGCACTACCTTCTACGAAAAAGATAACCTTCCATTAACATCAACTGAGTTCCCTTACTGGCCTGCTCCATTATCCTCTTACTAGTGAATTTGATATCACTGGATGTCCTTTTATATTGCGTGGCTCTTTGTGGCCTTCAATATTATTTCGTGATTGTTTTTTGGGTTTGGTTCATGAACTTATTTGGTTAGTAGATCTCTGGCTATTTGGAATAAAACATGGCACAACTAGCTCAACGCATATAAATAATTTGTAGGGTAAAAAGTATAGGCAAACAAGTTCTGAAAGACTTTTAAAAATAGGCAGAGACAAATGACACATACATTAAAATGCCTAAGAAATCATCAGTGACTAGAGTTGTCTAGTAGAAAGAATACACCCTAAAAAAAAAAAAAGAGATTGAAAGAGAGATATATTATTAACTTACATGTTGTAACTCTAGAGGAGCATATGATGATGGTTGTTTTGCTGCTGACCAGCTGAGCCTGGTGGAGGAGGGAGGGCAAGGAAAGTGATGTGATCGCGGGACGCGACCTCGGCCAAGAAGACCAAGACACGCCGGACGCGACCGAGACGCCTGACCAAGACGCATCGGATGCGACCAGGACAACCTCTTCAGACGCGGCCAAGGTTCCAAAAATCCTTCCCGAAGCCACCACACGTTCCAAGAGCTCAGCAAAGGCGGCCAAGCAGCGGCTCAACCTATTTGTCCGAATTTTCATCCAAAGCTAGCCTCCCCATGAAGACTCCGAAGGCTCAGTCCGCTTAGTCTTCACTCTTACCCAAGAGTGAAGACGGTCAAGTCGTTAAGCAAGGAAGTGTACTCTTTTTCCTCACTCCGGGTTTGTCCCAATGGGTTTACCGGAGAAGGTTTTAACGAGGCATGGAGCTAAACGCAAAACGCCTAAAGGCTAAGGCGGTTATCTCTCTTTCCCTCTTATTTTTGGTTTAATTTTGAACTTGAGAATATTCTCTTTTGATCCTTTATGTTTGTGAACGTTGGAGAACGTTTGTGGCTAAACGTGTTTAGTCAAAAGGTGCCGATGTGTTCTCTTTGTAAAGGGGACACGTCAAAAGGACGATGTTCGGATCAAGATGAATCCGCGTGTCCTTAAGCTCCTATCTAGACCTAGCTATTTAAACTCTCCTTAAGCCCTTGTTCCTCCTTAGACTTGTATGAAAATAAAACTTTTCTTCAAGAGAGATTCTTGAAACTTGTCTCACTCTTCTCTTTCTTCAATCCGGGATTGAACCTTGAGAAAACCCTAACAAGCCTCGAACCGGGTTCGACCTTGTTAGAGACCGTATCAAGAGGAAAGCCAAACCTCTTGTGTCGTCTCTCGATCCATTCGCGTTACCCCCTCACTTCGCCTTCCATCTTTCCCCTTCGCAACCTCGAGTCATCTTCCCTAAGTTCTCGAGCTCTCCATTAACTCATCTCAACTCGTCTCCATCATCGTTTCCAACGCATCCGCTCGTTCGTTCGTTCCGCATCCATACCATTCGATCGATCCGTTTGTGACTTCTCGACGTATTTCCCAAAAGGCTCGTTTGAATCCCTTCAAACTCCGTTTCCCTCGTTTGATTCACTCCTAGATCCGAAGGCCAAAACCTTTGCCGAGAAAAGTTCTGCCGTTTGAAAGTTGACCGAGAGATCAAGCCGCGACTGTACCGTAGCCGAGTCGCGACCGTGTCTCCGGGTCACATCAGAAAGGGTCTCCAAAAGGATTAGAAGGAGAAGGACCTGCTGAGAACTGATGATGATTATGATGATCATGAGGATGAGTGTAATTGTAGGGACTCTGATGCATCATCATCATCTGTTGTTGCTGTTTTTTTTGCATTGCCATTTGAACGTTAATAGGAGGAGCAATGTTGTTTGACATTGCATAAGGATCTTGTTGCATCTCGAATGGGTTTGGTGGTGGTGCTGCTGCTGTGTCTGTGCCACCATGCCCATACCCGGCATTGGTTAGTTGGATCTGTCTCCTAGCTGAATCATCTTCGTACAGACTGTCAAGTAATAGATTGTCGAATCCTCCTGCCTTTAAATACAAGAAGAGAAAACAAACCCATGTTAGTTTTGAGAGTAGAAACAGAGAGTGTTATATTCAGATAGATGTAGTGTTAGACTTAATTACAACTTTTGTGTTAGGCGTAGGGCGAGGATTGTTGTTGTTGTTGTTGTTGTTCTGAGGAGTGACTAGTGCCAGTTCCCAACCGGATCCACCAGTTTCTATTAAACTTAAACTGTTTGATGGGCCTGGAGCTTCTTGACCTGCAGAGACCAATACCAAAAAACAATGAGCAATTTCATTTCTTCCTCCAATAGTGTTACAAAATGTTTAAAATATATAAAAAGTTTGAGTTAAACCGTTAAAACATGTATTTTTATCAAACTATAAATTAAATTGGGTTTTTTACAATTTTGCTGAGATTTGATATATCAAATATTAACTTCTAAATAATAACATAAATATACCTAATCTCACTATAAATACAATGGTTTCTTAACCATTGAAATATCTCAGACTAAAATTTAACAAGCAACTTCTCCTCTTTTTACGACAAACCAAAATAGAGAAAACTCATCCTCTTACAAAACTACTATCCGATATTGCGGTGTGTCTATCCTTTATCAAAACTATTATCTGATATTGCGGAGTGTCTATTTTCTTACAAAACTACTATCCAATATTGTGGTGTGTCTGTCTCCGTGAAAAGCTACATTCTACAAACTACATTCTACAAATTACTTACTCTATTAGGATTTCCAATTTACTGTATAAACTCAAATATACAAATAAACACTATATAAACAAAGAAAATAAGTCAAAATAAAAAACTACATTACAAAAATGCAAATTACAAAAAAAACTAACTAACAAAATATATAATCTCGTGCTGTAGCACGGGGTATCACCTAGTTTCATTAATTATAGGAAAAAACTAGATTTTAACCCGCGGTACTGAAAGACCCCGACCCGGACGTCCCAGCGTCCGCGGTCACGGCTTCCAATCGGCCCTATCCCTGGCCGAATATCCTTTAACTCGTCCACTTAGCTTTGGCTCACGGCCTTGCTTTGTGGACCTTTATACGCAGCGGAATATAACTTTACCCATGACCATCCCTTGGTGCTTAGCCATACAACCAACCAACCCCACTGGCTTTGCACATATTAGGGATGGGGACCTATAGTCCTTTCGGTTCACGGTGAACGGTTGCTCTATCGGCTTCCCGAACCACTCGTCTTTCCGAAGCTTGTACCGGACGTACCGTCCATTGACCTATCGGTCATACCGTATTACTTCAGTCGACTTGCCGGTCTTGGTATCAGAGCATGGTCCGATCCAACGATCCGATCCCATAATCGAATCGCCAATCCACAGACTGAGCCGATACTTCTGACTGACTCGTCGACCACTCGACCGATCCATCCGACCTACGGCTCGTATCGTCGATCTTTAGATCGCCCGATCCGACTAGCGATCGAATCACCGGTCGACCTTTGATCGATCCGTCCGTTGACACAGATCGTCAATGACCAGTCGATCGGTCCGACACTATGATCGAACCGTCAATCATCCTGCGGTCAGTTCGACTCTCCGGACGAACCACCGCTTATCCTACGATCGGATCGGCCCGATTGCCGATCCGTCGCTCGTCTCATCATACCTTCGATAGAGAGGTAGCGTGCGCATCAGTTCGGACGAGAATACTCGCCGAGCCGCACCCCCTTTTCTTCTTAGGCTTTGATGGACGATGGAAGGATGATGGTGTGTCCTTGGGAATGAAGGCAACACCCTCTATTTATAGGGTTCTGGCCGAAGTCTTGGTCCCAAAAGGTACCTATTCGACGAGACCCTTCGATCGTTCCTGTTCGATCGCACACGTTCGGCTGTGCCTGTTCGGCCATGACCGATCGTTCGTGTCGGTTCGGTCATGACACCTGTTCGGTCACGCCTGTCCGGTCGTGCCTGTTCGGTCGTGCATGTTCGGTCACGACTGTTCGTCCATACCCGTTCGTCACCGCGTCTCATGACCGAACTCCGAGCTCCCGGCTGACTCGTTCACTGTCCACTACCGTCCAGCTGGCCGAGCTCAGTCGAGCTTCCTGACAGCTGGTCGAGCTGACTCTAGCTGTCCGAGAGCTCTGCACAGCTGGCCGCAGCTGACTTAACTTGTTCATCGAGCTCGTGGAGCTCAATAAGCTTATGTTCCGTCTGGTTGAGCTAGTAGCTTAGCTACTTAAGCTCATTTAGCTATCGATTTCCTTAAAACAAAATGCCCCCTTTAGGATCGCGGGACGCGGGCGTTACAGGTACACCACGAGATTATAATATTTTTTTAGAATATTTAATATAACTTACACCAAAATATTATGTTGGATGAAATATATATTTTCAAAAGTTGATGTTTGTAATTTATTTACTTTATCTATCTACAAATATTATTTTCGTTTGGAATTTAATTAATTTCAATTCTTTTATTTTGGAATTTAATCAATCGTTGTTGTAAAAATAAAAAAATATATAAGTGTATTTTACTTGTATTTTTTAACAAACCCGCAAAAATATATAACTGTACTAATATTAACCCTAATTCCCATCACATACTTATGATTATTTTTAGTCAAGGTTTGGACCCGTGGATACATAAAAATTTCCATAAAATGTTGTTGCTTTTTTAGTATTGTGCATATGTTAAATTGCTAAAATCTGTATTTACACAAATTTAATTTTATTATCACAAAGTTAGTAACATTGTTGATATTACTCATATAGGACTAAATTTGATTTACTCAATATTTATATTTTGTTACAGGATATATTTGTATTTGATATCTCTCTTTTAGTCAAAAAAATACATTTTTTTATCAGCCAAAAACATTTATAATTCTGAGGTTAACTCTATAAATGACACATCTATTTTTTTAAGTTCACCGCAGGATTTGTAAGTTATATGATATATTTATAATTCATATAAAGTTTAAATATTTATAAATCTTATAAAGTTTAAATATTTATAATCCGTAAACATTATTATTATATTTTAACCCGCGGTGTAAAACATTTCTTTTTTGGAATTCACATTTTTTGGAAGTTACAGATTTTGTTGGAGTTTATAATAATTATGAAGATTGCATAATACCAATTCTTATTAAATCAGTTTAATTATGCATGCCCTATATTGGTGTTGTTAAAAAAATAGTAATATGAAGATTTTATCCATGTTGAAATATGAGATTTACTGGAAAAAAAGGATAATGACATTTGGAAGCGAAACATATATATTGCTCTAACAAAAAAAAAATACTTATAAAGAAAAAAAAAGAGTGAAATATTTAGCAGTATGAATACTTTTGCATCATCACAAATTGACAATCGAACTTATTATATAAAACGGTTTGAATCTGTTCAGATTCAGAGGTTCTTTACGACACTTCTCTGAGATCTCTTTTTCAAAAAAAAAAAAAAAAAAAAAAAAAAAAAAACTCTTATCGGAAAACAATGAAGCAGACTGAGAATCACCAAATTTGTTTCGTACTCACGTTGGTATTGGAAGGAAGATACTGATGATTGAAGTTGTTGGTGGTGCTAACTTGGGATTAAGGACCAATTATTTATAGGAAATTAGGTTTATTTTTTCACCTCTTAACACACAACATATTTAATTGGTTACCACGTAATTAGAGATTAAATATTGCATAATGTATACTTTTAGGGAATATGCCAAGTTTATGTGATTTGATATTTTTCCTAGCCATTAATTTGTTTCTGTATTCGAATTTGTTTATATTTTAAAATTAAATGTGGTGAGTAATTAAGGACATACAAAATCGAATATAGCTGATTTGTAGGCTTTCCATAACTTTATATCTTGAAATCGATTATTGCATAGATATGGAAGAGATTCTTGGGATGATTTTGGGATGATTGACTGGATTTTTTGTTTCTAAATATGTGAAAAAATAATAAATACCAATGACATCAATTATATTAAACGAGAAGTGAAAACGTCCCACATTCAATCTCAGCAAAATTTTACCATTATACCATTAATGAAATTGTCCTTCACGTTGTAATATTTTGCCCCTGGGCGTAAAATTACCTATTTTCGCATTAAAAATAAATCAAAAATCGGATTAGAAATAATCTAATTGCATAAAAGGTTAATTGCACAAATAGAATTTGCTAAATTAATCCCTAAATTTTATGAATAAGATCTCTTTCACGCTTAATCAAAGGATACATGACCATAATATAACACGCTTAAATTGGATAATTAATGGGCTTAGGTTAGATTTTTTAAAGATCCACGTAAATAAAAATTATGGGTTTATGCATGAAAAAACCCGATGAGAAAACACCGTCTTTCTGTAAACCCTAAAAACCTAGAAACCCTAAAAATATAGATGCTTTATAACTATAAATACAAATGATTTCGTATGCTTTCACCATAACCCGAAAAAGCATTCTTCTCTTGAATTTTAATAATTCTTTTATTATGTTCTCAAATTTTTTTTTGTATTCCGATCTTGCTGTTTTTAATGATACATCGACTGATCCCTTTTATTTTCCTGTTCGTATAGTGGTTTCTTGGAAAGCAAGATCCACAAATCATAAAGCTTTGGTTGTTGTTGGTTCATCTTCTAATCAAGGTATAAAATCGTTTTTTTTGTTGAGTTTTATAGATTCGTTCATATTCTCAATTTCTAATTTGTATTCTGATTTTGCTGTTTCTTATGATTCACTTTTATTTTCCTGTAATTCGTGTAGCTGTTTCTTGGAAAGCAAAATTTCAAATCTTACTGTTTTGTATTATTCACCTAATTTAATGTGTTTTCCTGATTGTGTAGTGGTTTCTTGGGAACCAAGATTCGAAACTCACCAAGCTTCGGTTATTGTTGGTTCACTTTTAAAAAAGAGTATTATATTTTACTATTTTGAATGATGATTTACATTAGTTTCTTTTGTCATGATCACAAATTTATATTGGTGTTCTTATAATGTGTTTATGAATAATCTACAGATCTACATATTAATTGTATTTACCTGATTCTATGGTTGTTTCATATATAATAATTGTATTCAGATTTTTCTGTTTCTTATGATTCATTTTTATTTTCATGTTTGTGTAGCTGTTACTTGGAAAGTAAAATTTCAAATCTTACTGTTTTGTATTATTCACCTAATTTAATGTGTTTTCCTGTTCGTGTAATGTTTTCTTGGGAACCAACATTCGAATCTCATCAAGCTTCGGTTATTGTTGATTCACCTTTAAAAAAGGGTATAACATTTTACTATTTTGAATGATGATTTACATTAGTTTCTTTTGTCCTGATCTCAAAATTATATTGGTTGCGAGCCAGAGATTATATATTACTATATTTTACTATATATTAGTTTCACTACAGATCTACAGAGTAATTGTATTTACCTTTTTTATGGTTGGTTCATATATAATAATATAATAATAATAATTTTTTTGATTTAGGTATTGTGGAGGAGACTTTGATACTAAATAATATCAGGTATAATTTCTTATAATTATAATTCTTATCACGATTGTATTTTCCTTTTAAAAAATATTTATAGTTTATAATAAAAAATAGTTTTGTCTAAACTTGGATTGCCATGTTTCAGGACTATTATGATCGTAGATATCCATGGATTCGATTTACGGGTATTTCGTTTTTTTATAATCATGTTTATATAACACGATTAAGCGCGGACATGGTGACTGGACAATTAAACACTATATTTACTTTTAACTAAAATATTGAACAGGTTTCACCTAGGGAATGCTACAATGAAGATGGTCCTGAGGTTAATGGTATGAATCGTCCGATGGCTACGACAGCTAAATTCTCGGAATGGATTATATTCAATACACAAGTTGCTCAAGTCAAAGGAATTACTTATTCTGAAATTCCAAAACCATTTGTTTGGTGTCCTAGAGATATGATATGGAAGAGAAAATCAAGGAGAAGACAATTTCAATCGCCATACAATATTCCTATAATATTTGTTTCATTAAATTAATTTGAAATTTCTTTAAATGTAACAGTAGTCTTAAATTTATTATATTTATCTTTCATCTTTTTGAAATTATTTCACTTTAATGAGTTTTGTATAATATACAGTCTTCTCAATACATATAAAATACTTATCGTCATAAATCTATTATATGGAAGACAATATAAAGCTGTTATCGTCATATTTCTCATATTTTTATTTCAATAGAAATTGAGATCGTTGAAAAAATTATGGTATATGAGATTAGTAACAACTTTAATTCAAGCAACAACAAAATTCAAACCGAGAATATGAACGAATGCATGTATGGATGCAAGTCCAAATAAAAAAGTTTTTTGTTATTTTCAAAGTCTTCGCATTGGTTAAAACAATTTCGAACTGACATTACCAAATTGACATAATTGTTTTACGTAACTTCCAATCACTCTTCCTATTCTTTTTTCTTCTTTCTAACGTCTAACCTCTCACCTTTCTTCTTTCTAAAAAATAACCAAGTACCAAACAAGGAGATGGTTGCATACATAGAAGATTTGAATCCATCAACAGATAGGTTGAGTGTTGCTGTTAAAGTACTGAGGCTGTGGATACCCGAAATCATTATAATGCAGCCTACCTACATTTGTTTGATCTTGGTTGATGAGAAGGTAACAATCCATTTATATCCATCATCTCCTTAAAGTTTAAATCTGAAATTAGTTTTTTAAAAATAATTTAGGGAAAAAGAATTGAAGCTAAATTCAAAAGTCAGCTTTACTTTGCTGAGTACATAGACGTGTTGCAAGAAGGACGATGATTTCTTCTTTACAAGTTCCAAGTTGTTGAAAATCAGAATATTCACAGGAATTGTAACAATTCTTTCGAAATATTGATCACTCGCCAAACTCGCATCACTCCGATCCCTCCTAGATGTGGAGACAATTTTTTTCATCTAATAGATGCACTAACAGTGGAAAATGCTGCAGAAGATGAGAGTAATTGTTGTGTTGGTAAATTAATTTAAATATACTGTTTAACTTACTGTTTTTATAAAACATTATTTCCTTAGATTCATAGTTTTCTGAATTTTTCAGATTTTTGTGGAACGGTGGTAAGGGTAAAGCAAGGTCGTAAAATTGTTTTCCTAGAAAATGAAGTTGGATTCAATGGTCTGAAAGAGGTTCTTCCCTTTACTGTAATTGACATCAAGTAAGTTTATAGTTTTAAAATTTTAAAAACAAGAACTACTTCATTTGATTTATTTTTGTCAATGAGAATAGTACATAATTATTAAGACTGAAGTTGTCAATTGTTGTTTTTTTAATGCAAAGTAACGAACATGTTGAATGTATTGCCATCGGTGATACATGTTCGGAATTTCGTGAAAAATGGGAACAACATGTTGCAAGTCCTTCCTATGCCAGTGAACCAGTATTGTGTCTGCTTACGTTTTGGAGAATCTCTGTCTTTGGAGGTATTAAGCAATATATAAGCATTTGTTTTAGATAAGCCAATATATCAAATTAAAGATTTGGAACTTACTTATTTTTTTTTAAAGGTCGGCGTTGTCTAATGTCTCAAATAAGATGTTCTAAATTTTTACTTGGCAACGAAGCAAGAGCATTCACTACAGATCATGCACTGTAAGTTCTTAAATTTCCTATACTATGACAGATTATTAATATGGAATCTTTATTATAAGATGTTTTAGTTATTATGTTCCTTTATCTTTCGCAGACTTTGTTTCCATGAATCATCAGACGATGAAGATTACAACGGCTCAGAAGAAGATAAGAGTGATTCTAATGATTCGATCTAATGTTAAGATTTGTTCGCCTATTCCTAAATTTCGTAAAAAACTTTCATTTACTTATTATTGAATTAAGTTAAGCTGTTTGTTGTTTTAATATTGGACCTATATTTTCGCATATTATGCGAATAACTCTTATGGGATTTTTAAATTATGTTCAAATATGTCTTTTAAAGATACTTTTGACAGAGTACCTTTCATGAATGACAGATGCATGCCATTTATATAATCAGATGAATGACATATATATCTTTATAATATGTTATATATATTTTTTTCATACGGATCATTATCTGAATGATAATAATTATTGAAAACTTAAAGTGATAAACATGAAAATAATTATATTTTAGAAATGAAATATATTAATTAGATTTTACATAATATAGAGATTATGATGCAAGTAAATATTGTCTAGATAAGTAAATAAAAATTTATAATAGATATATATGTGATATATTTGCATATATCTATTATTAATTATCAATACACGAATCTCATAATATTTTATTTTAGTATTTAGGAAAATATACTAATTTCTAAGGTTATATATATACAGAGACGTTTGACAGATCTTAATATTTTGGAAATGAAATATATTAATTAGATTTTACATAATATAGAGATTATGATGCAAGTAAATATTGTCTAAATAAGTAAATAAAAATTTATAATAGATATATATGTGATATATTTGCATATATCTATTATTAATTTTAAATACACGAATCTCATAATATTTTATTTTAGTATTTAGGAAAATATACTAATTTATAAGGTTATATATATACAGAGACGTTTGACAGATCTTAAGTACAATATCCAAAACTCTTGAATATTCCAAGGTTCTTTAAAACTTTCGACACATAATTCTTTAGTTATGTTTGAAAATCATAATTTGTATATAATAATTGATTACGTTTAGTGCAGGTTAAATTATGGTTACGAATTCTCCGACTGATCGTGTTTCACGTTTGAATCCTTCAAAATACGAATGGAAAATTCGTGTTAGGATTTTGTGTTTATGGGAAGAAAAAACTCTTCGTCTTGGTTCAACCCTAGAGATGGTCCTAAGTGATAATCAGGTTTGCTAATTGTTTAAATTGTTAGGTAATCAGGTTTTCCAAATTTTGATAGAAATTTAATTATATTTGTTTTATTTAAATAGGGTATAAAGATCCAGTGTAGTTTTCGTGGTGATGTTTATGACAGATTTGTGTCCAAATTTCATCTTGGCGATTGGATTGAGCTTGAAAATTTTAAAGTTGTCGATCAATATGGGTCATGCAGAGCTACCACGCATCGATACAAGATTATTATTTTGTATAAGACCAAGATTAGTAAGACTTCGATTGATGGAGGTGAAGAATATTTTGAATTCATCAATTATAATCGAATATTAAATGGTTCTTATTGTGATGATTACTTGATCGGTGAGTTATTTTATTTATCTAATTTAGAAACTTTCATAATTGGTATCTTTATATATTATACATTATTTTGATATGAGTTTGCGTCTTATATTTTTAGATGTCATTGGAGAAGTTACCAATGTTGGTAAAATGGATACTTGGAATGATAAAAAAGACTCGATGGGTCCGAATGATGGCAAAAAGTATGAGCTTAGATCACAAAGTGATCATATTCGTAAGTTGCTAAAGATGTGCTGCCGAGATACTTTTGCAAACAATGTGGATGATTTAGATGACACTGACTCGGATGATGACGACTCTGATGTATCCGATGACGGAAATTTTTCTGATGAGGATTATTGTGAAGAAGAGGAAGGTAAAGAAGATGAAGGCTTTTATGAAATTTTGTATGTAGACAAAGAAGATAGTGAAGGCGATTATGAGGATGACACAGATGATACTGAAGACGACGTATATGATTCTGAAACAAGTGAAGATGCTGAGACTGAAGAAGAAGAGTATAAGAAGCAAGTTTCTTCTCCAAAAGGGAACGAAACACTAGAGTACTCTATGTACCATAGAATTTCCTTTGACCTTCGTGACTCCAGGTATTTGGTTTTAAACATATTATCCAATGGACACTCCTTAAATATATTAACGTTTGATATTTTTAATATTTTTATTTAGTGGTATGCTTTTGCGGTGTGAGTTAACCGGAATAGCGGCTGACGATTTCTATAAGACTTACAAAGATTCTATAGGTGAAAGCCTTATATGTGTTATTCGATGGGGTGTAATTAATGTCTTCCAAGGTACATACTCTATTCATTCGTTTAGAATGTTTTAAATTATATTTGATAATACATAACTAATCAGAATTCTAAATCATTTGTGTTGTAGGAAGGAGGTCTATATCCAACACTATATGTACTCAAGTTAGACTTAACCCGGAGATTCCAGAAGTTGAAATATTTAGACGATCGTATGTTACACTTTATTGTTAGTTTCTTATATTAATGTTCCAAAGATATATTTTTAATTTATGATTTGTGTTATAGGAACACCAGGAAGAGAGCAAGCACAAAAAAATGATTGAATTGTTGTAAGAATACCTGGAAGTCATCTCGCACCAAGAACAATGCCAAAAAAGACATCAACATGTCTTTTTTTTTTTTAATTATGTCTACGTCTCTATGTTTTAAATTATTCACCTTTACTTTCGAATCTTCAAATTTCAATACTGGATTATTGTTACTATGGTCAAGAATGCTCATATTTTTATATTTTATATTATTTAAATTTATAAAATTATCTGTTATATTATATAGTATTTAAAAAATAAATTCCAGTGATATATTAATGTATATGACTTCATAAGGTTTGAATTCTTCTTTACGTAATTAAAAACGCACAAACAATATGTGTTAATAAACTTAAATGGGCCTCATCTCATGAGACGCCAACATGCACAGGCCTCGCGACTTTTTGGAAATATATTTAAGCACTTACGTCTCTCCTATATTGCGAGTTCCAGACCTTTCGTTGTCTCTTCTACACCAAAAAAGTCCTCTAACCTTCTTTAACCACCTATTATCATCCGTAACTTTCAGGTAAGTTATCAGAGATTTTTTAATATTTTCGTTTATTCAGATTTTAACTTGCAAACCAAATCTATTTTTAAATTTTATAGGTTCAAATTTCGCGATGGAAGGTGAAAGTTCTAGAAAACGCAAAGAACCCATGTCCGATTATCAATGGGAGGACGAAGCAATCGACATCGTTAAGAAGGCGTTTCAGAAATCTAGAGATGATTCACAGAAGGAAACGTCGAAACGATTCACCGCGATTATCGATATGGTGAAAGAGCACATGAAGAAGAAAGAAGAATCGACCGAACTCCCCTGTCAACTTGAAACCGTCGATGCTCAACTGACGCTAATTAATGATATTTTGGAAGGGCGCATCGATTTGATTGAAGAGTGTAAGAGGCTGGAAGAGGTTAGGGATATTCTTGAGAAAGATGTAAAAGATTGTGTTGTGCCTGAAATTCATTGGGATAAACTTCGTATTCCATTTAGTAGTTAACAATCTTTGTAATTTCAGTTTAAACATTTTTAAAATTCGAGTAAAATATTCTCCCTTATCAGAAATCAATTACCATATATCTTTATAATAGGTCTAACGAACCTGGTATAATTTACTAAACGTGTTTATATTAAAAGATATTGAGTTTTTTTGTGAAATGGAAAATAATAAAATCACGAAATTAGATTTAGAAATATAATTGAAAACGAATATTTGTAAACGGACTTAACTAAACAAATATATGCTAAACAAATATACAAAAAGATATATATGCTAAACAAATATACAAAAAGATATGATTCTCAAACAGCAAATCTAAAAAAAAATATTTTCAAACTTCATAATTTATTTAAATATTGCATTGATATATGTTACTATAATGTTCTTAAACTAAAATTGGATAAAATACAATATAATCAATCGTTATCTCACAAGATAATATTTTAATTCTTAAAATGTTTCTAATGATAAACTCCCTATATTTTTAATGTATTTTGATTTTGTATATATATATATATATATATATATATATATATATGTGTGTGTTCATTAGATGCTTTGAGTACATTATAATTTCTTTTGACACGCGGAAACATGACCACTGATCCTAATTCCTGTGTTTATATTGCCGACTTACATCCTTTACACATCCAAAGAAGGATCAAGGTAAAGATTATCAGAAGATTTGTTTGCAGTGCTGCGTTAAATAACGTTATCGAGTTTGTGCTATCCGATGAGCAGGTAATAATACAAACATCTATTCCGAATGATAAGCAATTATAATAATATTTGATATGTTAATATTTGATATGTTTTCACACTAGGGTTCAAAGATACATGGATCTTTTGAAAGGAGTTTGGTTCAACGCTTCAAACCGTTTTTTAACGAAGGGAATTGGTTGATCTTATCTAATTTTGATATAACACCCGTTGTTGGAACTTTTAGGCCTACTACACATCAATTCAAAATACTCTCAAGTGGCATGACTTCAGCGCAGCTGATACCCTCTTTGAACGAAAAAGATTATTTTTCATTCGTAACTTTCATAGATGTCCTTTCTGGCTCTATAAATCCGAATATTTGTATTGGTAAGTAGTGTATCAATTGTTTTAGTTGTCTTACATATTTTTAATTCAATATTTCAAAGTGATTAGTTAGTAATTATTCTCATTTAGATTTAATTGGACGTCTCGTGCGTGTTGTGTAACATCCGTGAACCGAAATCTCGGTTTAGGATCTGCATCGGTCGATGCAAGTTGTGCATCGGTCGATGCAAGGTTGTTTCTGTGCGTTTTGACTTAAGTCAAACGCTGCGTTTTGGGTTAGGAAAAACCCTTAAGTCGACTTTTTGTCCCATTCGAGGGTTTCAGCCGTTTTTGAGAGCGAACGTGAGAGAGAAAGAGTTCTTGAGAGTTTCTGGAGTTTTCTTGGAGATTTGGTGAGTTCCTGTAGAGATCTGTAGCTTGGATCGTTGTAGGAGCTTCCTAGAGGCTTGTTCTTGCTTGTTTCTTGTTCAGATTCATCTTGGCACAGGTAAGTGCATGACCATGGCTGATCTAAGCTAGAGGAACCTTTAACTTGCTTGTTTGGTGTTGTTAGATGTGTTAGATCGTATTTAAGGACGTTAGGAAGCTTTCTTGTGGCTTGGGAATGAGTTTCTGTGGTTGTAGGAACGAGATCCGGCGAGAAGCTTCGGGGAAATCACGGTGCTCGACGTTGCGTCGATCGATGCATTGCTTGCGTCGGTCGATGTAAGTGCGAGGACGGCGCGATAAACTTTAGGGTTTTCGTGTTGCGTCGAGCATGCGTCGGTCGATGCAGACTGGGTATTGGTCGATGCAAGTTGCACTTTCCTCGGTCGATGCAGCTTCTGCGTCGATCGATGCTTCCTCAGATGGCATCGGTCGATACATGTTTGTATCGGTCGATGCTGAGTCCTGGTTGATTGATTGTTGTGTGTTGATTGTTGTGTGTGGTTATTGGATACTCTATTGCTTGTGTGTATAGCCCAGTAGATGGGAGGATTGCCTTATTGAGTGTTTGTAAAATACTCATGCATTGCAATATGTGTTTGTGGTGCAGGTAAAGGCAAAGTGTGATCGTGGAATCAAGACGATGAGGAAGGGATGTTCTAGAGGCTTGGTTGACTGTGGTCTAGCTACTGTTAGGTTGCTAGCATTAAGTCATTGGAACATTGTAGGATGTTAGCTTTTGGATATTACTTATTTGGTTTATGGTGTTATTGATGATTGGATTATTGTTATTGATATTCCTTGGTTTAATGGAGATTATTGTTATTTGGTTATCCGCAGTTATTGATTGTTGATAGGATGTTAGTGGGTATGGGACCACTAGTATATTCAGGTATAAAAACAAAAAAAAACGGGAAGGGTTGTTTCATTTTGGTATCAGAGCCCTTACGGTTCTAGGTCTAGGGTTCATTGTGCTTTTGCTGTTGATGTTTAGGATTCCATGCTATGATTGATTGTATGAGTTGGGTCAATTGTGTGTGGCATGAAGTCCTAGAACATCCTCTTCGAGCCTGTTTTGTGATTCCACGGTAAGCTGTGTTTTTGTGTATTAGAATTATTGTTTGCTTAGCCTTCTGTTCTTGGATGATACAGATGGTTAGAGGTGAGGTTGCTGTTGGTCGCGGTCGTGGTCGTGGTCGTGGGCGTGGTCGTGGTCGTGGTCGGGGACGAGGTCAGGTTCCTGAGGCCAGTGTGAGTGTAGCCCAGAGCATGGCCAGTGAGGAGGTGGCAGAGTCACAGGTTCATCCTAGTGTGTCTGGAGACCAGGCTGGTTTGGGTGACGGCAGGGCGGATGGGCCCGGTTTCGGTCACGGTGTTGCCCCGGGTGTGGGGGTTGCAGCAGGAGGTGCTCCAGGCAGGGAGGATGTCTTGATGGACATGCTAGCTCAGGTTTTGCAGCGTCCTCCAGCAGTGGTACCGCCAGTGGTTGGAGGGCAGGGCCCAGTTGTGCCGCCAGTGGTTGGTGGACAGGGTCCAGTAGTGCCGCCGGTGATCGGTGGGCAGGATCCAGTAGTGCCGCCGGTGGTTGGTGGGTAGGATCCAGTAGTGCCGCCAGTGGGTGGTGGACAGGTTCCAGTGGTGCAGCCTGCAGCGGGTTTGCAGGCAGGTGTGCAGCCGGGGACCGAGGTAGTGGATGCACAGTATGTGCGGATGATGGAGCAGCTGCGGCATGTGGGAGCAGGGTATTTCTCAGGGAGTACCGATCCGAGTGTAGCGGATGAGTGGAGAGAGCGGATGGAGGATATTTTCCTTTCGCTGAGGTGTCCCGACCGGTACAGGGTGGATCTGGCAGTGTTCTACTTGTCAGGAGATGCACGTGTGTGGTGGAGGTCAGTGACAGCACGGAGGGTGCAGCAGGGTATGTCTTGGGGAGATCTTGTGAGGGAGTTTAACTCCAAGTATTTTCCTCAGGAGGCTCTTGATCGCATGGAGGCACGGTTCTTGGGGTTGACTCAGGGAGACCGTACAGTGCGGGAGCTGGATGCAGAGTTCAGTCGGCTTGTGGGGTATGCAGGCAGGGCATGGGAGCCTGAGTCGGCTCAGGTGCGGAGGTTTTTGTTGGCTTTGCGGGATGATTTGAGGACTCGGTGCAGAGTGAGGAGCTATGCTACGAGAGCGGAGCTGGTTGAGGTTGCAGCTGGGATAGAGGATGACTTGAGGTCACAGGTGGTCGTGGTTAGTTCTTCGGTGCAGCCACAGTAGTCTCAGCCGCTTTCTGTTCCTAGCAAGGGCGGCAAGCCTGCGCAAGGGCAGAAACGGAAGTTCTATGTTATGCAGAGATCGAGGCACGGGGGTGCGAGATGCTTTGGGTGTGGTAGTAGGGACCACAAGGTGACTAGCTGTCCACAGAGAGGTGAGCAGCGGGTAGTGACAGAGCAGCGGGCGGCCGCGGACAGATACTCGGGTGTGTTACTACTGCAGAGAGACGGGGCATATCAAGCCTCGTTGTCCCAAGTTGCAGCAGAGGGCAGTAGCAGTGTTGCAGGCCGGGGCTCAGCCAGGGATGCAGCAGGTTGTGCAGCACGGTGTGCAGCCGGTGGGTTGGATCGAGCCGACGTCGCAGGTGTACTCGACCCAGGAGCCCGGTGGCACTAGTGCAGGAGCGATCACAGGTATAACTTCTGAGATTCAAACTTGGTTAATTCAATAGTTCAGATTATATTTGTTTTTGCTTGTGGTCAAGTGTTAGGTTCTCAACACATGAGGTTTGTGTAGGGACCTTGTTGGTGGGCGGGTTTAAGTCCCATGTTATGTTTGATTCTGGAGCTTCTCATAGCTTCATTACTCTGGAGTGTGCCGAGAGTGCGGGGATCAGAGGGGATTCTGGAGAGCGTTCAGGAGTTGTCAGAGTTGAGGGAGGCAAGTTCCTGAGGGTTATTGGACGAGCTGGAGGAGTTGATATTCAGATCGCAGGAAAGTCGTGGCCAGCGGATTTGCTTATCAGTCCAGTGGAGTTGTATGATGTTATTCTCGGTATGGATTGGTTGCATCGGTATAAGGTGCACTTGGACTGCTATCGGGGTAGAGTGGAGTTTGAGCGTCCAGGAGGGAAGTTGGTTTTTCAGGGTATTAGACCGACTTCGGGGAGTCTCGTGATCTCAGCCGTTCAGGCGGGGAAGATGATCGAGAAGGGCCGTGAGGCTTATCTGGTTACTATCTCTATGCCAGAGTCAGTGGGGAAGTCTACGGTTAGCGGTATTCCGGTTGTGGAGGACTTTGAGGATGTGTTCCAGTCATTGCAGGGATTACCACCATCTCGGTCGGATCCTTTTACTATTGAGCTGGAACCAGGGACGATGCCGTTATCCAAGACTCCTTACAGGATGGCTCCAGCAGAGATGGCAGAGCTGAAGAAGCAGCTGGAGGATTTGTTGGGCAAGGGTTTTATCCGTCCTAGTTGTTCACCGTGGGGAGCTCCGGTGTTGTTTGTTAAGAAGAAGGATGGGAGTTTTCGGTTGTGTATTGACTATCGGGGTTTGAACCGAGTCACTGTGAAGAACAAGTACCCTCTCCCGAGGATTGATGAGTTGTTGGATCAGTTGAGGGGTGCTACTTGGTTCTCCAAGATCGACTTGGCATCAGGATATCATCAGATTCCTATACATGAGGCAGATGTGAGGAAGACATCCTTCAGGACGAGGTATGGACACTACGAGTTTGTGGTGATGCCGTTTGGGTTGACAAACGCGCCAGCTGCGTTTATGAGATTGATGAACAGCGTGTTCCAGGAGTTTCTGGACGTTTCAGTCATCATTTTCATCGACGACATCCTGGTATATTCTAAGAGTCCTGAGGAGCATGCAGTACATTTGAGAGCAGTGTTGGAGAAGCTGCGGGAGCAGAAGTTATTTGCTAAGTTGAGCAAGTGCAGTTTCGGGCAGCGTGAGATGGGGTTCTTAGGACACATTGTTTCTGCAGAGGGAGTGTCGGTGGATCCAGAGAAGATTCAGTCCATCAGGGAGTGGCCGAGGCCGCAGAGTGCCACTGAAATTCGGAGTTTCCTGGGGTTAGCAGGTTACTACAGGAGGTTTGTTCGGGGTTTTGCGAGTATGGCACAGCCGATGACTAAGCTTACAGGGAAGGATGTCCCATTTGTGTGGTCACCAAAGTGTGAGGCAAGTTTTGCAATTCTCAAGGAGATGTTGACTTCCACGCCGGTGTTAGCACTGCCTGAGCAGGACGAGCCTTATGTTGTGTATACAGACGCTTCTAGAGTGGGGTTGGGTTGTGTACTTATGCAGCAGGGGAAGGTTATAGCCTATGCTTCGCGGCAGTTGCGGAAGCATGAAGCTAATTACCCTACTCATGATTTGGAGATGGCAGCAGTGATCTTTGCTCTTAAGATTTGGAGATCCTATCTGTATGGTGGGAAGGTACAGGTATTTACAGATCACAAGAGTCTGAAGTACATTTTTACTCAGCCTGAGCTGAATTTGAGGCAGAGGCGTTGGATGGAGTTGGTAGCGGATTATGATCTGGATATAACTTACCATCCTGGTAAAGCTAATTTGGTTGCAGATGCCTTGAGTCGGAAGCGGGTGGCTTCGGTTCAGGAGCAGGATATGGAGGCATTGGTAGGTGAGATTAGTGCATTGAGTTTGTGTGCTATCTCACAGGAACCTTTGGGTTTGGAGGCAGCTGATAGAGCGAATTTGTTGAGCAGAGTAAGGTTAGCTCAGGAGAGCGATGAGGGGCTGATGAATGCCTCTAAGGCTGCGGGTGCAGAGTATCAGGTTTCTGCTAATGGTACTATCCTTGTGCATGGTTGGATCTGTGTGCCCAAGGGTGAGGATTTGACGCAGGAGATACTGAGAGAGGCTCATTCGAGCAAGTTCTCTATTCATCCAGGGGTGACCAAGATGTACCGTGACCTCAAGCGGTATTATCACTGGGTCGGGATAAAGAAGGACGTAGCCGACTAGGTGGCGAAGTGTGATACTTGCCAGCTGGTGAAGGCGGAGCATCAGGTTCCTGGAGGTTTACTTCAGAGTTTGCCCATTCCTGAGTGGAAGTGGGATTTGATCACGATGGACTTCGTGGTGGGTTTGCCTGTGTCGAGGATGTTTGATGCTATTTGGGTCATAGTGGACCGTTTGACTAAGTCTGCACATTTTTTGGCCATCAAGAAAACTGATGAAGCAGCGGTTTTGGCCAAGAATTACGTGAGGGAGATAGTCAGATTGCACGGTGTGCCTGCTAGTATTGTGTCTGATAGAGATTCCAAGTTCACTTCGGTGTTCTGGAGGGCGTTTCAGGCAGAGTTGGGCACGAAGGTGCATATGAGTACAGCCTATCATCCTCAGACGGACGGTCAGTCAGAGAGGACAATCCAGATTTTGGAGGATTTATTGAGGATGTGTGTGCTGGATTGGGGTGGTCATTGGGCAGATCATTTGAGTTTGGTGGAGTTTGCTTATAACAACAGCTACCAGGCTAGTATTGGGATGGCTCCTTATGAGGCCTTATATGGGAGGCCGTGTCGTACACCATTATGTTGGACTCAGGTGGGGAGAAAGCATATTTGGTGCAGATTTTGTTCAGGAGACCTCGGAGAAGATTCGGGTTTTGAGGCTGAACATGAAGGAGGCTTAGGATCGGCAGAAGAGCTATGCTGATAAGAGGAGAAAGGATCTTGAGTTTCAGGTTGGTGATAGAGTGTATCTCAAGATGGCCATGTTGCAGGGTCCGAACAGGTCATTGACAGAGACTAAGTTGAGTCCGAGGTACATGGGTCCGTTCAGAGTGGTTGAGCGGGTGGGACCAGTGGCATATAGGCTGGAGTTGCCTGAGGTTATGCGTGCGTTCCACAAGGTATTTCATGTGTCGATGCTGAGGAAGTGTCTTCATGAGGGTGATCAGTTGTTGGCTAAGATTCCTGAGGATCTTCAGCCTCACATGACTTTAGAGGCGAGGCCATTGAGGGTGCTCGAGAGGAGAGTCAAGGAACTTTGGAAGAAGAAGATTCCTTTGATGAGAGTCCTGTGGGACTGTGACGGAGTAGAGGAGCAGACTTGGGAGCCCGAGGCGAGGATGAAGGCAAGGTTTAAGAAGTGGTTTGAGAAGCAGACCGCGACTTGAGCTTGTCTAGCCGGGTCCGAGTTGTAGTCCGTGGCTGGAGCAGGTACGGAGTATTCCAGCCCATCTCTCTTGATATTTGGTCGCTTAGGGGTGGTTGGTTGTGCGACTAAGTATCAAGATGAGGTGGTGCTCGGGATGCGGGTTGATGGCTCCGGTTGTTGTATTTTTGTTTCCCTGATGTATTTTCGTTGAGGTTGTAACGATTATGACATTTTTGAGATTATTAAGATGGATATTTTCTTTATGTTTGACTGTTAATGTCATGGGAAAAGAGAAATAGTTCGGGTTTCTATTTTTGGAAGTTTCCATAAATAGAAAGTTTCCACAAAAGGAAGGTTTCCAGAATTAGAAAGTTTCTAAAAAGGGAAATTTGTGGAAATGTTGAGGTAGATCTAGCCGGGAGATACTCGTTGGCATCAGTATTTGTTTTGCTCAAGGCCGTGCGGGCCCAACTCACGTGATACCGATAGCTCGATGGACTTTATGGCCAGAGAGTGGGAGTGGTATGTTGTTTCGGATGACGATCCGAGAGCGCGCTTGAGGGTGACGACCCAAGAGCGGGATATGTGAGGCTCTCTGGATACCGTAGCTGTGAGCTGAGGCTCGGCAGTGAGCCGGTATGTCTCGAGGGTTACGACCCGAGAGCGGGGGGAGTGTGTGTGAGTGACTTCCTGGATGTCGTAGCTTAAGGCGGTTGGCCTGATAGCGAGCCGGCATGATTCGTTGGTTGCGACCACGGACGGGGGAAGCACTGAGTTGTGAGCAAATAGTGTTTATGATGCGAGTATATTGGCTAGAGGGACACCTCGAGGGTCAGTCGGAGGTGTGCGGGCTGTTGCGACAGTGGCACGGGTAACCTTGGCTGATGGTGTTTGGTCCGGTCTAGGGACGTGCGGGCCGTGTTGACAGTGGCACGGAGGTCCTTGGGGGATGGACGGTACTGTGGGATTCGGGGACGAATCCTTATTGGTGGGGGAGAATTGTAACATCCGTGAACCGAAATCCCGGTTTAGGATCTGCATCGGTCGATGCAAGTTGTGCATCGGTCGATGCAAGGTTGTTTCTGTGCGTTTTGACTTAAGTCAAACGCTGCATTTTGGGTTAGGGAAAACCCTTAAGTCGACTTTTTGTCCCATTCGAGGGTTTCAGCCGTTTTTGAGAGCGAACGTGAGAGAGAAAGAGTTCTTGAGAGTTTCTGGAGTTTTCTTGGAGATTTGGTGAGTTCCTGTAGAGATCTGTAGCTGGGATCGTTGTAGGAGCTTCCTAGAGGCTTGTTCTTGCTTGTTTCTTGTTCAGATTCGTCTTGGCACAGGTAAGTGCATGACCATGGCTGATCTAAGCTAGAGGAACCTTTAACTTGCTTTTTTTGGTGTTGTTAGATGTGTTAGATCGTAGTTAAGGATGTTAGGAAGCTTTCTTGTGGCTTGGGAATGAGTTTCTGTGGTTGTAGGAACGAGATCCGGCAAGAAGCTTCGGGGAAATCACGGTGCTCGACGTTGCGTCGATCGATGCATTGCTTGCGTCAATCGATGCATTGCTTGCGTCGGTCGATGCAAGTGCGAGGACGGCGCGATAAACTTTAGGGTTTTCGTGTTGCGTCGAGCATGCGTCGGTCGATGCAGACTGGGTATTGGTCGATGCAAGTTGCACTTGCCTCGGTCGATGCAGCTTCTGCGTCGATCGATGCTTCCTCAGATGGCATCGGTCGATGCATGTTTGCATCGGTCTATGCTGAGTCCCGGTTCGTTGATTGTTGTGTGTTGATTGTTGTGTGTGGTTATTGGATACTCTATTGCTTGTGTGTATAGCCCAGTAGATGGGAGGATTGCCTTACTGAGTGTTTGTAAAATACTCATGCATTGCAATATGTGTTTGTGGTGCAGGTAAAGGCAAAGTGTGATCGTGGAATCAAGGCGATGAGGAAGGGATGTTCTAGAGGCTTGGTTGATTGTGGTCTAGCTACTGTTAGGTTGCTAGCATTAAGTCATTGGAACATTGTAGGATGTTAGCTTTTGGATATTACTTATTTGTTTTATGGTGTTATTGATGATTGGATTATTGTTATTCATATTCCTTGGTTTAATGGAGATTATTGTTATTTGGTTATCCACAGTTATTGATTGTTGATAGGATGTTAGTGGGTATGGGACCACTAGTATACTCAGGTATAAAAAAAAAAAAAAAAAAAAAAAAAAACGGGAAGGGTTGTTTCATTTGAAAGATCTGAATACATTTTGGCTAACAACGTTCACACCGGCCTTTTTTTTGAACTTGAAAACGAAGAGTAAGATTTCTTAATTATTTATACAAACAATAATTTAGTCTTTGGTATTCTTATTATTTTTTACTTATTTCCTTTTCCTATTAAAGTGGTATACGTTTGAGATGTCATCTGAGAAGACGGTATTTGGAGTATTTTTACGATAGACTCCGTCAAATTGATGAAGGCATCATTATATGCATAGTCAGATTCGGTCAAATTAATAATGTTGAAGGTGAGTGAAAAATTAAACTATTATGGTAACTTTGTGATAGTAAATACTAATGTTATGTTATGTTTTCAGGACGTACAATGATTACTACCGCATGCAGCTGTACACAAATTCTATTCAACTATCCATGTCTTGAAGTTTTGAATATGCAAACTCACTTTGAATGTTCTGAAGATTAGTTTATGGTTTTACTTTATGATATTATGTTTTTTTGGTTTCTTCTTTTATTTATGAATTTTGGTTTTGAATTATTATATTTATTTTAGAGATGAATACACTTCTTGGAACTATAATGCTTACCACACATAAATTCATAATTATATCCAACATCATTACTTTATATCTTTAACATCTTTCATAGCTGTCATTTCGTGCTCTATAGATTTGGATATGTGTCATTATATTAGATTTAAGTTTCTGATCAAAAGATATTTATTTTGATTTTTAGATTTGATATGCTGAAAGCTTTATTTACGTCCAACATCATCTTTATTTTGATATTGAAAAAGAAGAGTGAGATTTGTATACAATACAAAAAACACTGTTTACTTATTAAATTAGTAATGTAATTTATCTTAATGTTCAGCTGAAATTGAAGATGGCATTGTTACGTGCGTTGTCATTATCACCATGTTTATATTCAACTATCCATATTTTGAAATTCAAAAATGTAAAATTGTATGAACGGTTTATATTACATAAAATTATTAATCTTTCAAGTTTAGTTTATGGTTTTATGTTATGTCTTAGTTTTATATTTATATTTGCGAAATCACCTAACTAAAATTCTTAATAGAACTTTAATTCTACATTCGATGTATCTATTTTTATGTATTTTCAATGCTTTACTTAATAGATGTGACTGGAAACAACGATTCGAGTCGAAACTTTCAATGCACCCTTTAAACACACCCTAAAATTTTTAAAGACGAAATATATAACATAAAACTGAAATATTATCTTTACAACTTCCTCATCTTTTACCCTTTTCACAAAATTATCTCTTTGCCATCTCTCTTCAATTTTTTTAAAAAAATGGCGAATTTTGTGTTTCTTAAGAAGTTGAATCCTTCGACCATGCAGTGGATGATTTGTGCCAAGGTGTTTCGTTCGTGGAAAGTTAAAAATTGTTCCAATGATGTTTCAAAAGAACTAACCTTGGTCGACGAAGAGGTATTGTTTTCTATTTTTTTTTAAATCTTATAATAGTTACACGTCCAAAGATTATAAGAGGTATTGTTTAATTACACTTACACTGTGAAATAGGGATCTTTTGGACATGCTACGATTCCGGCAGCACTCAATGGGCTTCTGTCCTTTGTAATGACCGAGAATCAGAGTTATGTTATAGAGTGGTTCGAAGTCGAGGAAGATAAAGAGCAGATCCAGAAAACTAATCTTGGTTATCGGATTCTTTTCACGAACAAGACTATCATACGTCTTGCAAGCGACCCTATAATTTGCAAACCGTTTACTAACTTTGGTTTTAAACGTATTTATGATAATGAGTTTCATGGACGTTGGCCTTACTGTAAGTTTTAGTTTAGAATGTATTGTTTAAGTTAACTTTAAAATTATGCTTCTTATAATAAATTTTTGTGATTTATTATGCAGTTAATTTGATCGGATGCATCACTAATATGGGGGAAATCAAGAGTTTTAAACAAGAAGACATTGGTGATCGTTGGAGTCTGATGGACCGCTACATTAGGTTCAGAATCATGTCAATTGAGTAAGTAAAAATATCATTGCATGCACGAGTAACTTTAATATAGAAGAATCTTTGGAAATTGGATGCAAGATCGTTTTAAAATTTTATATGTACTTGGAATAATGCGTTGAATCACCTTTTATTTTTGTCCTAGGGGATATGTACTTGACTGCTTTGCAACAGGATGTTATGCAAATCACATGTTCAAACGGTTCAAGGTGGGTAACGGGAAGAGGATTTGTCTGTTCAAAATGTGGAAAGGAATAAAATGTGGAGGTAATGACATTTGTGAATATATTGTCCGTTTAAACTTAAAGTTGTTAATTGTGATTGAGAAATTATTAACGATTTATATTCGTTTAACTATAATTGGTAATGTTAGATGATAATGTTCTCCTAACGAACGGTGATGGATGTTCGGACATAATTGAGGATCCAAAGGGTGCAGAATTTACAGAGTACATGTACATGTAAGTTAAATTCTATCGATCGTTTTCAATTTTTTTTAAAAAAAATAGCATGTGCACATATATAAAGTTATATTTGAATTTCGAATAACGTTTAGGTACAATTTTATTGAACATGGAGAGTCAAAGATTCAGGATTTGAATGATAACGACATTCGTTTCGTTATGGACTTGAGGTGAATAAGAAATATAACTTATCAATTTAAGTATCTAATTGATGAATAGAACTGATTATAACTTGAATAGAACTGATTATAACTTTTTATTGTCTATAGTGACACACTCGGATCCTTTATTCATCCTACTGCTGAGGACTCTTTTGACAAGCATCGAATCCCCGTTTGATTACTCTGTTCTATTTAATGTTATTTGCTTTTGCACGAAGACATGTTTTTAGTATTTTTTTTTTGGGATCAAAAGACATGAACTTAAATATTAGTTTAAATTTTACTTAAGACATATTTCTAAATAACAGTTGTTATTTTATGGTTTCAGTCGTTATTTTATGGTTTTATGTTTTTGTTTTATTTTAAAAAGACATGTTTTTATTTGAATGTTGATTGCAAATGTTTATGCATTAACTCAATGCATTAAACTAATAAAGGTCGGCATCCAAGCAGAAGATTCCAAACATATTGCCTCGATATAAACATCATATTTTCAACACACCAATTACAAAAATCTTGAAAACCAACAAAATATTGTTCATTCTTATCAATCAGTAACACATGCAGCTTTCCCTGTGTAATACACAAGACTTAATTCAAGCCACACAAATTTAAAAATATAATATTATCGGCTTCTTTTGTTTTCGAATAAATATATGAAATATGAAAATTTCTTAACCATTTCCTTTCCTTTCTCTGTTGTATCTCTAATTCTTCAAAAGAAAGAATGGTAGTGTACGTAAGAGATTTGAATCCTACAGTACGTAATCCGAGTGTTGCTGTGAAAATACTTAGAAAATGGCTACCGGATTTAAATGATGGGCAACGTTTTTATGAATGTTTAATTCTGGTATACGAGAAGGTATCTTTCTAACTCTTTTCATATATAACAATAATTAAATTATGACATGAAATAATGTTAAATTTAATTTTAGGGAGCAAGGATTGATGCCAAAATAGAAGTTTCTCTATATATAAAAAAGTTTCTTGGTAAGATTAAGGAAGGAGACTGGTACGTGCTATCAGATGTTAGAGTAATTAAAGGCCAACAATCACTTAGAAACTCTAACCATCCGTTTCAAATCAAGTTCATGAACCAAACAGACATGGTTCCAATACCTCCAAGAAGCAGTGACAATTTCTACCGTCTTATTGATTCATCAATGATGCAGAATTTTTCACCATAAGAGAAGAACTCTTGTGTTGGTAAGTTCTTATATGCAAGTAATCTTTTATAAGTCTTCAGTAGATTATTAGATTCTAAATTTGTGATGATTGTGTAACATTTTATTTTTTACAATGAATCCTTTTTATGTTAGATTTTTGTGGAATGGTATTGCATGTAAATGAGCCTCAGAAGATCGATTTCATCGATCGTCAAAATGGGTACACTTCCATTAATCAAGTTGTGAAATTTACCGTTCTTGACACAATGTAAGTTAATATCTTAAACTATCAAGATGGCTTATAGTATTCTTTCTTAATTTATTAAAGTGTTGTCTAACAATTACATTATTGCTTAAATTTTAAAAAAAAAAAAACAAAAAAAGTGGGCAAGAGATCAAATGTGTTGCAGTTGGCGGAGCTTCGGTTGAATTTATAAAGGAATGGGAGAAAATTGTTTTCTCTCCAACCTATTGTAATGAACCAGTGCTGTGTACACTTTTGTTTTGGAGGATATCTGTATTCGAAGGTAGTGTAGAATATCTTCCTAATCATGAAATTATCATTTTATTATTAACTTAATTTATTCTTTGCTAGGAATCGAATGTCTGATGTCTCAAATACGATGTTCAACGGTTTTACTTGAAGATGAAATTGCTGGAATAGGAACGGGCGATCTACTGTAATAATTTTAATTTATAACTTCTTCAATTTATTGAAATCGTTTAATATATGAGTTCTAAAACCTAATTCTATTATTTATTTCAGACACTGGCCTGATGATGAATCGTCTGATGAAGATTATTCAGAGGAAGCATGTTCTTCAACCAACCAGAAGTGATAATATCCAGATGTTTTCTACTGTTTTTTGATGTCTATGTTTGTTTTTTTTTTATATTTTGCTGATGTTAATTTGGACATGCGTATTTTTATTTTGTTATGACTTGAATTTGAACTTAAGTTTAAACTTAATATTTAATTAAACAAAGTATTTTATAGTTTTATGTATATTATTAATATTGATATATATATATATATATATTACACTATAATATTCTGTTTTCGTTGTTAGATAGATTTGCACATATATAAAATATTAGCTTTGATTCAAAATATATACGGTGATAATAGAATTGTAAATTTTAACAGAAAAAAAAACATAAAGGATATTTAAAACATATCAAAATCCCAAAAAGTAAGGAATAAATAGAATAATATGTTTATTGAATAACATAAAAATATCATTGCAGGAATAAACGGAGAGATATAATAATTGAATCCCCAAAAAATGGTAAAAATACCATTAAAGTATTATCGATGATATAATTTTCATACTTATTGACATTATCTTATGATGAAAATTTCCAAAAACAAATAAAAAATAAATCTATATTTTTATATTTATAGACCTTAAAATACATGCTAAGCTCTATACATAAATAATAATTACTCTAATAACGTAGATTTTTACGTTTCGTCTCAAACCAGTTTATGCTATCATGGCTAATCTACTTTCCAATGCTATAAAGAATAGAATCGGCAAAAAAGACCATTTTTTTTATTTGAACAACTTGAACCCTTTCATTCATGAGTGGAAAATTAGAGTAAAGATTCTAAGAAAATTTGAGTGTATTCATCCTCTCTACAATTCGTCTGATCTGATTTTGGTTGATGAAAAGGTATTTCCTACGTTATATTTTCCTAAATTAACATGTTCTTTACATATATAAATTAATCAATAATTTTCGCAGGGCCAAAAAATACACGCTTTGATGGGTCCTAGATTTCGTGACGCTTTTTTGAACGATTTGAACGAAGGGGATTGGATCATGTTGGCAAGTTTCTCACTATGAAAAGTTACCGGGAATTTTAGACCAACTGATCATCGTTTTATGATACATTGGAGAACCATAACATGGTTTAGAAAGATTACTGCTTTGTCTTCAGATCAATTCTTCTCTTTTGTATCATTTAATGATATTAAGAGTGGTTATTTAGACTGTGCTTATTGTGTTGGTAAGGGAAACGATAACTTTATATATATTTATAATTTTAAAACAATAATTAATTGTAACTTATTACATTTTGTAGATATCATCGGAAGAGTATTGCGGGTTGGAAATCGCTTCGAGGAAGGTCCTCCCGACAAAGAATGGAATGAGTTGTTCGTTGTTTTGGAAAATATCGAGTATGTTATTAAAATTTAATATATTAAACTTAGATTATGTTTTCACACTTTGACTAAATTTTAAAAATTTTAATGTAGGGGTGATTGATTGTCATGCCGATTACCAAAACCTTATGCGAACGATTTCTTTAATGATTGGATACATTGTGTTGGTGATATCATATGTGTCGTACGCTTTGCAAGAATTGAGAGAAATCAAGGTTTAGAATCATTTTATAACTATATATATTTAGTTATAGTTTAATCAGTTTTAATAATTTAATATAAAAATTACATTTTGCTTCTTATAGATTCAATCATGGTGACAACGGCGCATAATTGTACAAGAGTGATGATAAATCCACCATGTCCGCAGGTTACGTAGATGAGAGATGCCTTTGATGATATGGAATCTTGATTTTTATAGTTTTGAAGTTGAAGAGCTTTTAATTGACGTGGAATCTTGAATTATATAATTTAAAGTTTTTTTCTTTTTGGATTTGATATGCAATCATTCAATAATTTGAGCTTTATGGTTTTCAGTTTGAAATAAGATTTACAAATATTAATTATACATTTTAAGAGCACAAATTTGTTTATACATATAAGTTCTATATTTACAATTTGTATTATAGTAAATAGTTATTATAACATTCTTAAATATATATTCGAATAATTTAATCATAACGCAAGAATGACAATAAGTCTATTATATAGCTAGAGAATATGTATTTATTAAATTTGTAAAATATTTTAAATATTCTTTGAGCGAATTTAGTTATAATATATTTACACGATTATTGAAGGATACTGTAAAGGTAATTTTGAAGAGTTTGATTATCACTTATATTTAAATTTCTAAAATCATAATGATTCGAGACTGATTCTTTCATTATTATCATGATATAGTTACAAAATTGTTAATTAAATATTATTACCATTATCTATAAGTAAACTATCCTTAAATTTATATTCTTATAATCTAAAAGTGTTATATTAACAAAATTTAAATATAATAATTATTAAAGTATTCTGAAAAGGAAGATAAATTCAAATTTCAATATTATCCTATCAATTAAAAATGTAAAAATCATTAATTGCGTTCTCTATATATAGTCATACACATTGAAACATTGTGTAAACTTCAGCGATTCCTTAAAAAAACAAATTATTCATTATGGCCTCCAAACAAACCATTATCTCTCCCTATGTTAACATTAACGAGATCAATCCTGCTCTGGATCACTACAAGATCAGGGTTCGTGTGATAAGACTTTGGAAAGCATTCAAATCCCTGCAGATGGTTTTAGTCGATGATGAGGTTTGTTTCGGTTTTATAATTTCACTTCCGATATACTTAAAAACTTTGTTAACAAATACGTAAATAGTTTATAAAGCTTTTCTACAGCTTAATCTCGATTTTTATTCAAACGTATTAACGATTGCTTTTAATTTTAGGGAACAAGAATTCACGCGTCTATTGAGGATGCATTGGTGAAGAAATTTCATAACCAGATCAATATTGGTGACTCAAAAATAATCAATACTTTCAGTTTGGTCGATTATGACGGTGACTATAGGACAAGTGCTTTGGGATTTAAGATGGTGTTCTATAGAACCACCACAGTTAAACCATGTGATGATTTTCCAGCACGAGTTCCTGAAAAATACTTTCAAGAATTTTCAACTATCTTGGCTGGAAAGATAGATAAACAAGTATTGTTTGGTAAGTTGTAAAACACATATATATATATATATATATATATTCGGATGTTGATTTGTAACTAATATTGTTATGTTTTAGATGTTGAAACAACCCTTCACGTTTTTTTTTTTTTTACCTTAATTTACTAGTGGTCCCATACCCACTAACACCCTAACATCAAACAATAACTGCAGATAACCAAATAGAAATAAACTCCATTAAACCAAAAGAATCTCAACAACAATAAACCAATAACCAATAACATCAATCAAATAAAGAAACAACCAACAACTAACATCCTACAATGTTCCATTGACTTAATCTAGCAACCTAACAATAGCTAGACCACAATCAATCAAGCCTCTAGAACATCCTCCTCCTCATCGCCTTTGATTCCACGATCACACTTTTCCTTTACCTGCACACCACAAACAACAATTGAGATGCGTAAGTATTATCACAAATACTTAGTGAGGCCATCCTCCCATCTACTAGGTTATACACACAAGCAAATGAGACTCTCATGTTTAAACAAAACAAACAACACACAACAATACATCAAACCAGGAAAAACAAGTCTCGGATAAGACTAGTGTCGACCGATGCCAAACGGTGTCGATCGATGCTACGATCAAAAGTGTCGACCGATGCTCCTCAAACGGTACCCATCGATGCTACTCAAAAATGGTGCCGACCGATGCTCCTCAAAAAGGGTATCGATCGATGCCTCCTCTGCAGTCACGATCTGCGCGAAACTCAGCGACGAACTCCGACTCCAATCAACCCAAAATTGACTCCAATCATGTCTAATCATCTCGGAATTCACTAGAAATCACACAAACAACGAACCCAAACAACAGAACAACACAAACAACAAGGAATCACACAAAACAAGAGAAATCTCATGCTTAGATCAACCATGGTCAAGCACTCACCTCAAGAACAGGAAGATTGGATTGAAAAACGTGGAAAGCAACACCTCCAGAAGCTTCCCCTTTCGATTCCAGCAACAGCTAACCCTCCTACAGCCTCAGATCTCTCCAAAATCACCAAGAACAAGCCCAGAAAATCTCAGGAACGTTTTCTCTCTACTCTCTCTTTTTTTCTCACTAAGCGGCGACTAAACACTTCCCAAAAATCCTTAAAAACGTCCTTAGACTCTTATAACACGATTTAGGGAATTAATTGAACCAAACTGAACCAATTCGGCAATTAATCAAACCGGTCGAACCCAGAAATTAGTGGTATCGATCGATGCCACAAGGGTGTCGATCGATGCTACTCCCAAAATCACAAAATCTGGTTCGCGGATGTTACAATTCTCCCCCACCAATATGGATTCGTCCCCGAATCCCGCAATACCGTCCACCTGCCAAGGACCTCCGTGCCACCGTCAACACGGTCCGCACGTCCCCAGACCGGACTAAACACCATCAGTCAAGGTTTCCCGTGCCACTGTCGCAACAGCCCGCACACCTCCGACTGACCCTCGAGGTCTCCCTCTAGCCAATATACTCGCATCATAACACTATTTGCTCACAACTCAGTGCTTCCCCCGTCCGTGTTCGCAACCAACGAATCATGCCGGCTCGCTATCAGGCCAACCGCCTTAAGCTACGGCATACAGGAAGTCACTCACACCCACTCCCCCCGCTCTCAGGTCGCAACCCTCGAGACATACCGGCTCACTGCCGAGCCTCGGCTCACAGCTACGGTATCCAGGGAGCCTCACATATCCCGCTCTCGGGTCGTCACCCTCAAGCGCGCTCTCGGATCGTCACCCGAAGCAACATACCACTCCCACTCTCTGGCCACAAAGTCCATCGAGCTATCGGTATCACGTGAGTTGGGCCCACACGGCCTAGAGCAAAACAAATACTGATGCTAACGAGTATCTCCCGGCTAGATCTTCCTCAACATTTCCACAAAACTTTCCTTTCTAGAAAACTTTCTAATTCTGGAAACTTTCCTTTTGTGGAAACTTCCTATTTATGGAAACTTTCCAAAAATAGAAACCCGACCTATTTCTCTTTTCCCATGACAACCACAGTCAACATAAAGAAAAATACTCATCTTATTAATCTCAAAATGTCATAATCTTACAAACTCAACGAAATTACAACAAAAACCGAGAATACAATAACCGGAGTCATCAACCCGCATCCCGAGCACCACCTCATCCTGATACTTAGTCGCACAACCAACCACCCCTAAGCGACCAAATATCAAGAGAGATGGGCTGGAATACTCCGTACCCGCTCCAGCCACGGACTACAACTCGGACCCGGCTAGACAAGCTCAAGCGGTCTGCTTCTCAAACCACTTCTTAAACCTTGCCTTCATCCTCGCCTCGGGCTCCCAAGTCTGCTCCTCTACTCCGTCACAGTCCCACAGGACTCTCATCAAAGGAATCTTCTTCTTACGAAGTTCCTTGACTCTCCTCTCGAGCACCCTCAATGGTCTCGCCTCCAAAGTCATGTTAGGCTGAAGATCCTCAGGAATCTTAGCCAACAACTGATCACCCTCGTGAAGACACTTCCTCAGCATCGACACATGAAATACCTTGTGGAACGCACGCATAACCTCAGGCAACTCCAGCCTATATGCCACTGGTCCCACCCGCTCAACCACTCTGAACGGACCCATGTACCTCGGACTTAACTTAGTCTCTGTCAATGACCTGTTCGGACCCCGCAACATGGCCATCTTGAGGTACACTCTATCACCAACCTGAAACTCAAGATCCTTTCTCCTCTTATCAGCATAGCTCTTCTGCCGATCCTGAGCCTCCTTCATGTTCATCTTCAAAACCCGAATCTTCTCCGAGGTCTCCTGAACAAAATCTGCACCAAATATGCTCCTCTCCCCCACCTGAGTCCAACATAACGGTGTACGACACGGCCTCCCATACAAGGCCTCATAAGGAGCCATCCCAATACTAGCCTGGTAGCTATTGTTATAAGCGAACTCCACCAAACTCAGATGATCTGCCCAATGACCACCCCAATCCAGCACACACATCCTCAATAAATCCTCCAGAATCTGGATCGTCCTCTCTGACTGACCGTCCGTCTGAGGATGATAGGCTGTACTCATATGCACATTTGTGCCCATCTCCGCCTGAAACGCCCTCCAGAACACCGAAGTGAACTTGGAATCTCTATCAGACACAATACTAGCAGGCACACCATGCAATCTGACTATCTCCCTCACATACTTCCTGGCCAAAACCGCTGCTCCATCAGTTTTCTTGATGGCCAGAAAATGTGCAGACTTAGTCAAACGGTCCACAATGACCCAAATAGCATCAAACGTCCTCGACACAGGCAAACCTACCACGAAGTCCATCGTGATCAAATCCCACTTCCACTCAGGAATAGGCAAACTCTGCAATAAACCACCAGGAACCTGATGCTCTGCCTTCACCAACTGACAAGTATCACACTTCGCCACCCAGTCGGCCACGTCCTTCTTCATCCCGACCCAGTGATAATACCGCTTGAGGTCACGGTACATCTTGGTCACCCCTGGATGAATAGAGAACTTGCTCGAATGAGCCTCTCTCAGTATCTCCTGCCTCAAATCCTCACCCTTGGGCACACAGATCCGACCATACACAAGGATAGTACCATTAGCAGAAACCTGATACTCTGCACCCGCAGCCTTAGAGGCATTCAGCAGCCCCTCATCGCTCCCCTGAGCTAACCTCACTCTGCTCAACAAATCAGCTCTATCAGCTGCCTCCAAACCCAAAGGTTCCTGTGAGATAGCACACAAACTCAATGCACTGATCTCACCTACCAATGCCTCCATATCCTGCTCCTGTGCCGAAGCCACCCTCTTCCGACTCAAGGCATCTGTAACCAAATTAGCTTTACCAGGATGGTAAGCTATATCCAGATCATAATCTGCTACTAACTCCATCCAACGTCTCTGCCTCAAATTCAGCTCAGGCTGAGTAAAAATGTACTTCAGACTCTTGTGATCTGTAAACACCTGCACCTTCCCACCATAGAGATAGGATCTCCAAATCTTAAGAGCAAAGATCACTGCTGCCATCTCCAAATCATGAGTAGGATAATTAGTTTCATGCTTCCGCAACTGCCGCGAAGCATAGGCTATAACCTTCCCCTGCTGCATAAGTACACAACCCAACCCCACTCTAGAAGCGTCTGTATACACAACATAAGGCTCGTCCTGCTCAGGCAATGCTAACACCGGCGTGGTAGTCAACATCTGCTTGAGACTTGCAAAGCTCGCCTCACACTCCGGTGACCATACAAATGGAACATCCTTCCCTGTAAGCATAGTCATCGGCTGTGCCATACTCGCAAAACCCCGAACAAACCTCATGTAGTAACCTGCTAACCCCAGGAAACTCCGAATCTCAGTGGCACTCTGCGGCCTCGGCCACTCCCTGATGGACTGAATCTTCTCTGGATCCACTGAAACTCCCTCTGCAAAAACAATGTGACCTAAGAACCCCATCTCACGCTGCCAGAAACTGCACTTGCTCAGCTTAGCAAACAACTTCTGCTCCCTTAGCTTCTCCAACACTGCTCTCAGATGTAATGCATGCTCCTCAGGACTCTTAGAATATACCAGGATGTCGTCGATGAAAATGATGACTGACACGTCCAGAAACTCCTGGAACACGCTGTTCATCAATCTCATAAACGCAGCTGGCGCATTTGTCAACCCAAACGGCATCACCACAAACTCGTAGTGCCTATATCTCATCCTGAAGGCTGTCTTCCTCACATCTGCCTCGTGAATAGGAATCTGATGATATCCTGATGCCAAATCGATCTTGGAGAACCAAGTAGCACCCCTCAACTGATCCAACAACTCATCAATCCTCGGGAGAGGGTACTTGTTCTTCACAGTAACTCGGTTCAGACCCCGATAGTCAATACACAACCGAAAACTCCCATCCTTCTTCTTAACAAACAACACCGGAGCTCCCCACGGTGAACAACTAGGACGGATAAAACCCTTTCCCAACAAATCCTCCAGCTGCTTCTTCAGCTCTGCCATCTCTGCTGGAGCCATCCTGTAAGGAGCCTTGGATAACGGCATCGTCCCCGGTTCCAGCTCAATAGTAAAACGATCCGACCGAGATGGTGGTAATCCCTGCAATGACTGGAACACATCCTCAAAGTCCTCCACAACCGGAATACCGCTAACCGTAGACTTCCCCACTGACTCTGGCATAGATATGGTAACCAGATAAGCCTCACGGCCCTTCTCGATCATCTTCCCTGCCTGAACGGCTGAGATCACGAGACTCCTCGAAGTCGGTCTAATCCCCTGAAAAACCAACTTCCCTCTTGGACGCTCAAACTCCACTCTACCTCGATAGCAATCCAAATGCATCTTATACCGATGCAACCAATCCATACCAAGAATGACATCATATAACTCCACTGGACTGATAAGCAAATCCGCTGGCCACGGCTCTCCCGCGATCTGAATATCAACTCCTCCAGCTCGTCCAATAACCCTCAGGAACTTGCCTCCCGCAACTCTGACAACTCCTGAACACTCTCCAGAATCCCCTCTGATCCCCGCACTCTCGGCACACTCCGGAGTAATGAAGCTATGAGAAGCTCCAGAATCAAACATAACGTGGGACTTAAACCCGCCCACCAACAAGGTCCCTACACAAACCTCATGTGTTGAGAACCTAACACTTGACCACAAGCAAAAACAAATATAATCTGAACTATTGAATTAACCAAGTTCGAATCTCAGAAGTTATACCTGTGATCGCTCCCGCACTAGTGCCACCGGGCTCCTGGGTCGAATACACCTGAGACGTCGGCTCGATCCAACCCACCGGCTGCACACCGTGCTGCACAACCTGCTGCGTCCCTGGCTGAGCTCCAGCCTGCAACACTGCTACTGCCCTCTGCTGCAACTTGGGACAACGAGGCTTGATATGCCCCGTCTCTCTGCAGTAGTAACACACTCGAGTATCTGCCCGCGGCTCCGTCACCGCCCGCTGCTCTGTCACTACCCGCTGCTCACCTCTCTGTGGACAGCTAGTCACCTTGTGGTCCCTGCTACCACACCCAAAGCATCTCGCACCCCCATGCCTCGACCTCTGCATGACATCAAACTTCCGCTTCTGCCCTTGCGCAGGCTTGCGCCCTTGCTAGGAACAGAAGACGGCTGAGACTGCTGTGGCTGCACTGAAGAACTGACCACAACCACCTGTGACCTCAAGTCATCCTCTATCCCAGCTGCAACCTCAACCAACTCTGCTCTCGTAGCATAACTCCTCACTCTGCACCGAGTCCTCAAATCATCCCGCAGAGCCAACAAAAACCTCCGCACCTGAGCCGCCTCTGGCTCCCATGCCCTGCCTGCATACCCCACAAGCCGACTGAACTCTGCATCCAGCTCCCGCACTGTATGGTCTCCCGAGTCAACCCCAAGAACCGTGCCTCCATACGATCAAGAGCCTCCTGAGGAAAATACTTGGAGTTAAACTCACTCACAAAATCTCCCCAAGACATACCCTGCTGCACCCTCCGTGCTGTCACTGACCTCCACCACACACGTGCATCTCCTGACAAGTAAAACACTGCCAGATCCACTCTGTACCGGTCGGGACACCTAAGCGAAAGGAAAAGATCCTCCATCCGCTCTCTCCACTCATCCGCTACACTCGGATCGGTACTCCCTGAGAAATACCCTGCACCCACATGCCGCAGCTGCTCCATCATCCGCACATACTGTGCATCCACTACCTCGGTCCCCGGCTGCACACCTGCCTGCAAACCCGCTGCAAGCTGCACCACTGGAACCTGTCCACCACCCACTGGCGGCACTACTGGATCCTGCCCACCAACCACTGGCGGCACCACTGCTGGAAGTCGCTGCAAAGCCTGAGCTACCTGAGCTAGCAAGTCCATCAAGAAATCCTCCCTGCCCGGAGCACCTCCTGCTGCAACCCCCACACCCGGGGCAACACCGTGACCAACACCGTCACCCAAACCAGCCTGGTCTCCAGACACAATAGGATCAGCCTGTGACTCCGCTACCTCCTCACTGGCCATGCTCTGGGTCACACTCTCACTGGCCACAGGAACCTGACCTCGTCCCCGACCACGACCCCGACCACGACCCCGACCACGACCACGACCAGCAGCAACCTCACCTCTAACCATCTGTATCATCCAAGAACAGAAGGCTAAGCAAACAATATAACTCATACACAAAAACACAACTTACCGTGGAATCACAAAACAGGCTCGAAGAGGATGTTCTAGGACTTCATGCCACACACAATTGCCATTCACACAATCAACTATAGCATGGAATCCTAAACGGTAACAGCAAAAGCACAATGAACCCTAGACCTAGAACCGTAAGGGCTCTGATACCAAAATGAAACAACCCTTCCCGTTTTTTTTTTTTTTTTTACCTTAATTTACTAGTGGTCCCATACCCACTAACACCCTAACATCAAACAATAACTGCAGATAACCAAATAGAAATAAACTCCATTAAACCAAAAGAATCTCAACAACAATAAACCAATAACCAATAACATCAATCAAATAAAGAAACAACCAACAACTAACATCCTACAATGTTCCATTGACTTAATCTAGCAACCTAACAATAGCTAGACCACAATCAATCAAGCCTCTAGAACATCCTCCTCCTCATCGCCTTTGATTCCACGATCACACTTTTCCTTTACCTGCACACCACAAACAACAATTGAGATGCGTAAGTATTATCACAAATACTTAGTAAGGCCATCCTCCCATCTACTAGGTTATACACACAAGCAAATGAGACTCTCATGTTTAAACAAAACAAACAACACACAACAATACATCAAACCAGGAAAAACAAGTCTCGGATAAGACAAGTGTCAACCGATGCCAAACGGTGTCGATCGATGCTACGATCAAAAGTGTCGACCGATGCTCCTCAAACGGTACCCATTGATGCTACTCAAAAATGGTGCCGACCGATGCTCCTCAAAAAGGGTATCGATCGATGCCTCCTCTGCAGTCACGATCTGCGCGAAACTCAGCGACGAACTCCGACTCCAATCAACCCAAAATCGACTCCAATCATGTCTAATCATCTCGGAATTCACTAGAAATCACACAAACAACGAACCCAAACAACAGAACAACACAAACAACAAGGAATCACACAAAACAAGAGAGATCTCATGCTTAGATCAACCATGGTCAAGCACTCACCTCAAGAACAGGAAGATTGGATTGAAAAACGTGGAAAGCAACACCTCCAAGCTTCCCTTTCGATTCCAGCAACAGCTAACCCTCCTACAGCCTCAGATCTCTCCAAAATCACCAAGAACAAGCCCAGAAAATCTCAGGAACGTTTTCTCTCTACTCTCTCTTTTTTTCTCACTAAGCGGCGACTAAACACTTCCCAAAAATCCTTAAAATCGTCCTTAGACTCTTATAACACGATTTAGGGATTTAATTGAACCAAACCGAACCAATTCGGCAATTAATCAAACCGGTCGAACCCATAAATTAGTGGTATCGATCGATGTCACAAGGGTGTCGATCGATGTTACTCCCAAAATCACAAAATCTGGTTCGCGGATGTTACAGATGTGGTGGGCCAAATTGCTGGTGTTTGTTCTCTTGATAACATAAAACTAAAGGAAAGGACAATGTGAAGATAACTTTTGACTTGCAAGATTTAAGGTATGTGTTTTATTAAAAAAAAGGAAAAAAAACATATTACAAATATTTTATAGCGGGTCTAAACTTTATTTTTTACAGTGGTGACCGATTAAGTTGTACAATATGGGGTGATCTTGCTAGAACTTTTGAAGCTTCTATAAAAGAACACAAAGACTCGGCTGTAGTGTGTGTGATTAGATTTGCATGTTTGAAAGAGTGGAAAGGTATTGTTAATGTTATTTAGTCCTTTACTGTCCTGTGATTCAATTTGTTTAATTATCATCTTCTTAATAAATTTTAAAATTATTACGCAGGCAATTACAGTGTATCAAATGCATTCAACACCACAGATATTCACTTAAATCCGTCAATTCCCGCAGTCGAAAAATTCCGACAAATGTAATTAGTTTTCGATATCATCAGTTATACGCTATACATAACTAAACGTATTCTCATTTTTATCTTTCATTTTTTAAAGGATGCCAAACACTAGCGTTGTTGAGTTGGTTCACAATGAGGAGAATATACAGCCAGAGGTAACTTTGTATGAGGAGTTTTTCATGAAAAATGAAAAGATGACTATCGACGACATCCTATATTCATTAGAGGTATTGTTAATCTAAATACAGTGTTCAAAATAATAACAATTACAAAATATTAATCATGATTGTGTATATTTAGGTTCGTACATGTGTGACAATTGGAACGATCTGTTCGGTTGAGACAGTGCCTAAGTGGTATTACATTGCATGCAAAGAATGAAGAAAAAAGGTTCAACCATATCCACTAGAATCTGACAAGGGGAAAAAACGTCTATATAGTTGTGGTGTTTGCGATGACGATGTCAAAGAAGTTGATTACAAGTATGTGTTACTTAATATATTTATAATTGACTTCATGCGAATATGTTGACCATTTGAATTCTTTTATGTATTTCCAGGTATAAACTCATACTACACGTTTCGTATGGAAATTCTCCAAAGATTAAGCTGCTTTTTTATGGTCTAGCCCAACTATTCGTAGGTAAAAAGGCTGATGAATTAGTTTCTCAAATTGCCGAGGTACGTTCTAACAGGATAAAAATTGTACTTTTAATCAGAATAAAAATTTCAAAGAATCTATAGTAACACGCACTTTTCTTGCAAATTTGGAACAATGCTCAGGACGATCAAAACATTATGCCCGTTTGTCTTTCTGCTCTAATCGGGAAGACAATGCTCTTTAAAATTTCTGTCACAATTGATAACTTGAAGAGTGACAAGGTTCTTATGTTGTTGAAAAGTTTTGGGAAAAAGAAGATGAAAGAATTACTAGAATGTTATCCAAAAGTTGGTTTATTACTCATATCTATAAATCTTTTGAAAATTACTAGAATGTTTAGTGCCTTGGGTGTAATTACAATTTACCCCTTAGATTTTGTTTTTCGAATTTGAGTAAAAAAAAAAAAAAATACACATCAGCAAAATTTTCCACGTCACTAAACAGTTTTTTTCAGAATCCACAATTACTTTTTCTTGTTTATGTCAAAAGAGGAAAACAAACAGTTTACATTGTTCATAGCTCCAACAAAAAAAAAAACCTTTCTCTCTCGTCTCTTGTTGATTTTGTTGTCATTGTTCTTGAGCGGACAAATAAAAAGAGAAACATCTTCGTCTGAATCTCACACGCAGAGATATTGTTTCCCGTTGGTAAAGGTTAAGACTTTGTTCGCTGTCTTGCTTCTTCGAGTCCTTTCATATTCCCTTTCAATTTTTTCAAGTTTTATGTAATTGGGTATTTCTCGTTTACTCTCTAATACTATACGATTCTTGGTCTGAACTTGTAAATTATTCAATCCTAATGCCTTTTATTCACAAACGGCAGTGACGGTGTTTGGCTCCACTAATTAGCAGCTCCTCCTTTATTTCTTCTCGTTTAACCATTCTGGTGGTTGAAAAAGGGCAATCGGAGACTTTTAGGTCAATGTCAGCTTCACCACGAGTTCGTTCTGTGGATTCATCCGACCGAGGAGAATTTCGATCAGTTCTTGGTCCCGCCGGTAATAACCTCCAGCAGAAACCGTTGTCAAAGACGGTGAAGAAGCAAGTGGCTGACAAAACTAAAAAAAAAAACCCAACCTTTACATCGTCGTCTCCAAGTCCGACGAAGAAGATGCCGCAATGCTCGCCTCTACTAAGCCCTTCAATTCTGAGACAGAATGGTATCTCGTCGATATCCGCTTTGTATTCTTTTGATGCGTCGTCTTCTTGCGACGTCTACTTCTAGCGGGAAGAGGGCTTTGCGCCGAATTGGGTCTGTCTCTTCTTCACTGAGAAGGAATCTTACTGAGGTGAGAGATGAGAAGCCTTGTGGTGCTGCTTCCTGTGATTGCTTCTCTGATGGTCGTAAAAGATGCGCTTGGATCACTCCCAAATCTGGTAATCATCAATTCTAATTCTTTCTTGGATACAATTGATGATTGGCTTTACCGGTTAAGCAATTGAAGAGTCAGTCTCGATTCTGAGTTTTAAGTAGAGTTGAAAAGATTTGTGTTCTCTTTCTTTGGGATTTAGTTTTTGAACGTAAAGGACAAATCTTTGAGTATGCTTTGTGATTAGGCAGATCATATCTCTATTGAACAACGACCACAGAAAGAGAGATTTGTAGAGATTAGTTTATTTGTCATTCTCTAAGCTGACGGGATAGGCTAAGTCATTAAGCCTTTAACTTTGTCTTAGCTTGAATCTTTTCCTCTGCTATGACTGACCGGTCATTTTGTTTTTTTGTTTCTTGTAAAAGACCAATGTTACATTGCTTTCCATGTAGAAGAATGGGGAGTTCCTGTCCATGATGACAAGTACGTGATGGTTTCTCTTTATACTGACATAGTTTTAGTGTTTCGGGAGATGCTCTTTGTGATCTTCGTTAAAATTGTTTGCAGGAAACTTATCGAGTTATTAAGCCTGTCTGGTGCTCTTGCTGAACTACTCATTATTATTATACCATCACCGTTTACATTCTTTAAAGATAGTTCGTGACTATGCTCAGTTCGAGATGAATTGTACTTGGTTATGTAAAACATTGATTTGTCTATTTTTAAAGTTATGGCTGATTTACGGTTAAGTTACGCCTGAGTTATATACTTCACACGGCTGAGTTATAAATTACGGAGTTATGAGATATTAGTATGTATTCTTCTTTCTTTCATGGGTCTTTTGTTCTGTCAGATTCCTAATAAATTATCTAATTAAAACGTCTCTCGATATTATAAAAAATATTGTTAGGGAATTGCTAAAATCATTAATTCTGTGCTGCTCAGATCTACACATAATAAATACATAAGGTTAGCTTTTCTCACAATATATTATTCAAATTAATTAAAAATTTTGAATTCGAATTGCGAATAAAAGAAATAAAAGTATTTCTTTAACAATTAAATGATATGGCTGAGTTATCGACATAAACAGCTGACTTATGAAATATTTATAAATTAGAATTATTATAACTCAAAATTAAAATATAGAATGAAAAAATGGTTATTATAATCATTATAAGCAATAAAAAGTAATAATTATAGACAAATATTGATTTTTACACAGTTTGATCAAAATGTGTAAAACATTCAAAACATGACGTTTAGGGGTTAGGGTTAGGATTTGAGGTTTAGGGTTCATATTTCTAACATTATGGGTTTTAATATAACAGTTTGGTTTTGGTTATATTGTGTTTGGTTTAAGGTGGTAATTTGGATATACTAATATGATAACCATTTGAAAATTTAAAAAATTTTGAAATTACTTTTCGGTTATTTCCGGTTATGGGTCGGTTAGATGAATATATAACCATAAATAATCCAAATGTTATCCAAATTAGGTTGATTAACTTAATATAACTGATAGCAAGCCGAATATAACCGTAATTAGCCGAAAATAATGGAAAAAATAGTTTCCGGTTCAGTTCGGTTTGGTCGGTTATTTAGTCATTCTAATTTGAGGGTTGGCTGAGTTATGGTAAAGTTATGGCTGAGTTATGCAACGGATATATTAATTTATTATATACCTTCTCGAAAATATAAAAAGTGTTGTTGGGGAGACACAAACAATAATTATGTTTATTGTTAAGAACCAAACACGTAATAAATGAGATTTTAGCGATTTCTCTTTTAAAAGGAATTCAAAATTTGAATTTGAATTTTTTTAATTTTTTTTTTAGTAAAAGTATTTCTCAAACATTTGACTGATATGGCTGAGTTATCGACATAAACGGCTGACTTATGAAATATTTGTAAATTAGAATTATTATAACTCAAAATTAAAATATAGAATGAAAAAATGAATATTACAATCATTATAAGCAATAAAAGAGTAATAATTAGAGACAAAGATTGATTTTTACACACTCTGATAAAAATGTGTAAAACATTCAAAACATGACATTTAGGGGTTAGGGTTAGAGTTAGGGTTTGAGGTTTAGGGTTCATATTTCCAACATTATGGGTTTTAATATAACAGTTTGTTTTTGGTTATATTGTGTTTGGTTTAAGGTGGTAATTTGGATATACTAATATGATAACCATTTGAAAGTTTAAAATTTTTTGAAATTACTTTTTGGTTAGTTCCGGTTATGGGTCGGTTATATGAATATATAATCATAAGTAATCCAAATTAGGTGGATTAAGTTAATATAACCGATAGCAAGCCGAATATAACCGTAATTAACCGAAAATAATGGAAAAAATAGATTCCGGTTCGGTTCGGTTTGGTCGGTTATTTAGTCATTCTAATTTGAGGGTTGGCTGAGTTATGGTAAAGTTATGGCTGAGTTATCGTTTAGGGTCTTCTCAATAATATGAAAACGTATTCACGGTCTTTTGTTCTGTCAGATTCCTAATAAGTATTAAAACGTCTTTCGATGTCACCAAAAGTGTTGTTAGGGAAGCGCGAAAAATCACTAATTCTGTGCCTGCTCAAATCCACACGCATAATAAATTCATAAAGTGAGCTTTCTATCACAAGATATTATTGGAAATAATTAAATAATTATTATTCGAATTTAGAATTTTATTTTTCTATAAGTATTAAAACGTCTCTCGATATTACAAAAAGTGTTGTTAGCGAAGCGCAAAAAATCACTAATTCTGTGCCTGCTCAAATCCGCACGCATAATAAATTTATAAAGTGAGCTTTTTATCACAAGATATTATTGCAAATAATTAAATAATTATTATTCGAATTTAGAATTTTATTTTTCTAAAAGTATTTCTCCAACAATTGAATATTAAAATTATTATAACTCAAAAATTTAAATTTAAATGGAAATATGTCTATTATTAGGTAAACTGATGGTTTCCCGCCAAAATATCGTTTTACGGCTGAGTTATGAAAAACGGGAAAACGAAAAGTCATGTGATGGCTGACTTTAGTGAGTTATGGCTGAGTTATCACAAGAAACAATCTGAAAGTAAATGGATGATATATATGACTTTACGGCTGAATTATAATATTTACGGGAAAACGAAAGGTCATGTGACGGCTGAGTTATTGTGAGTTATGGCTGAGTTATCACAAGAAAAATCTGAAAGTAAATAGATGATAACATGTGTTACTTTTGACTTAAGTTGAGTTATGGACTTAACTCAAATTTTATTCAAAAATGTTAACAATCACTAACAAAACTAACTTTTTTAATTAGTTATTTTATTTCCTCCTAAATTATTATTTTTTATTATCATTTGAAATGAAAATAGACATAGACCTAAATTTTATTCAAAAATGTTACCAATCACTAACAAAACTAATTTTTTTTAAGTTGAGTTTGAATAATCATTTGTTATGGTTGATGTACAAGTTTGAGGTAAATCCACACGCATAATAAATTTATAAAGTGAGCTTTTTATCACAAGATATTATTGCAAATAATTAAATAATTATTATTCGAAATTAGAATTTTATTTTTCTAAAAGTATTTCTCCAACAATTGAATACTAAAATTATTATAACTCAAAATTTAAATTTAGAATGGAAATATGTCTATTATTAGATAAACTGATGGTTTCCCGTATGTTCTGTTTTAAGCCAACACACCCGTACGTGTTGATTGACCACCTCCTTAAGACCAACAACTCTCACAATGAGCAAGTATACTACGATGATAAATACAAAGAGAAACTCGTGATTAAGGACAAGGGACTCAGAGAAGAGGTCCGAGTGGCGATGACCGATGGAATTCCACATAATAAAGATGGATACAGAGTTACCTTGGGGAAATCGAAGGGTAATGATTCCACAAATCTCATGCTGGTCAGTAACACACCATCTGACTCGGTCAAACTCCATCTACCTCCTCTGCCTAGTAGTTGTCGAATCCAGAACGTGGCAATGTCCAACTCTCCTAACATGATGAAGAATGAATTGGTAGTGGCGGTCAAGTTGTTGGGATCTGACGTGTATCTGTGCTCTCAATGGATCAACATCGATACCTCTGGTTCTGTACACCCTTTCTCGAGTCTAATGTATTCAAAGAAGAACAATAAGTTTCTCACTGTTTGTCCTTCTGGACTGTACTATTGGTCCTTGGATCTCCACGCAAAGGAGAAGGAAGATTTCGAACCCAAGTTCCACTACTTATGTAATCAAAGGGACCATGTAAGGAAGGTGCTTCGGACAAATTTGGAAGGGTTCATCTGGTGTTCCAGAACGGACCACTTCTTGGAGTCACCCTCCGGCGAACATTTCCTCGTCAAATGGTACTTAATAACTTATTTATTTATTAATATTTATGCAAACGTTTGGTAATTATGCTGAAACATATAGATATCTTATATGCAGGTTCAGCAAGGAAGGCAAGAACTGGGAAAAGAGAACAATCTACCATACAACAAAAGGGTTTTTGGTGTTTAGAGTGGATACAATATGCGGTGATTTGGTTTACACGGAAGACATTGGAGATCTTTGTATCTTTCTTGGACATAATGAAGCATGCTGTGTCCCTGCAAGCTCGTCTCCTGGACTCAGGCCTAACTCTATCTATTATGTGGGCCGTAACTTTGGTGTTCACGACATCGCAGCCGATATTAGCACTACCTTCTACGAAAAAGATAACCTTCCATTAACATCAACTGAGTTCCCTTACTGGCCTGCTCCATCCTCTTACTATTGAATTTGATATCATTTGGATGTCCTTTTATATTGCGTGGCTCTTTGTGGCCTTCAATATTATTTCGTGATTGTTTTTTGGGTTTGGTTCATCTACTTTTATGGTTAGTAGATCTCTGTCTATTTGGAATAAAACATGGCAAAACTCGTTTTACCTTTTCTTAATCACAACTAGCTCACCGCATATATATATAATAAGTTGCAGGGTAAAAAGTATAGGCAAACAAGTTCTGAAAGATTTTAAAAAATAGGCAGAGACAAAATGACACAAACATTAAAATGCCTAAGAAATCATCAGTGGCTAGAGTTGTCTAGTAACACCCTAAAAATAAAATAAAAGTAACCAAGAGAAAGAGATATATTATTAACTGAGATGTTGTAACCCTAGAGGAGCATATGATGATGGTTGTTTTGCTGTGGACCAGCTGAGCCTGGTGGAGGAGGGAGGGCAAGGAAAGGGTCTCCAAAAGGATTAGAAGGAGAAGGACCTGCTGAGAACTGATGATGATGATGATGATGATGATGATGATGATCATGAGGATGAGTGTAACTATAGGGACTCTGATGCATCATCATCATCTGTTGTTGCTGTTGTTGCTGCATTGCCATTTGAACGTTAGTGGGAGGAGCAATGTTGTTGGACATTGCAAAAGGATCTTGTTGCATCTCGAATGGGTTTGGTGGTGCTGCTGCTGCTGTCTCTGTGCCACCATGTCCATACCCGGCATTGGTTAGTTGGATCTGTCTCCTAGCTGAATCATCTTCGTACAGACTGTCAAGTAATAGATTGTCGAATCCTCCTGCCTATAAATAGAAGAAGAGAAAACAAGCCCATGTTAGTTTTGAGAGTAGAAACAGAGAGTTTTATGTTGACAAAGATGTAGTGTTAGACTTAATTACAAGTTTTGTGTTAGGCGTGGGGCGAGGATTGTTGTTGTTGTTGTTGTTCTGAGGAGTGACTAGTGCCAGTTCCCAACCGGATCCACCAGTTTCTATTAAACTTAAACTGTTTGATGGGCCTGGAGCTTCTTGACCTGCAGACACATTCACCAATTTCATTTCTTCCTCCCATAGTGTTACAGAATGTCTACACTTCTGGTCAAGAATAAAGATTTGCTAACCTGGTGGATATATTGCAAGAGCCAATGCATTACGGTCCTCTATCTCTGCGGCTTTTGGGTTTATCTCACTCAAGCCCTGTGAAAGAGAAGAAAAGGTTGAGAATTTTAGCCAAAATATAAGTACACATGAGATAATGTGTAGAAGAAGATTCACCAGCAGATCATCAGTGTCTATCAAAAATGAAGGTTTAGCTTCTTCCTCTTCTATTTTTTCCTCTTCTTCTTCTTCTTGGATAAGAGGTTGTTCTCCTTCGGTGTTTTCATTTTCGGCTTCTGCAGGTTCTTCAGGCTGCGCACATTGTTCTTCTTCTTCTTCTTCTTGTAGTTCTTCCTCCTCTTTTTCCTGATACTCCTGTAAAACAAAATGCCAGTCATATAAAAAAGACTTATTTTGGATCAATATCAACCAAATATGATGAGAGTTGAGTTTCTTACCAGCTTTTTCTGAACAGAACCACTTTGAGGCGCTTCTTTAATGTAATCTTCCATTGTTACAAGAAAAGAAGGAGGAGGCTGAAACAAGTTTTTAGATATTAGTTATTTTGAGCTGAGCAATCTTCACAATTCATTTATCACAAGTTAAAGAAGGAACCTGTCTTAAGGTTGGGAACTGAAAGTTCCTAGCGAGCTCTAGACCTTTGCAGTACTCATAAAAATCAGCCAGTTTAGCAGCCTGTGCAGTTGAAAACATTAATAGGAAAGCTTCGGGAAAGATCAAGATTTAGTCTATAGCTTTAGAGAGCTTTACCTGTTCGCCAGCTCGTTTGTATATATTTAGAGCTTTCACTGCATCATGTCTTGACATCTCAAAGAACTGAATCAAAAGCAGAGATAACAAGTAACATTCAATAGAAGCTAAAGTGATACTAACTTAAATAAAGCAGAGAATTGGAGATTTTTCTACAAACCATATCTACAAGGTTAATGATTCCATCATTAATAGCACAGTATATTTTGAAGCTTTCTTTAAGCACCAATGCAAGAGCGTATTGGATTAGGTAGTTGCTATAGGCTGTTCCTTCAGGCTGCAAAACTGAAAACAGATTAAGAAATCGTTTGATGTAAAAACAAAAACAAAAAAAAATTGGAGGATTTTAGAGTTTGGATATATAACTTTTACCTGACAACCAATAAGCCTGTAAAGCAGCTGTTGCAAAGCAGGTAACTGCTCTAGGAGTTCTTCATCAGACAACATCCTTGTTCTATACGTTTGAGAAGCGTTGGAATCCACGTTCTGGAAGATTGGTTTTTGAGTATATAATGAGATTCTTGTGTTTGTTTAAATAAAGACAGGTGAGAATAAAGTTGAGAAACAAACCTTGGAAGATGCACCTGAGCCTTTTGGTAAACGTTCTGCTTCTATGTCATACTTCAAAACCCGATAGCATTCAAGCCGCTCTTCGAGGAAAAGTGCGTATGTCCTAATCCACGCAGAACAATCCCAAGCTGCAACAACAAGTCAAGAAAATGTCCTTTTTAGCAATTTTCACTAACACACCAAAGCTATGGAACTAAAGATATATATAGAGAGAGAGGCTATCCACCAAGAGGACTTGTGTCGTCTTTGAAGTTGGATATACGAAGCATATGTCCTCTGCGAGAGTAATTGAGAAGCTCTTCTCTGAATGTTGGATCACCTTCTCTTAATGTTCTATGAATGACTAATAACACCTTGATCGCAACCTACGTGTTGGAAACGCAATCTAAGCAAAACCCTAAAAACAGAGTTTTTTCTTTAATGGAAAGGAGTAGAAGATAATAAAACTCACAATCCAATTGCGAGTTTTTGACAATCTCTTGGCTAATGCGTGAATGCAGTAAGCAACATCTGCTCGTGGTTGGACTACAGATGTAGCCGAGAATATTTCTGGCATAAAGATGTAAACAAACTCATAAACGCCTCTGATCATAACCAAAATCAAAAGGGTTTGGTGAATAATTTAAGAAACTTACTACGCATATGACGTTCTTTAGGAGCAGATTCTACGTGATTTGTTGCCTTGACGATCGCAACATCCAAATCCTAATTTAATTTCATCGGTCATTTACATAATTTTTTTTAGTTTTTTTTTAGAAACCAAAAGTAATTGAAGTATGAAAAATGTGAGTCTGACCTTGAATTCGCTGTTGACCTTGGCGATGCTTACGGTGGTGGAATCTTTGATTGCTCCGACGGCTTTACGGAAACTGTGAAACGTTGCCATCTAAGCGAATAAATCGGAATCTGGAAAAAGATTCCAGATTTTATTCCGGCGATCACCGGAATAGTGTAACGATCTGGTCAGGTTACGATGGAGAAAGATGTAAAGAGGAAGGAGAAGATAAAAAGGGATGATGAAGAAGAAGAAGACAAAGACGAAGACCAAGTTTGGTATATATGCTCTGTTGTTGTTGTTACTTTGTTAGTCGCCTTACAACGAACAGAACACAATAACAGACTTTTCAACAACAAGCTCTTCTCTCTCTTCTTGCCCTTACCATGACGTGCGTAACGGAATCTTGATTTTTTTTATTTAAATAAAAATTTATAAAATAGGTTTTCATTGTAATTTATCGTAAATAAGTTGTATCGGAATAGTATCTCATTTACCAAATCAAAAGAAAAACCTTAACAGATCAAGAACTATATAATCGGATGCTACAGGTGTAGTTTCTAAAAAAATGTATCCGTAATTTTTGTAAGATAGGTAACTTTTGTACCAATTAAGCTGATTTCTCTTTTAATTTTTACAAATGTAATTTCATTTTTTATACACTTCTACAAGAAACTGAGAGCACTGTTAAAGCTAAGCCATATGGTCCTAATGTGTCGGAATCGGATCCGTAGGCTTCATATTAGTGTGTGATTAGAGTTTGTGATGGAAGAATTAAATATTTACTGTCATAAGAATAGCGAAATCACGGAATTAGCATCTTCAGATTGATTTGGATTATTCGGCATAGTTAAGGACTTCAAGAAACTGAGGAGAAGCCGATGACCTTTTTTTTTTTTTTCTTTTTATAACTTTGTAAAGGTTTTCATTTTGTTATCGGGGTTTTATAGATCTGATAGATCTAAATAAATACAAGCTCGATAACTTAGATGATCATAATTAACTTACTTGGCTTAACAGAAAATAATACCATGTTAGAAGTACAGTTGAGATTGGAAGAATTAGTATTTACTCTCATAAATATTACAATAGTACATAGTTACACAGGTTTATTGGTTTATATATAGGGAGGAAAATGCTAAACCTAATGAACTTAGTTACTTAATATACACAAACTAGATTAGTACCCGTGCTAGAGCACGGGTTAAAATTCATTTTATTTATATTATAATTTTAGAATAAAATATGATTCTGAAGATCACGATTAATGCTAGATTAGCATCTTAAAAAATTTTAAAATAAATCATATAAATTCTATTTATTCTAAAATTATAATATAAATAAAAGGAATTTCAACATGTGCTCTAGCACGGTTCTAATCTAGCATTAAGGTTTAATTTTCAATTTCTGAATACGTTCACGAAAATCACAATTAATCTTGTTAAATTAGCGAGATTTGATTTTTTTATTATTGAAAATATATATTTTTATCCTTTTAATAATTTTTTCTTGATGTTGTTTATCAATAAAATCTGTGGAAAATAAATTGGTAATATTGTGATTCTAGATATTTGGAATCATATACGTGATCTTCCGAATATAAAGTTTGGAATATCCATGAACTATCAATTTGGAATAACCCGTTTAAGATTTTCTGTTACAAATAAGATTTTATATATTACAATTAATATATTGATTAATTTATAATCTATGTATAATCTATTTGTAATCATTTATTAAAATTATAAAGTCTACCAAAACAATGTTGTGTACTTCCGTTTTATTATAAAGGGGATACATAATGAGATAATTATGAGAAATATACTCAAAGATATTGTAACTTGTTCTATACAAATTCTATACTTTTTTTTTTTGATAACTCATTAGTGATCCTAAAAGCTTCCTAGGCCCAAAGACTAATCTCTTGGGCCGGGAAAAACTATGTTAAATTTCGAACCCCCATGGCCAATGCTATTCGAACCCAGGTGGCGGGACTTTTTTTCCCTTTACCACAATTCTATACTTCAGACATAGGATGGTTCTGATTTGGATCATACTTGTCAAACCAGCTACAGCATACAGTATATCATTGCTTGTTTTGTTCCAAATGCTCATTTATTTCTCTTACTGAATGCCATTACCAAGTTACAGTTTCACTTTGTTCAAGAAATGTAATAATTTGTAGTTTTTGTACTCAGCGTACAATAAAGGTAAAAAAATTAACCAAACATTTAATTTATCCTCTTTTGTTGTTGTACATATTCAACACTTGTGTACTTTTAACACGATTTTCCCTTATTGTTTTACCAATTATATCTTCATGAGTTTATGCATCTAATGTTTGTTTTAGTTTGTATTTTGGCTCTATTGTGCACAAGAGATCATGTGGGCCAGAAATATTTGGAGCTGAAGAATAAAAACAATTTTATTATCAGGGAGGATAAGGTACTATGAGGTCAGTGAAGTGAGAATCATGCTCCAGTAGTGGTTACATATTTGATGAGCATCTTGACAATGTCCTTGGAGACCTTTGAGCTAGAGTCCTTAAGGTTCTTAATCCTGCCTTCTGTTTCATCATCTAAACGTTTTGTAATTGCTTCTTGATCCGTCTGAAACAAAAGGTAATGAATGAGTACAAATCAATATCTCACTAGCCGGTTTTGTTTTGGTATTGATTAATTACCCCAGAAACTTGTGTCTGATACTCTTCTTCTAATTTGGACCTGTACTCTTCCATCTCCCTCTCAGCCTCGTCTTTCGCTTGCTTCATTCTTGCTAGTTTTGCTGATCATTGATCCATCCATGAACAAAAGAAAATGAATAGCCAAAAAAGATTCAAAACCAAAATCTTACTATTGGAGCCATGAAACCGTAAAGGGGAATGACTATACCGGTCCTCGCAGCCGAAACAATCCTTCCCGCTTCTTGTTCAGCAGTTAAAAGCATCTGAATCCCACCTTGGCCTCGTAAAGAATCCATGGCTTATGTTCTCTTCAAAGACAATGAAAGTACTTGTGTTTATTCTTCTGGAAATTTTGGTGTGAGAGATGGAATTTGTAGGTATAAGCCTCTTTGGTTATGGTTTAGATTAGATGGAGAGTGTTTTTCTCCTTGGTTATTGGAGTTAGTTTTTGACTCTTTTTTTTTTCTTCTTCAAATTATAATATTTTTAGAGAACAATGTGTGATTCCCGGGTGAGTGTGGACTTTTAAAATAAAAATATAAAATATACTATATATAGAGTCATACAACTGACTACAAATCATCCGATCCACTGGTATATATGCATTAACGATTTAAAAAGATTGTGTGGAATAAAGTTGATAATGAAACTGTAAATTAAGTACTTTCTTATGTTTTCCTTTAATTGTGAGAAGCAATATGAAAATACCTTGAAATAAAAGTTATACTACCATGATAGTTCATACTCATATATATGATCAAAGAAAAACTATATTATCAACATTAATCCTTTAATAGCCAGCTCAAAGACGTCATTTTCACCGATATAAATGCAAAATATATAATAAGCAGGATGGAGAATGCCCAAAACTAATACATCATGCACATGCAGTTGCATAATTACTTTTTGGATAGTCCAAATGTGCATGATATACTTCGCATTTAATTTTCCACCACGAATTTCCCTCTTAGAGATAATTAAAATTGTCACACCCATACGGCCATACAAATTGTACATCAACATAGACAAGTCGTTCGAGTTTAGAAAACAAATTTGTTTTCCTCAATTTATCTATTTGTAAAGATCATGTAAATAAATTAGTTCACAAAAATATGAATAGGATGTGGTTGTTTTCGGTTATCCTTATAACGTCTTGTATTCTTGGATATAAGGCGGTGATAGTAGTCGCAGCAGGAGCGGTTGCCATAATTGCGTTTAATGCGGCGATACTCTGGTTGAAGATCTGGTTGATGTTTGATTGCCATACTTTGATGTTTTTCTTTCCTTTTAGTTTGTTATTTTTTGTTCTTTTACAAAATTGTTCTTGAACTTTTAGTTTTGTTACAGAAGGAATGTTTTACTAGATTATAATAAGATTATTTTTTGTTAATTTGTTAAGGGTTTATAAGTTTATTGAAACTTAAGAATAAACAACAAAGTGATTTGGAAACAATAAACAGAAAAAAAAATCAGTTTTATTATAATTAACAACTTTTCTAATTTTAGCTATACTAGAGAGCAAAATTAATATTAGTATATAAGGTTCTAGATACTTTTTCAAATAGAAAATGGGATCACATTATATGTATTGTAAATTGAAGGTGTCACGATAAATAAGTTGTTGAAAACATAATCAACAGCACATGGTGAGTTTTTTTGCCCACCATATATGATATATTGTCATATATATCTGATGAATACTTGCTTATATTTACCAAGATATAAATTAGAATATGTACCGATGAAGAAGATAATCGGACATATCCTCATATCAATTTCTTGGGTCTTGAGTGTTTGATCGTTGGTTGTTCATTTCAGAATCTTAAAGAAGTAAATTAGTTGCGCATAAGTAAAAGGGACTGCAAATGGGAATTTACTTACACCTAGGAATATATAATAACGATTAATTAAAAAGAATAACATCATGGGTACACATTTACATGTTTTTATGTATATGCATACACAAATAGATTTTTTGTATCAACTATCAAGTAATACAGCATAGAGATATCACATGATCTTAGTGATATTCAAACAAAGCAGGAACTTCCCTGAGTTCATTTTCTTGAAAATTAAATGTCATATACAAACCATCACCCCGCGCGCGTGTTTAGGCTTCCATCACTTAAAGATATAGATAATCATATAACTATTAATATGTTATTTTCATATAAATTATGTATATTTTAATATATTTTTCCTTTTCAAAATCTATATATAAATTTTTTTAAATACATTTTGGGTTCTACCCTTTTATTTGTGCTTATTTAAAAATTTATTCACAAATTTAATCTTTAAAATTTTTCCTAAAATAACATTATTTCATATTTTGTTTCCTAAATATTTTACATATCATCCCAACTAACTAAAAAAAATACAGCAGAGTCAATATGAAAACGGAAACTATGATATACTTAACCACAACTTCTATTGTAGATTGAAGATATTCTATATCTGAATCTTTTGCAAACAAAAAAAACAACAATTTGATTCCTATTTGTTTTCCAAAACCTGTGAGCTTTGATTCTTAACGTAAGAAAAACTTCGTTCACATTTATTTAAATACTAGATTAGGACCCGAACGATGTGCGGGTTTAGAATTTTTAAAATAAAATAAAAATTAACAAATAATATAAAGTAAGTATTTTTAGTAAGTAAAAACTATCTATAAAAGTAAATAGATACACCGAAGTGTCAAATATAAATATCTGGTGTAAAAGGTGTGACTCTGCGGTTGAGACTATTATCACTTTTTTTTTATTGCCTTCACTCGTGGAAAGTTTAGGATTTATATCTGACTCCGGTCTCATCAGAGAGTTTTCCATATGAGTCGGTGTACTCAAATTTGGTTTTTGTTTTCTGGAGGGATGTCTATCAATAGGGTGACCCAGATCAACTTCTTCAATACCATGAATTTTTTGGGAATCTAGAAGGCCATAAATAAAAAAGTTTTTCAAGGTTTAGAAATCAAAATGAATGATATAATTGCTCAGGTTTTGGGCGATAAGCTTGTTTGGAAAGAGGCGCTCTCTTTTACAGCGGTCATGTCAGCTCTATCTTCGTCCTCGGATGTCCAGGTTTCTTCACCTTATTGTCAAATTGATGGTTCTTGGAAAGCAACCAATGTGCATTCAGGATCTGGCTGGTGGTGTTGCGTTGGTGAGGAGCGAACCTTTTTGTTGGGGGTCAAGTGTCTAAGACGGAGCTCCTCCCCTTGCATTCAGAGTTATAAGCATTGTTGAGGGCCATGGAGCGGATACGTAATGAGTTACTCACTATGGTGCAGTCCCATAAATATTGGCCGTCCTTCTCCAACATGCTCGATGAGTTTAACGCGCTGGAGTCTATCCCACTATTCTCCATCTCTTGGATCCCGCGTGCGTCGAATTCGAAGACGGATTGTCTTGCCCGTGCTTTGCATTCTCTTATCTCTGAAGTTTCATTTGTAAACCCCTTCCCTCTGGCTTGGGTAACTAACCGAGGAATTTCCTTTTAATTTATTGTTTGGTTGAAAAAAAATAGATACACTTTTAGTTAAAGAAAACGGTTGTAGATCAATTCAAAGTTATTAAAATTAAATTAAATTTAACAAAGAATATATATTTAATTTTTTCGTAAGTAAAAAAATGTATAAAAGTAAAGAGATAAACTTTTAGTTATAGAAAATAGTTTTTTTTTTTACTATAATACATTAATGTATATCCATGTGTATTTGTACACACAAATATATTTTACTGTTAAAATATACTATTTAGTTTTTATTACTACCAAAAAAATGTTTTTCTGAACACACTAAACAACCTATTATGTCTCTTCACTTTAACACTTTTATTACAAAAACGCATACGTTAATCTTACATATTCCTATTTTATATATTACAATAGCAGTCTTTTTGAATAAATTATTTGATTGGTGAAAAAAATATGAGACGATCTATTTTTTTTTTTACTTCAATAATCTTTTTATTTATGTAAAGGTGAGTATTTACATTTTTTTAGAAACAGTAATTAATTGTATAATTTTCACAGTCATTTTTTTATCTTATATAAAAAGTAATCCCTTTTCTTGTAAAATTAGCAACTTAAAATTAAAATAAGTAAATAGTGTTATAATTTCAAATTTTATGATATATCTATATATAATTTATCTTATAATTAGGTTCTCAACAAAATTAGGTTTTATTTTATCTATTTTACTTTTATATAAAACCTTTTTATGGTAGGTTTTGAATTTTTACATTTTATTTTTTTATAATTTTAATAAATTTAGAATTAACATTATCAACATCTGAATGATACAATTGACATGTGTCATGATCTTGTTAATAATTAATTTTGACATCAAACTTTATATAATAAGATTGTAATTAATATATATAAACTTAATATAATTTTAAAATATTACGAATATGTAAAATTTTTAAAATACTATATAAAGTGTACATGTTTGAATTAATAAAATATCATTAAATTTGTGCTAACACGGGTTAAATCTTCATTATATTATTTTTTAACACTATTAATATTAAAATATTTGACATATAAAAATTAAGTTGATTTAACTAAGATTGTGTAAAATAATTAAATCATTAGGAAAAATATGACTTAATCATCGCGTAAATATGACTTACTATGTATTTAGATCCCTTATTTTCTGTTATAATAATTAATAATCAAAATAAAATTTCAAACACTAAACAAAACAAACTAAATATAACAATCAAATGGTCATGAAATATATTACGGGTTAAAAAATTAATTTAAACATTTAACCGCACAAAAGGTTGGAAAATTTAGTTATTCCTCTATTTAGAAAACATCCAATATTTAACAAACAAATACAATATAACATATAAATAATAATAAAAATTATATACACGCGATTACCGCAGATAAAAATCTAGTATGGGTGGTTTCCTCTTCGTAGACAAAAAAGTTGATATCCTACTTTGATCAAATGAGAAATCGGCAATCAGATACCAGAGACTAATAATGTACTATGATATATGGAAAATATAATCAAAATGCAAGTTTTAAATGTGGAAAAAGTCGAATCAGGAGAATATATGAGATGACTATCAGATATCATACGTAATAGATATAACAACTGCGTGAAATCGTAAAACTTGGTCACTTCATCAGGACTTGACCATGCATCATTCGGGACCAGCAGCCAGAAAACTTGTAAGCTTGACAACTGGACCCCCACCATCAGTACATTATAAGCTCATCGGTCATCACCACAACCAACTCAAAGAATTCTTCTCCTTCTTGACTTTGCGTTTCTTTCTTTTCTTCTCTTTGCAACATATTAAAATAGTTAATTGGATAGACTCATAGACTAAGTTCTATATAGTCTGAAACTTGCTAAAAATCTACAAGTTTCTTTTTCAAACAATATATGCATGAAAGCTATTGAATAGATATATTTCTTAAGTTTTTTACATGAATATAAGAGAATTCTTCTCTTCTCGAACTGATGGTAGAAGTTGAATCTTAATCCAGCGGACATATACATCTAAAGTCCAAACAAATATGTGAACGCGTTTTGACATAAATACAATCATCATCTTATAATACTAAGAGTTTCGTTTTTTAACGTCTGTTTTTTTTTTGGATTAAATTAATTAACATCGATGTTTTTTTTTGGTCGGAAATTAACATCAGACATAGTGGCGATGTGTTGATCGAAGTTCTGAAAAGGGGTATGCATTTACTTATAGTTGTCTAGGTTTTGGTGTAAACCATAGTGGAGTTCTGACCAAAAATATTTTGGTACAGTTTCAATTTATTCGGTCAGAGTTTCATTTGATTTTTGAAAGAACTATATATATAACTGATGATATAAATGAATCATTTACCCCCAACATATTGATGATTATACATATGAATTAACATACTTTTTTTTTGGACAAAATGAATTAACATACTTAGGAATGAACATTTCAATACTTTTAAGAAATTCAAACAAAATAAGTTATTTTTTATTCAGTTGATGTATACACTTAGAACATTTAAATATATAAAGGATAGGAGTAGTTGAATTATCTGTGTAAGCGTTGACTATTACAGTTTACCAAATTGAGTCTTAAATGACATATACTCAAAAGATTCTTCTAATATGCAAAATCTTTACACGAAAATGGATACTTGTTTGTTCCTTTCACCATGATAAACCCTTTGAAATTCCATTACCTTTACCGTGAACAAAATAACGAACCGAGAAAACTACGCAAGTAATATCAAGTAATTAATTACCAACATAATTTGGTAACACTAAACAACACAATCCCAAAATAAAAGCAAGTGATCAGACTCTAATAAGAGAGTCATTAACTAGCTAGGGTCACACCATAAACGTACACGTAGAGCTTCACACCAAACAATTCTCGCTGAAACCAATAAACTTGGTCTTATATGTCTTCTTTCATTTAATGTCTCTCACTCTTTTCTCATCTCCCTTCCCCTCTAACCACTTTCCTCCCTTAATTCCTCTCCCTATATTTATTTTTCTCTTATTTTTTTCCATTCATTTTACTCTCCAACTAATTATACACACTCACCACTTTAAGCTGAAAAAAGAAAATGCAGCCGTCCGGTGGTGATCCAACGCCGGAGAAAGACAAGGCGCAGCCAAAAGTGTCACTGCTTAAGCTCTTCTCCTTTGCAGATTTCTATGATTGCGTTCTCATGACCCTCGGATCCATCGGAGCGTGCATTCATGGTGCCTCGGTTCCTATCTTTTTCATCTTCTTTGGTAGACTCATCAATATTATTGGTCTTGCGTATCTTTTCCCAAAACAAGCCTCTCACAGAGTCGCCAAGGTTTGTCTATATTTCCATGCCATTTATATTCAATTTTTCCTTAAATTATGAAATAGCTCGATATTTTACAATAAAATAAAACTTCAGATTCTTAGCAAGATTAGTACTACTAACTTTTTATCAGATTAATATTAAATAATTATGTAATCCAAATATAATTCGAATGAACTGTGTGCTAATTATCCGTGATTATGTTTGTTAATATGTTTGTTCGGCTTACAATTTTTACCTTTTTGGTGCAGTATTCACTGGATTTTGTATATCTGAGTGTGGCTATACTATTCTCATCATGGTTAGGTAAATAAATTTAAGCATTTATCTCTCTGTATTATATAATTATTTTTTAGTTATAAATTTGAAGTTAGTAAATAATGGACACAGAGGTTGCATGTTGGATGCATACGGGAGAGAGGCAAGCGGCTAAGATGAGGAGAGCTTATCTCCGCTCAATGTTAAGCCAAGACATAAGCTTATTCGACACTGAAGCTTCCACCGGAGAAGTCATCTCCGCCATCACTTCCGACATCCTCGTCGTCCAAGATGCTCTCTCCGAGAAGGTACATCTCATAACCGAATCAAACCGGTATTGAGTTTTTTTTTTTTTTGTTTTTCTTCTTTTTTATAACATTTTGTGTTAGCTGAATTATTAGATTCGTTAACAAAACCAGTTTTTTTTTTTTTTTTTTTTTTTTTTTTTTTTGTGTGTGTGGTACCCATTAGTAAATGAATGCTATTGGATTTTTTTTTTTTTTACTATCTATATCTAGTTATCTACACAAAATAATTGTTTGTCAAATACCTACTAAAGTCTGCTAATTAAGGCATGGCCTCGGTCGATCAAATCTATATAGGTATTTAGGTTGTTCAAATTTCAAATCTTTTACATGGCTTGTTTTTTCCCCACATGGCTTGATTAATGTGAAATACATCAATGGCTTAATCCAAAAAATGCTAAACATTAATTTTTTTTTTCTTTCTAGCATTCTTCATTTTTCTGAGACTCCAAAGTATATTGTATATGCCTTTATTTTCTTTTTATATGAAACTTTTCGGTCCCTGATGCAAAATAATAAATGCATTGTCTTTAATTCGGTTATAGCTGCAAAATGCATTTATAAAGGCAGTTGAGTTTGATACTACAATTTAATTTATAGTTTAAATTTTGACCTATATTTTGGTTCTTTACAGCTAAGCTAGCCACAAAACAGTTTGATCCGCTTAAATTTCAGTGTGATGACACATATCTGTTTAATGGTTTATGACAAATTGTCTGGATTACCGGTATATTTGGTTACAGGTAGGGAATTTCTTGCACTACATAAGCCGGTTCATAGCCGGTTTTGCAATTGGATTTACTAGTGTATGGCAAATAAGTCTCGTCACTTTATCCATAGTCCCTTTAATCGCTCTAGCCGGCGGTATCTATGCGTTCGTCGCCATTGGACTTATCGCCCGTGTCCGGAAATCATACATCAAGGCCGGTGAGATTGCGGAAGAGGTTGGTTACTTCTCGGACAAGAAATCTTTTTATTTTATTCTTCATAAAAGTGTCTAGCGTTCTGGTGTTTATCATATACCTCTGTGATAATTCAGGTGATTGGGAATGTGAGGACCGTACAAGCATTCACCGGAGAAGAAAGGGCGGTAAGATTGTACCGAGAAGCTCTGGAGAACACGTACAAGTACGGGAGAAAAGCCGGTTTAACCAAAGGACTAGGTCTTGGATCGTTGCATTGTGTCTTGTTTCTGTCTTGGGCCTTGCTCGTATGGTTTACAAGCATTGTGGTCCACAAGGATATCGCCAATGGTGGCAAATCATTCACTACCATGCTCAACGTTGTTATCGCTGGCCTGTAATATTCTTATCCTGTTTGCTTTCACTCCACGTTTGCTTTGATTTCTTTTTGTGGATCATAAAGTTTCTGTTTTTGGATTTTGTGCAGGTCTCTTGGACAAGCGGCGCCAGATATTTCTGCATTTGTGCGAGCAAAAGCTGCTGCTTATCCGATTTTCAAGATGATCGAACGGAACACGGTGGCAAAAGCAAGCGCAAAATCCAGTCGTAAACTTGGGAAAATAGACGGGCACATTCAATTTAAGGACGTGAACTTCAGTTACCCATCTCGCCCTGATGTGGTGATCTTTGACAAACTAAACTTAGCTATCCCTGCCGGTAAAATTGTGGCACTTGTTGGAGGAAGCGGGTCAGGTAAAAGTACGGTCATATCTTTGATCGAGCGATTCTACGAACCCAATTCTGGAGCAGTGTTGCTAGACGGGAACAATATTAACGAGCTGGATATTAAGTGGCTAAGGGGACAGATTGGTTTGGTTAACCAAGAACCAGCTCTTTTTGCAACAACGATTACTGAGAACATTATGTATGGCAAAAATGACGCGACAGCTGAGGATATTGCCCGTGCTGCAAAGCTCTCGGAAGCAATTTCGTTCATCAGCAACCTCCCTGAAGGATTTGATACTCAGGTCAGTCAGTCAGTCAGTTGGATAACTTAGAATACAAGAAACAAGTATAGACCCTAGATTTTTACCTTGGGGTGAAAAAAAACATCTACAAACCCTAAAACTCTGTTTTTATCACTCATAGGTCGGCGAGAGAGGGATTCAACTATCCGGTGGACAGAAACAAAGGATTGCTATATCAAGAGCAATCGTGAAGAATCCGTCTATACTCTTACTGGACGAGGCAACAAGTGCTTTAGACGCAGAGTCAGAAAAGAGCGTGCAAGAAGCATTGGATCGAGTGATGGTTGGGAGAACAACGGTGGTTGTCGCTCACAGACTCTCAACCGTAAGAAACGCTGACATCATAGCAGTTGTTCACGAAGGGAAAATCGTTGAGTTTGGAAACCACGAGAGTCTTATATCTAATCCGGACGGAGCCTACTCTTCTCTTCTTCGTCTCCAAGAGGCTGCCTCATTGCAGCGTAACCCTTCCTTGAATCGCACGTTAAGCAGGCCAGAAAGGTACTATCGTGTAACACCATACTCTGTCTCTGATCATTTTCCGTAGAAAATACGAAATCCAAACTAAACCTAATCCTTAATTCTCATAACGGTTCTTCGTTCTTTTTTCAGTATAAATTACTCTAGGGAACTATCAAGAACAAGGTCGAGCTTTTGTTCGGAGAGGGAATCCATAACTCGACCAGATGGGGCCGATCCATCCAAAAGGGTGAAAGTAAAAGCTGGACGTCTATACGCTATGATCCGTCCGGACTGGATGTACGGTGTATGTGGCACGATATGTGCATTTATCGCTGGATCTCAGATGCCCCTTTTCGCACTTGGAGTTTCGCAAGCCTTAGTTTCTTACTACAATAGTTGGGATGAGACTCAAAAAGAGATCAAGAAGATAGCTATCCTCTTTTGCTGCGCCTCCGTCATCACGCTAATAGTCTACACCATTGAGCATGTCTGCTTCGGTACTATGGGAGAGCGTCTCACTCTTCGTGTCCGCGAAAATATGTTTAGAGGTTCGTCTCTATGCAAGTTTTATATCAAATAAATAAATTTAACATATTTCATTTTTTGTTATGTGATATTTTGTTCTGTTTTTTGGTTTGGTAGCGATCTTGAAGAACGAAATAGGGTGGTTCGATGAGGTGGACAACACAAGCTCCATGTTGGCATCGCGGCTTGAGAGTGATGCGACTTTGCTAAAAACCATAGTGGTTGATAGGTCGACGATTCTACTTCAGAACTTAGGTCTTGTTGTGACCTCTTTCGTCATCGCCTTCATACTTAACTGGCGTCTCACTCTTGTCGTCTTGGCCACATTCCCATTGGTTATAAGCGGCCATATCAGTGAGGTAACGTACGCACCGTTTTGCCACTTTTTTTAATGGACGTTTGCGTTTGTGTTTATGTTTTCTGTTATATTTGTAGAAACTTTTCATGCAAGGCTATGGAGGAGACTTGAGCAAAGCATACTTGAAGGCCAACATGTTGGCAGGAGAATCTGTTAGCAACATCCGCACGGTCGCCGCCTTCTGTGCTGAGGAAAAGATTCTAGAACTTTATTCAAGAGAGCTTATAGAACCTTCCAAAAGTTCTTTCAGGCGTGGACAAGTTGCTGGACTTTTCTATGGTATCTCTCAGTTCTTCATTTTCTCTTCATATGGCCTCGCCCTCTGGTATGTCTCTCTCTCTATGAGCACAGTTTTAAAGTATATTCTAGTTGTAAAGATTGAAACTGTCAGTCTTGATTTGATAGGTACGGATCAACTTTGATGGACAAAGGATTAGCAGGCTTCAAATCAGTGATGAAAACATTCATGGTTTTGATTGTGACGGCGTTAGCTATGGGTGAGACATTGGCTCTAGCTCCGGATCTTCTGAAAGGAAACCAGATGGTTGCGTCTGTGTTTGAGATTTTGGACCGGAAAACTCAGATCGTTGGAGAAACCAGCGAGGAGCTGACTAATGTGGAAGGCACGATTGAGCTCAAAGGCGTCCACTTTAGCTACCCTTCAAGACCGGATGTTGTAATTTTCCGGGACTTTGATCTGATAGTTCGTTCTGGAAAGAGCATGGCGCTAGTCGGACAGAGTGGATCCGGTAAAAGTTCTGTCATTTCACTCATTCTCCGGTTCTATGATCCCACTGCCGGAAAAGTCATGATAGAGGGTGAGTGCATTTGACTTAGAACTCTGTTTACAAAATTTCTTGGGTCCCAAGATATCTCTGAGCACCAAGGTTTCTTGCGTCAAAAGAAAGTCTTTGTTTAGCTAAATAAGCTGTTTTTTTTTTCTTATCCAAATTTCAGGAAAAGACATCAGGAAACTAGATTTGAAAGCATTGAGGAAACATATTGGTCTGGTTCAACAAGAACCTGCACTTTTCGCCACGACAATCTACGAGAACATTTTGTATGGAAACGAAGGAGCATCTCAATCTGAAGTCATCGAATCAGCTATGCTCGCAAACGCTCACAGCTTCATCACCTCTCTTCCCGAAGGTTACTCTACCAAAGTTGGTGAACGTGGTGTTCAGATGTCAGGCGGTCAGCGACAAAGGATTGCTATCGCTAGAGCCATCCTCAAGAATCCAGCGATTCTATTACTTGACGAAGCCACAAGCGCTTTGGACGTTGAATCTGAGCGTGTGGTAAGTTTCTTTACCATTAGTCTTTTCTAGAGTTTATTCCACATGGACTTTATGAGTTTACAACGAATGACTCTATATGATTATTAGGTACAACAAGCATTGGATCGGTTAATGACTAATCGGACAACGGTGGTGGTTGCTCACCGGCTATCGACAATCAAGAACGCTGACACAATAAGTGTATTACATGGAGGTAAGATCGTGGAGCAAGGCAGCCACCGTAAGCTCGTTCTGAATAAGACTGGTCCATATTTTAAACTCATCAGTCTTCAGCAGCAGCAACAACCTTAATTACACTATACTTTATTTATTTAAATACTCTTAATCTTTTTTTTTTTTTTTTAAATTTTGTGAAAAATATTGAGCATATATATTCTCATTGAATGTGATTATATATTTATATCAATCATCTTGATTCAACGTTGGCGATTTTACATGCGACTATAAAATAAATAACAAAAAAAAAAAGCAATGAAATCCAAAATATATCACATGGATTTGGGATTTAGCAATTATTGACCAATGTCTTTATCATCAAAAACATTTCACTGGACATTCTCTAAAGCATAAATAGATCAACAAAAGGACAACTTTGATCATTTGTCCATTGAATGGGATTGGGGAACTCAGGAATCTCCAGAGTTCATGTCCCTACAAAATGACAATAGACCCTGTTCAACAAAGCAGCCATCGCCCACCACAAACAAATAAAGCCAAGTCAAATTAATATTTAACTATTTCACCAAGTTGAAGTTTCTAATTACTTTTTTTTTTTAATAAAATGTTTCATAAATCGTTTATTACAGTGTTAACTTTGTATTAAAAAAATATTTGCAACTAGAGAAAAAAAATAGTGTCAGAAATGAAAAGCGAATAATAACAATTAATTAAAGTATACAGTAATACAGACGAAAAAAAGTATTACAAAAAAGTTTGGAAACGTTCCTAAAGTATCACACGGTGTGATAATTAATCTCCACCTTCTCCGGTTTAAAGATATATTTTTGTAAGCAAATAAAAGGACTCCGGTCACTACCGCTCACTGACTTCGTCATCCTCCATCATCTCCGATCCGTAAGCGCGTGAGAGAGCTAAAGAAGACCGAGAACCATGGGAAACGGAAACTCAACGGAGACGAAGGAATCGCGCCGATCGAAGATGCGACAGAAGATTAAGAACTTTCGTAGCCGCCGTCTTCGTCGTCCAGGATCCGGAAGCGTATCCGGATTAGTCAGTCAGAGATCTGTCAGCGCTGAGGATTTCGCCGGCATTGCTCTTCTCACTCTTATCGGCGTACGGACTTTTACTTTTTTTTTTTTTGTCTCCCCCTTCCTTTTTGATTTTGTTTCTTCTCGTCAACGTTCATTTCGTATAGTCATGTGGTCTCTTCGTTTTCGCTCTTTTTTGGTATCTTCTCTTTAGGCGGAGATGAAGTTCAAGGACAAGTGGCTCGCCTGTGTTTCCTTCGGGGAACAAACATTCCGTTCCGGAATTTCAGATTCGTATGTTCCCAAACAACTCTTCCCATTCGATTTTTGAAACTCTTCTCGTAATTTTTTTTTTTTGAATCTTGTACTTAACACCGTCTTGTTTCTGATTGTTTCTGATGATTTTGCAGTACGGATAAGCCGATTTGGAACTCAGTAAGAGAACTCTCTCGATTACTGTATTTTTTGTTTACAGCCTTGTGAGAATAGTTGGGGTTCATCTGTTTTGAGTTGTATGTATATAGGAGAAGAAGCTCCTCATGGAGAAAAACGGACCAAGTCTGGCTAGAATTTCAGTATTTGAGGTGTGAAGTAATATCATATTTTACTTTATTCTTTCTAAATTTGTCTTTTAGCTCTTTGATCAGTTGAGATGGTTTCCTTTTTCTTGATGCAGACCAATAGGCTCTTGAAGAACAATATCGTTGGTTATTGTGAGCTTGATCTACTTGAATTTGTAGTGCAGGTCAGAATGTAAAGTTTGTTGGTGTTTAAGTTCTTCTACGGTTTTTCTTTTCAATAATTGTTCATTCTTTCCTCGGGCTTAAGCTCGACTATTGTAAGTATCAGCAAGTTGCTTTCTGTCACTTGTCTTCCGTTGATTCTAGGGAATCTGAGACGATCTAGCTGATAATAGTCAGTGAACCGATTAGACATTGCATTGTCGTGAATGATAAATCAGTTAGAAAAGTGTTTGTTGACATATTTGTTCTGCTTCTCTGTTGACATATTTGTTCTGCTTATCTTTTATACAATGTGATATAGGAACCTGACTCTACTTGCAAGTCATTTGACCTGTTAGATCCGGCTTCATCTAATGTTGTTGGCACCATGTTCATTTCATACTCCGTTGAGGTATGCAATATGTTGAAATTTAATCAGTACTTAAACGAATGCAGTGGCCAGTAGGAATGGTTTTGTGATTTTTGGTTGCTATCACTCTCAGGATCCTGTTGAAACAGAGACATGCTTTGCGAAGCGTATTTTGTCCATAGTGGTATGTTTTACTTTATTTTGGTCTTGTGAAGTTTTTTGATGGTACCTTTTAGCATGGTACAATTTTAGTTTTTCTGAAATTTCCAATGATTGATTATAAAGACATTTTTAACCAGATTTCCTTGTGTTCATTTTTTATATTACTATCTATTTTGGTATGAAACTTCTTTCAATTAAGAATCCTTGAGCTACCTTATTCTTTTCAGTGGCTTCTTGGGCAGTTTCTTTTCTATGGAACATTATGCATCATGTAGCCTTTATAATTGATTGTTGGAGTTCTTCATCTAAGCGCAGGACTATGACGAAGATGGAACACTCTCATTCTCAGAGTTCTCTGATCTGATGAATGCTTTTGGGAATGTTGTGGCTGCTGACAAGGTTTGACATTCAGCAACTTTGCCACCTCTATCTGTTGTGCGTGCTTATGCCTATGTATCTGTTTCCGAGTGTGTAGTGGACTTAGCCTTAGAAATTTCAAGTACCAAAAGTTGTTGTCCTTGGCATTTTAATATAGATACTGTTAGATTGCTGCATTTTTCTGAGGGAACTTTTGATGTTTTCACTGACTTGTTACCAGAAAGAGGAGTTGTTCAAAGCTGCTGACCTGAATGGAGATGGTTCTGTTACAATTGATGAGTTGGCTGCACTTCTTGCCGTTCAACAGGAACAGTAATAACAATATATCCATTGCCTATGCTAAGAACTTTTGTTTATACATATTGATTTTATACATCCTTGAATCCAAGTAATTTGCATGCATCTATTGCAGGGAGCCAATTATAAATAGTTGTCCGGTTTGTGGTGAGGCTCTCCAACTTGACAAGCTCAATGCAATGATCCATATGACTCTCTGTTTTGACGAAGGAACTGGTAATCAAACGATGACTGGAGGGTTCTTGACTGATAGGCAGGCTTCATATGGGTTAGAATTCTCACATTTTTTGTAGCTTATAAACATACATTCTAAGTAATTTATATATTCTTCGCTTGATCAAACAATTTAACGTTTCTTCAGATGGATGTTCAAACTAAGTGAATGGACTCATCTATCGACTTATGATGTTGGCTTGAATACTGGTTCGAGTGCTTCACATATCGTGGTATCTTTCCTTTTTACCTCTTTTGTTTATGTCATGATAAACATTTAATATGGAGGCTGATTCTCACGGTTGTCTGATTTTTTATTTTCTTAAAATCCTGTTAACTTCACATATTCTGGCTTGAGGGGAAACTATTGCTTCTTTTTTTTGCATTCCTCATTTTTTGTGGTTTTCGTTTGAGTATCTCCTAATGGCTCATGCAAATCCACTTATAGTATACTTTAATTGATTTTTGGTTTAGGTGATTGATCGGAAGACTAAGAGGCTTGTGGAAGAGTTGATCGATTCAAAGATTGTTATGTCGATGAGAGCTATTTACCAGTCAAAAATTGGACTACGCCTTATGGACCAAGGTAACCACTACTTCTGTGATGCACCTGGCTATAGTGCCTTTGTGATCAATATTTGTTGTTATTCTACGCTTGCTTTGATCCCTCGAGATACACATTCTTGTCATTATACAAAGTAAATAAGTTTTCCTTCTGGATTGATCTCCTTGATACAGGAGCAAAAGAGATTTTGCAGAACCTTTCTGAAAAGCAGGGCAAGAAAATGAACACTGTTGAATCTGCTCAAAATATACCCAGCTTTCTCGAGTTTTTCAAGGTGTAAATTGTTTTTGTTAAGTTATTATACGTCAAATGGCTGTTGAATTTAAACCTGACACAACTTGGCTTGGGTTCGAGTTTAGCAATACTTGTTTGAAATGTGATATTGATATATTACTATTGGGAATTGAGACACCATGTGAAATCCTCTGACAGAGATCAGTCGACAGTTCTCTCTTATGCTTTATATATAAGTGTATAACAATGACTAGGTTGAAATTGCTTCCCTAGATCTCTTAGGTTTTAAACTGCATCGCCCTCCTTTTGTAAGTTTACATGAAGGCCGAAAACTGAACCATTTGTTTGTTTCAGGATCAAATAAACATGGCCGAAGTCAAGTATCCTCTGGACCATTTTAAGGTATGCAAAGGCAATAACTGACAATATGACTTTCTACAAAAAGTTAAAAACATATTAGTTTGTGACTAGCTATAAAATAAATGCAAGTGAGAATGAGCTAAATCTAAGCGTCTAAGCAAAATCCTTTGCAGTTTATATGGAGAACGGAAAGAACCCTTTAGAATTTGGTTAACTGTAAAGCTTGTGTAGTTTCATGGATTTGAAAGATGGTCATCACTCATCTCACTTGCAGACGTTCAATGAATTCTTCATACGGGAGTTAAAGCCTGGTGCAAGACCAATTGCTTGCATGGATCAGGATGATGTTGCTGTATCTGCTGCTGATTGTCGATTAATGGCGTTTCAGTCGGTAGATGATAGCACACGGTTCTGGATCAAGGTAAATCGGCCTCTAGAGTAGCTATAGTAATTCTGCAAGCTAGGCATCTGTAAAATTGAATAAATCTTAACATAAGTGATGCAGCTAAATGTTACTGTTCTAAAATTTCAACCGATTTCGATATTGCTAGGGCCGGAAGTTCTCAATTAAAGGCCTCCTTGGGAAGGATGTGAATTCGGATGCTTTCCTTGATGGATCTTTGGTGATATTCCGATTGGCTCCACAGGTACGACAAGATTGCATGCTTCATGTCGTTCGATATAAAGCTAAAAACTCACAGTTGTTTTTATTACCTCACTTGATGCATTTATTGATCTGTTACAGGACTATCATCGTTTTCATTCCCCCGTCACTGGTGTCATTGAAAAGTTTGTCAATGTTTCTGGAAGCTTATACACAGTATGTACTCATCCATCTGCCTTTTTACATTGAAGAGTTTCATTCTTCTCTTCTGGATTTTCTTATGGGAGATACTTTCGTATCCTTGCTTCTCAGGTTAATCCAATTGCAGTCAATAGCAAGTACTGTAATGTGTTCACTGAGAATAAACGGACCATCGTAATTATATCAACAGAAGAGTTTGGAAAGGTTTGTCATCTCATCGTATATATTATAATACACTAACCTTTTTCTGGGTCTGCTGTTGCAAATTATTTCTCAGTTGTCTCTGGTGCTTAATGCTATGAACTCAAATCGATGCTGTACTTCATAAACAAAGCTGTATAATGAAATCTGATCTTGTCACAGAACTTGACCTTGGCCTATGTCTGTTACAGGTCGCATTTGTTGCAATTGGAGCAACAATGGTTGGTAGCATCGCCTTTGTTAGAAAAGAGGGAGACCATGTGAAGAAAGGGGATGAGGTAAGCAATTCTGAACCTTTTTAATAATTGAAAAATAGGTAATAGTTTTGCCACTAATTTAACCTTTTTTGTTTTCCCAGCTTGGTTACTTTTCCTTTGGTGGAAGCACCGTTATATGTGTCTTTGAAAAGGTTAGCTTCTAAACCCTTATCACCCATAAAAATACTTTATGCTTAATCTCTTCTAAGCTCCAATAGCCGAAAAATTGAATTATATACTTCCACTACCCTAGAATTTTAGTTTCTTGATTTGAAAATCTTGTGATAATATATCATTGATTTTCATAATACCGTTCCATGATGAGTGCTTGCATCTGCATCAACCTTACCTTTCACATGACACGTATTGCAGGACTCGATTAAGATTGATGAGGATCTCTTAGCTAACAGCGCTAGGTCCTTGGAGACATTAGTTACTGTTGGAATGCAACTGGGTGTTTCCTTTCCAAAGCTTGAAAACTGTGTTATTGAACCCTGAAGTGCTTCAAACTATGTGAGTTAGTACGAAACGACGAATATTTGGTTTGGTTTGATTTGGTTTAGTTACTCTTTTCCATCAAGAATTTAATTCCTCAGTTTGATACACAATGTCGTTGCTCTGTATATATAACACCAGTATTTCTGGGGTACCGATACTTGTCAATATTTACTGTTTCGGTTTTTGTTAAGTGTTTTGGCTAGATGACACTTTTACATGCAATGATGCAGATATGGTTAAACACATGTCCTTTTTTTATAGCTATCTCAATGAAGAGACTTTGTCTGTATAACTCTCTCTCTCTCTATTCTTTTTTACCTCTCTATCTCTGTCTCTCTCCCTCTCCCTCTCCCTCTCTCATTCTCTGCTGAGTTGATCTTACTAAAGCACAAATGGCGTGGACAAAGGCTAAGATGAGTCTAGCTTTGTCTTTGCTGACGGTTTTCCTCCGTGTCTCTCTTGCTGATCTCAAAGTCGGGTTTTACTCCAATACATGTCCTCAAGCTGAGTCAATCATTAGGAGAGTTGTCTCCGGAGCTACTCTTTCCGACCCTAACCTCCCAGCCATACTTCTACGGCTCCATTTCCATGACTGCTTTGTTGAGGTACAATGCACTTTCCTCCTGTGTGCTTTCTACTATTGCTGTTATGCTTGTACTGTAGTTTTAATCACACGTTTCAGGGATGTGATGGCTCGATCCTCGTGAACAACGGAGCAATCTCTGAAAAGAATGCATTTGGGCATGAAGGCGTTAGAGGATTTGAGATAGTAGAAGCCGCCAAAGCCGAGCTTGAAGGTGCTTGCCCCGGTGTTGTCTCCTGCTCAGACATTGTTGCCTTGGCTGCACGTGATGCCATATCTTTGGTAAAAAAGAAATTTGAGATAAAAGAAGAAAACCTTTCAATCTTGCTCTATTTTCTTCTCCGTTGTGATAAATTTGTATAATACAGGCAAATGGACCAGCGTATGAGGTGCCAACTGGACGGAGAGACGGCCGTGTTTCGAACATGTCGCTGGCTAAGGACATGCCTGAGATCAGTGACTCGATTCAGATACTTAAGGCAAAGTTCATGCAGAAAGGACTCAACGCCAAAGAGCTCGTGCTTCTCAGTGGTATGTATCTTTTCTCCTTTGTCTTTCTCTCTCATTCATGTGTGTTTGGTGGTTTGGGAATATCTCGAGGTTTTTGGTTCGAAGTTCAAGTTATATGATTTTCATTTCCTGAATCCGTGATGTGTTTCGCATGTTTCGTTCGTTTCCTCTTCTCTTCGTGTGTTGGTGTCACGTGCTTCCGTCCGTTATGAAATTCTGGTTGACCAATTAAAAAAAAAACATTTTTTGGATTTTTTTCCAAGCCTAAGCCAACAGTGTTGTTTTCCTCAGAAAAAAAGTTCTCGTAAGGCTTTTTTTTTTTCACCTTACTTTAGGCTTTTTTACATGAATTTTAGTGTGTTCTATAAGGAAGATGTGTTTTGATTTTCTGTCATTTAAACCACTAAATCGGGCATGGCCCAGAAATGTCATCATTCACACAAAAATAGGCCTGTTATAGGATCGGCGTTTAATCGGACAAAACGTCATAAATATCTATCGGATCATTCTTTAGAGTAGAGACTTCAGGGTTAGATCATCAATGTGCACGTGTGACCAACAACATGCACGAGTCTAATATACGGTAGTGACTAGTGATCATGCTTTTCAAACCTGCTCTCAGTTTAAGAAAGAAAAAAAAACGAAAGTGTTTCAGCTTTATAAGAAATAAAAAAAAAAAATCTAAAGTTGAGTAGTCCATTTTTCGATCGTTCCAATAATTTTCTTTTTCTCAACGTATCAGCTGCTCACACTATCGGAACAACGGCCTGCTTCTTCATGACCAAACGCCTCTACGATTTCTTACCCGGTGGGCAACCTGATCCGACAATCAATCCGGTATTCCTACCCGAATTAACCACTCAGTGCCCACAAAATGGTGACGTAAACGTCCGGGTACCAATGGACCGGATCAGTGAACGGCTATTCGACAAGCAGATTCTGCAAAACATAAAGGATGGTTTCGCTGTGCTTCAGACTGATGCAGGTCTTTACGAAGATGTAACAACTCGACGGGTTGTGAATTCCTATCTTGGGATGCTAAATCCGTTCTTTGGGGCAACGTTCGAGTCCGATTTTGTAAAGGCAATAGTGAAGATGGGGAAGATTGGTGTGAAGACTGGTTCTAAAGGAGAGATTCGACAGGTTTGCTCGGCCTTTAATTGAGACAGTAAGCAATGAAATTGAAACTGTTGAATCTCTTATACTCAAAAAAATGTTTTGATCTTTGACTCCATAATATATTTAGGCAAAAAATGCTTAAAAAATAATAATATTAATGCATGGTACATTACATCCCCTTTTAAATAAAAAGAAAGTACACAACTTCAAATTGGTAGACCATATAATATTAATATAGGTTATAACTAAGATTAATTATTTGATAGATTATATAAATTAATTATTTGATAGGTTATATAGATTTAAGATTATGATCCTCTTAGGGATATTTCAAAGAATAAAATAAAATCTCAAATAATATTTAAATAACCATATATAGACAAAAAATCTCATAAAGTAATAGATTTTAATCACTCCTCCGTACATTACAAATCATTTCCGATTATACTAAAAAAAATTCTTACCTAATTTTATCAGAAAATATTGACTGAGTAACATGTAAAGATTTAAATATTTAAATTCATTTCATATATTTCTTTTGTAGAATTGTATAGTTTTGTATACTATAATAAACATGGAATCTTTAAAAATAGTTTAATTTGATATTTTTAAGAATATCATAAATATATGATAGATCAAAAAGTTAAAAATTATAAAAACTCTAATTTGATTTGTTATAGCACGGGTCAATAATATATCACTATGATATTGAAAAAATTCAAGAAATATGATTTCTTGCTAGAGCACGGGTCAAATTTTTAAAAATATGATTTCTCAGATTAAATTTAAGTATGAAATAATGTTGTTTGGTAGGTTTTCTCGGTTATGATGATTTTGACGAACATACGTTGCATATTTGGTCCTAAAATTAATGTGTTATACTATAGGTTAAGTCATAGAATTAAAAATCAAAATACAATATATAATTTTAGACACTAAACAAATCAAATAAAATTAATAAACAAAAATTGATTTTTTATAACACAATTTAATCCGTGTTATACCACGGGTTAAAATCTAGATATATTAGAATATATCTTACATAATAGATGTTATTTTCATAAGTCATATTCAGTAAATGATTTCATGCCATAGTTTTCCATAAAAAAAGACCTTATAAAACAAATAAAATAATCGCATTTACGATGTTTTAAATAAAAATTATCAAATAAATAAAAGAAAGGAATTTAGCACGGGCGATATTCTAGTTAAGACAAACATAATGGGAGACAACATAATTAGAAAAGGCAAATATAAAGAGGATGAAAAAATAAACCGTAAAAAGTATATTAAAAAGGGATATTGAGTAATAGTTAAAGTGTAAACTATTGTGCATATAACATTTTTCCACTAATATAAATCATCGCATCCAGGCGCTAGTAGTGTGCATATGATAAATTATTAATTTTATCACTAGTGTCGTGCTTAGGTTCATATAGTTTTAACACGAATAGAAACAAATGGCTTTTGTTATTAAATATATATATATATATATATATATACTAGATAGTTACCCATGCAATATATAAATGATATGTATTTTTAATTGTTTACATATTTATATTACTAGCCACCTAACCATAATCACAATCAACAGCGGAATAACAATATCAATATCCAATAATAATCCCAGGGCCGGTCCTATAATTTGGGAGGCCTAAAGCTTTTTTTTGTAAATATTTTATAAATATATTAACTATAAATATAAGATAAATAAAAAATAAATATTCAGGGGTTCGAACCCTCATCAGAGGACAAATCTTTGTAGTACGTATCCATCTCAGCTAAGAAAAATTTATGTAAAGTTGCCCAAATAGTTAACATATAATATGTGGCCTAAAGCAGATGTTTTGGCTGCTTTATGGGTGGGCCGGGCCTGAATAATCCAATAATAAACCAATAGTATAACATAAACAATATCCAATAACCAAACATTAGGAAACATGAAACCAGCAACCTAGCAATGTTTCTAATAACTCAACTCTAACAACCTAGCAATGTCAGACAACATCAAACCGAGTCCCTAGAACATCCTCCTCTTCATTGCCTTGATTCTACGATCACACTTTGTCTTTACCTGCACCACAAACACATATTGCAATGGATGAGTATTTCATAAACACTCAGTAAGGCAATCCTCCCATCTATTGAGCTATACACATAAGCAATAGAGTCATCTCTAACCATCAAACAACAATCAACAAACAACAAATAACAAACCAGGACTCTACATCGACCGATACCACATGGGAATGCATCGACCGACACATAAGCTGCATCGACCGATGCAAATTTTACACTTGCATCGACCGACACCCAATCTGCATCGACCGACGCATGCTCGACATAACACGAAAACCCTAGAGTTTTACGCGCCGTCCTCGCACTTGCATCGACCGACGCAAGATATGCATCGACCAACGCAATACCGAGTATCGTGTTTTCCTTGTAGCTTCTCGCCGGATCTTCGTTCCTACAACCACAAAACTCGATCCCAAGCCACAAGAAAGCTTCCTAACGTCCATAGCAACAATCTAACAAGTCTAACATCACACACTAAGCAGATTAAAGAGTTCTCTAGCTTATATCAGCCATGGTCCTGCACTTACCTTTGCCAAGACGAATCTGAACCTAAACACAAGAAGAAAATGCTTCTAGGAAGCTCCTACAACGATCCCAGCTACAAATCTCTACAGTAACAGCCTCAAATCTCCAGAAATCACCAAGAACACCAAGAAAACCAAGAACACTTCTCTTTCTCTTTCGTTTCTCTCAAAAGCGGCTAAACACGCCTAATGAGGCAAAACACGAGCTTAAGGGTTTTCCTTTACCCAAAACGCAGCGTTTGACTTAAGTCAAAACGCAGGAACTCGACCTTGCATCGACTGATGCAACTCCCAAACCGGGATTTCGGTTCACGGATGTTACAATTTTCATCATCTGTTTGCTTGTTTCTCTTTACTTCAGTCTCCATTTTTCTTTTTTTTCTCTAATTTTATTTCTTTCTTCTTTCATTATTTGTTTTCATCATCTGTTGGCTTGTTTCTCTTTATTTCAGTCTCTATTTTTCTTTTGTCTCTAATTTTATTTCTTTCTTCTTTCTTTATTTGTTTTCATAATCTGTTTGCTTGTTTCTCTTTACTTCAGTCTCAATTTTTTTGTTTTCTTAAATTTTATTTCTTTATAAGATTTCATCATCTGTTTGCTTGTTTCTCTTTACTTCAGTCTCCATTTTTCTGCTTTCAATAATTATATTTCTTTCTTCTCTTTATTTGTTTTCATCATCTGTTTGCTTGTTTCTCTTTACTTCTGTCTCCATTTTTCTGCCTTCTTTAATTTTATTTCTTTCTTTTTTCTTTATTTGTTTTCATCATCTATTTGCTTGTTTCTCTTTACTTCAGTCTCCATTTTTCTTTTTTCTTATTTCTTTCTTCTTTATTTATTTATTTTCATCTTCTATTTGATTGTTTCTCTTTATTTCAGTCTCCATTTTTCTCTTGTGTCTCTAATTTTATTTCTTTCTTCTTTCTTTATTTGTTTTCATCATCTGTTTGCTTATTTCTCTTTACTTCAGTCTCCATTTTTCTTTTTCCTCTAATTTTATTTTTTCTCTAATTTTATTTCTTTCTTCTTTCATTATTTGTTTTCATCATCTGTTTGCTTGTTTCTCTTTATTTCAGTCTCTATTTTTCTTTTGTCTCTAATTTTATTTCTTTCTTCTTTCTTTATTTGTTTTCATAATCTGTTTTCTTGTTTTTCTTTACTTCAGTCTCAATTTTTCTGTTTTCTTAAATTTTATTTCTTTATAAGATTTCATCATCTGTTTGCTTGTTTCTCTTTACTTCAATCTCCATTTTTCTGCTTTCTTTAATTTTATTTCTTTCTTTTTTCTTTATTTGTTTTCATCATCTCTTTGCTTGTTTCTCTTTACTTCAGTCTCTATTTTTCTTTTTTCTTATTTCTTTCTTCTTTCTTTATTTATTTTCATCTTCTATTTGATTGTTTCTCTTTATTTCAGTCTCCATTTTTCTCTTGTGTCTCTAATTTTATTTCTTTTTTCTTTCTTTATTTGTTTTCATCATCTGTTTGCTTGTTTCTCTTTACTTTAGTCTCCATTTTTCTTTTTCCTCTAATTTTATTTTTTTCTTTATTTGTTTTCATCATCTGTTTGCTTGTTCATCTTTACTTCAGTCTTCATTTTTCTTTTTTCTCTAATTTTATTTCTTTCTTCTTTTTTTATTTATTTCCATCTTCTTTTTGATTATTTCTCTTTACTTCAGTCTCCATTTTTTTTTTCTTTAATTTTATTTCTTTCTTTATTTATTTCCATCTTCTGTTTGATTATTTCTCTTTACTTCAGTCTCCATTTTTCTTTTTTCTTTAATTTTATTTCTTTCTTCTTTCTTTATTTGTTTTCATCATCTCTTTGCTTGTTTCTCTTTACTTCAGTCCCCATTTTTCTTTTTTTCTCTAATTTTATTTATTTTTTCTTTCACTATTTGTTTTCATCATCTGTTTGCTTGTTTTTCTTTACTTCAGTCTCCATTTTTCTGCTTTCTCTAAATTTATTTCTTTCTTCTTTCTTTATTTCTTTTCATCATCTCATTGATTGTTTCTCTTTACTTCAATCTCCGTTTTTCTTTTTTCTTTATTTTTGTTTCTTTCTTCTTTTTTATTTGTTTTCATCATCTGTTTGCTAGTTCCTCTATACTTCAGTCTCCATTTTTCTGCTTTCTCTAATTTTATTTCTTTCTTCTTTCTTTATTTGTTTTCATCATCTCTTTGCTTGTTTCTCTTTACTTCAGTCTCCATTTTTCTGTTTTCTCTAATTTTATTTCTTTCTTCTTTCTTTATTGGTTTTTATCATCTGTTTGCTTGTTTCTCTTTACTTCTGTCTCTATTTTTCTGTTTTCTTTAATTTTATTTCTTTCTTCTTTCTTTATTTGTTTTTCATCATTTGTTTACTTGTTTCTCTTTACTTAAGTCTCCATTTTTTTTTTCTCTAATTTTATTTCTTTCTTTTTTCTTTATTTTTTTTCATCATCTGTTTGCATGTTTCTCTTTACTTCTGTCACCATTTTTCTCTTTCCTCTAGTTTTATTCCTTTCTTCTTTCTTTATTTGTTTTCATCATCTATTTGCTTGTTTCTCTTTACTTCAGACTCCATTTTTCTGCTTTCTCTAATTTTATTTCTTTCTTTATTTGTTTTCATCATCTGTTTGCTTGTTTCTCTTTACTTCAGACTCCATTTTTCTGCTTTGTCTAATTTTATTTCTTTCTTTATTTGTTTTTCATCATTTGTTTATTTGTTTCATCAGTCTCTATTTTTTTTTCTCTAATTTTATTTCTTTCTTCTTTCTTTATTAATTTCCATCTTTTGTTTGATTGTTTCTCTTTATTTCAGTCTCAATTTTTTTTTCTATAATTTTCTTTATTCTTCTTTCTTTATTTGATTTCATCATCTTTTTGCTTGTTTCTCTTTACTTCAGTCTCCATTTTCTATTTAATCTAATTTTAATTCTTTCTTCTTTCTTTATTTGTTTTCATCATCTGTTTGCTTGTTTCTCTTTACTTCAGTCTCCATTTTTCTGTTTTCTTTAATTTTATTTCTTTCTTCTTTCTTTATTTGTTTTTCATCATTTGTTTACTTGTTTCTCTTTACTTCAGTCCCATTTTTTTTTCTCTAATTTTTTTTCTTTCTTTTTTCTTTATTTGTTTTCATCATTTGTTTGCTTGTTTCTCTTTACTTCAGTCACCAATTTTCTTTTTTCTCTAATTTTATTTCTTTCTTCTTTCTTTATTTGTTTTCATCATCTGTTTGTTTGTTTCTCTTTACTTCAGACTCCATTTTTCTGCTTTCTCTAATTTTATTTCTTTCTTTTTTCTTTATTTGTTTTCATCATTTGTTTGCTTGTTTCTCTTTACTTCAGTCTACATTTTTCTTTTTTCTCTAATTTTATTTCTTTCTTCTTTCTTTATTTATTTCCATCATTTATTTGCTTGTTTCTCTTTACTTCAGTCTCCATTTTTCTGTTTTCTCTAATTTTATTTCTTTCTTCTTTCTTTATTGGTTTTTATCATCTGTTTGCTTGTTTCTCTTTACTTCTGTCTCTATTTTTTCTGTTTTCTTTAATTTTATTTCTTTCTTCTTTCTTTATTTGTTTTTCATCATTTGTTTACTTGTTTCTCTTTACTTCAGTCTCCATTTTTTTTTCTCTAATTTTATTTCTTTCTTTTTTCTTTATTTTTTTTCATCATCTGTTTGCATGTTTCTCTTTACTTCTGTCACCATTTTTCTCTTTCCTCTAGTTTTATTCCTTTCTTCTTTCTTTATTTGTTTTCATCATCTATTTGCTTGTTTCTCTTTACTTCAGACTCCATTTTTCTGCTTTCTCTAATTTTATTTCTTTCTTCTTTCTTTATTTGTTTTCATCATCTGTTTGCTTGTTTCTCTTTACTTCAGACTCCATTTTTCTGCTTTGTCTAATTTTATTTCTTTCTTTATTTGTTTTTCATCATTTGTTTATTTGTTTCATCAGTCTCTATTTTTTTTCTCCAATTTTATTTCTTTATTCTTTCTTTATTAATTTCCATCTTTTGTTTGATTGTTTCTCTTTATTTCAGTCTCAATTTTTTTTCTATAATTTTCTTTATTTCTTCTTTCTTTATTTGATTTCATCATCTTTTTGCTTGTTTCTCTTTACTTCAGTCTCCATTTTTCTATTTAATCTAATTTTAATTCTTTCTTCTTTCTTTATTAGTTTTCATCATCTGTTTGCTTGTTTCTCTTTACTTCAGTCTCCATTTTTCTGTTTTCTTTAATTTTATTTCTTTCTTCTTTCTTTATTTGTTTTTCATCATTTGTTTACTTGTTTCTCTTTACTTCAGACCCCATTTTTTTTTTCTCTAATTTTTTTTCTTTCTTTTTTCTTTATTTGTTTTCATCATTTGTTTGCTTGTTTCTCTTTACTTCAGTCACCAATTTTCTTTTTTCTCTAATTTTATTTCTTTCTTCTTTCTTTATTTGTTTTCATCATCTGTTTGTTTGTTTCTCTTTACTTCAGACTCCATTTTTCTGCTTTCTCTAATTTTATTTCTTTCTTTTTTCTTTATTTGTTTTCATCATTTGTTTGCTTGTTTCTCTTTACTTCATCCATTTTCTTTTTCTCTAATTTTATTTATTTTTTCTCTTTTTATTTGTTTTCATCATCTGTTTGCTTGTTTCTCTTACTTCAGTCTCCATTTTTCTTTTTTCTCTAATTTTATTTCTTTCTTCTTTCTTTATTTATTTCCATCATCTATTTGCTTGTTTCTCTTTACTTCAGTCTCCATTTTTCTGTTTTCTCTAATATTATTTATTTCTTCTTTCTTTATTTGTTTTCATTATCTGTTTGCGTGTTTCTCTTTACTTCAGTCTCCATTTTTCGGCTTTCTCTAATTTTATTTCTTTCTTCTTTCTTTATTTGTTTTTATCATCTGTTTACCTGTTTCTCTTTACTTCAGTCTCCTTTTTCTGCTTTCCATAATTTTATTTTTTTCTTCTTTCTTTATTTGTTTTCATCATCTGTTTGCTTGTTTCTCTTTACTTCAGTCTCCATTTTTCTGCTTTCTATAATTTTATTTCTTTCTTCTTTCTTTATTTGTTTTCATCATCTGTTTGCGTGTTTCTCTTTACTTCAGTCTCCATTTTTTTTCTCTATTTTTATTTCTTTTTTCTTTCTTTATTTGTTTTCATCATCTGTTTACTTGTTTCTCTTTACTTCAGTCTCCTTTTTCTGCTTTCCATTGTTTTATTTTTTTCTTCTTTCTTTATTTGTTTTCATCATCTGTTTGCTTGTTTCTCTTTACTTCAGTCTCCATTTTTCTGCTTTCAATAATTATATTTCTTTCTTCTTTCTTTATTTGTTTTCATCATCTGTTTACTTGTTTCTCTTTACTTCAGTCTCCATTTTTCTGCTTTCTTTAATTTTATTTCTTTCTTTTTTCTTTATTTGTTTTCATCATTTCTTTGCTTGTTTCTCTTTACTTCAGTCTCCATTTTTCTTTTTTCTTATTTCTTTCTTCTTTCTTTATTTATTTTCATCTTCTATTTGATTGTTTCTCTTTATTTCAGTCTCCATTTTTCTTTTGTTTCTCTAATTTTATTTCTTTCTTCTTTCTTTATTTGTTTTCATCGGACCGACGTCCTATTTCTCCCTCGGATTTATCATATTGTACTAGATTCACTTTGATCTTTGACATCGATTTATATCTCCTACGAACTTAATTGCTCTATCTATGTGTCCCCGAATTTATAGTTCTATTGCTATTTCCCCAATTTTTTTGGTTTAAACGGTTTTTTAACCAAACCTAATAAAACCGACTCAAATCCAGTATGAAACCAACCAGAAAAACATTAAAAACTTGACCCGACCCGTAAACAATCTGATCCAAGATCTTCTTCTTCACCCGGTTCTTCAACCTTAAAAAATATCCAGCACTAAAAAATTCTTATATGACTCATCAACGGACTCAAATCAAAGCCTCATAATCCCAAACAAAATCATATGCATAAAAAGATGAGAACTCAAAAGTTTCGATTTCACATCAAATCGTACTGAGCTGATTGAAACATGCGAGAGACAATCAAATACAATGAACAGAGCTGATTGAATCGAAATCTAATTCATACCAAATTCAAACTAAAAACCATATCCCCAAATATTTTTACCTTCAGCAGCGGTAGCAGTGGAGCCGTCGAGGAGACGACGGTTGGCGTTCTCCGATCGATGTACTTGAGACTGTGTTCTTCCTCATGAGTCGTGGCCAAAATCTGAAGTTTATGGTCTTCTTGTCGCAATTTCACTTCTCTGGTTTTGCTTAGAAGATGAAAATATATAATATGAACCTTTGGTCAAATCTTCATGTGTAATTATCTAAGTTTATGTAATTGATTATCTGTCTTATTATGATTGTTTGCAGGGTTTTGAATTCTACTTCTAATGAAAAGAAGAAAACGAGAAAAAGAGAGAAGAAAAATCGATTTGGGAATTTTTGTTTTTCAAGTTTTCTTGGTTTAGTTTTGTAATTGGGTTAAATTTTGGTAAAATCCGGTTAAATAAATTCATTAGTTGGTTAATCAAATAGTAAACCAATAGCAAACCATATAAACCGAGATTCATGGAGTAATAGATGATATTTGATATTCCGAAGGAAAAATAGCAATAGAAGTATGGATTCGGGTAGAAATAGGTGGAATACTTAAGTTCGTAGGAGATATAGATCGAGGTCAAAGATCAAAGTGAATCTGGTACGATATGATAGTTCCGAGGGGGAAATAGGACGTCGTCCCGTTTTCATCATCTGTTTGCTTGTTTCTCTTTACTTCAGTCTCCACTTTTCTTTTTCCTCTAATTTTATTTTTTTCTTTATTTGTTTTCATCATCTGTTTGCTTGTTCCTCTTTACTTCAGTTTCCATTTTTCTTTTTTCTCTAATTTTATTTATTTCTTCTTTCTTTATTTATTTCCATCTTCTCTTTGATTATTTCTCTTTACTTCAGTCTCCATTTTTCTTTTTTCTTTAATTTTATTTCTTTCTTCTTTCTTTATTTGTTTTCGTCATCTCTTTGCTTGTTTTTCTTTACTTCAGTCCCCATTTTTCTTTTTTTCTCTAATTTTATTTATTTTTTCTTTCATTATTTGTTTTCATCATCTGTTTGCTTGTTTTTCTCTACTTCAGTCTTCATTTTTCTGCTTTCTCTAATTTTATTTCTTTCTTCTTTCTTTATTTGTTTTCATCATCTGTTTGCTTGTTTCTCTTTACTTCAATCTCCGTTTTTCTTTTTTCTTTAATTTTATTTCTTTCTTCTTTCTTTATTTGTTTTCATCATCTGTTTGCTTGTTCCTTTTTACTTCAGTCTCCATTTTTCTGCTTTCTCTAATTTTATTTCTTTCTTCTTTCTTTATTTGTTTTCATCATCTCTTTGCTTGTTTCTCTTTACTTCAGTCTCCATTTTTCTGTTTTCTCTAATTTTATTTCTTTTTTCTTTCTTTATTGGTTTTCATCATCTGTTTGCTTGTTTCTCTTTACTTCAGTCTCCATTTTTTCTGTTTTCTTTAATTTTATTTCTTTCTTCTTTCTTTATTTGTTTTTCATCATTTGTTTACTTGTTTCTCTTTACATCAGTCTCCATTTTTTTCTCTAATTTTATTTCTTTCTTTTTTCTTTATTTGTTTTCATCATCTGTTTGCTTGTTTCTCTTTACTTCAGTCACCATTTTTCTTTTTTCTCTAATTTTATTTGTTTTCATCATCTGTTTGCTTGTTTCTCTTTACTTCAGTCACCATTTTTCTTTTTTCTCTAATTTTATTTCTTTCTTTTTTCTTTATTTGTTTTCATCATCTATTTGCTTGTTTCTCTTTACTTCAGTCTCCATTTTTCTTTTTCCTCTAATTTTATTTTTTTTCTTTATTTGTTTTCATCATCTGTTTGCTTGTTTCTCTTTACTTCAGTCTCCATTTTTCTTTTTCTCTAATTTTATTTCTTTCTTCTTTCTTTATTTATTTCCATCTTCTGTTTGATTATTTCTCTTTACTTCAGTCTCCATTTTTCTTTTTTCTTTAATTTTATTTCTTTCTTCTTTTTTATTTGTTTTCATCATCTCTTTGCTTGTTCCTCTTTACTTCAGTCCCCATTTTTCTTTTTTTTCTCTAATTTTATTTATTTTTTCTTTCATTATTTGTTTTCATCATATGTTTGCTTGTTTTTCTCTACTTCAGTCTTCATTTTTCTGCTTTCTCTAATTTTATTTCTTTTTTCTTTCTTTATTTGTTTTCATCATCTGTTTGCTTGTTTCTCTTTACTTCAATCTCCGTTTTTTTTTCTTTAATTTTATTTCTTTCTTCTTTCTTTATTTGTTTTCATCATCTGTTTGCTTGTTTCTCTTTACTTCAGTCTCCGTTTTTCTTGTTTTTCTCTACTTCAGTCTTCATTTTTCTGCTTTCTCTAATTTTATTTCTTTTTTCTTTCTTTATTTGTTTTCATCATCTGTTTGCTTGTTTCTCTTTACTTCAATCTCCGTTTTTTTTTCTTTAATTTTATTTCTTTCTTCTTTCTTTATTTGTTTTCATCATCTGTTTGCTTGTTTCTCTTTACTTCAGTCTCCGTTTTTCCTGTTTTCTCTAATTTTATTTCTTTCTTCTTTCTTTATTTATTTTCATCATTTGTTTACTTGTTTCTCTTTACTTCAGTCTCCATTTTTTTTCTCTAATTTTATTTCTTTAATCTTTCTTTATTTGTTTTCATCATCCGTTTGCTTGTTTCTCTTTACTTCAGTCACCATTTTTCTTTTTCTCTAATTTTATTTCTTTCTTCTTTCTTTATTTGTTTTCATCATCTGTTTGCTTGTTCCTCTTTACTTCAGTCTCCATTTTTCTGTTTTCTCTAATTTTATTTCTTTCTTATTTCTTTATTTGTTTTCATCATCTATTTGCTTGTTTCTCTTTACTTTAGTCTCCATTTTTTTTTTTGCTATAATTTTATTTCTTTCTTCTTTCTTTATTTGTTTTCATCATCTGTTTGCTTGTTTCTCTTTTTTTCAGTCACCATTTTTCTTTTTTCTCTAATTTTATTTTTTTCTTCTTTCTTTATTTGTTTTTATCATCTCTTTGTTTGTTTCTCTTTACTTCAGTCCCCATTTTTCTTTTTTTCTCTAATTTTATATCTTTCTTCTTTCTTTATTTGTTTTCATCATCTGTTTGCTTGTTTTTCTTTACTTCAGTGAATATATTTATATACATAGAGGTGGAATTGTAGATGAATATATAATACAAAGAACTATCGTTTTGTAGACAAAACATATGATATATAAAAAATTCTAAAGTCATTAAATATTTTGACAATTCTAATAGATTATATAGATTGATAATCCAATATTAAATGTACTTACTACTTATTTTTCTCCGTACAAGATGTTGGTTATTTATCTAGTTTTTTGGAAGGTAAAAACAATTATGAGTGAAAAAATACGAATAGATTTATAATCTAAATGACTTCATTAAAAATTTAAAACTTTATTTTTAAGAAAAATCCATAAACCTTTAGTTAAATCAATAAGCCTTACAAAATATTCATTCTTATAATAATATATATTTAGTAATTTTAAAAACTACTTTCAAATGGTTGATTATTAAAAATTTGGAACAATTGAAATATTAATATAAAAATGAAAACAATGTTTTCTCAGTAACTTACACATAAATAGGACTGCACTTACATGATTAGTAAATGAATGCAAAGTTTCTCCAAGTGATGTGATCTTAAATACTAAATTTACCAAATATTTCAATGCTTCAATTAAACGGTTAGGATAATTTCTTTTAATATGTTTTAATAAATAAAGATATTTTATGAAGAATTATACTTAGTTAAAGATGTGAACATTTGAATAGACATAACTGTTCAGAAAAATTACAACTGTTCGTAAGACACTACAAAAAAAGGTGTATGTTGTATCACTTAAATTGTATCACAAAACTAAATGATATAATATTAAATTATTTATTGATAAGTGAAGCAAATATATATGACTTAGCATCAATTATTATAACTGATATTATAATTATCTATTTTGGAATCAATTAATTAAAATTGATTCAATTTTTATTATATTGTGTCACTTTTATAAAATTGATGTTAAATATAAATTTACATCATTTAGATAATTGTTGTATCTATTTATATTTAGTAAAATCATTTTCTTAAGCGATACAAAATTTACATCAATAAAAACTGATGCTAAAATAAATTACATTAATAGCATTAAGTTAAGTATATATTTGAAGATAAAGAAATCAAGATTCTGTTTGCCATATATATCAATATAATAGCATTAAAAAAAATTATAACTGTCAATGGAATGAATTTTCCTTTTTAAAATATCAAAATATAAGATCTGATTTTGTTTATTTTCTCACCCACGATCTTTCTTATTTGCCCATAACCATCTTAATGTTACTATATTATCTCCAAAACTATTTCTTATATCAGATCTCTCTCAATTCTCTCTGACCTCTTCTTTATTTTATTGTTCTTCAGTTTCCGTTTCATAACTATGGCTAACTGTTCAGTATTTTGTCATTTTTGTTCATTACTCGGGCAGCAAATCCATCATAAACGTTGTTAATGTTACAAACAACCGAAACAGTTTTGCAGCACACATGCAGAAAGAAAATTGGAATTGTGTAGTCCTCACGGTTGGGAAAACAAAAGTAAGATATTCTAAAATTTTCTGTTGAATACACATACACTTATTATTTTAATTGAGTTAAAGTATTCTACAATTTATATTTTTTTTTCTTTTTACTATAATCTAAATTTGCAGATAAATGTCTTCAACTACAATGATAATTCAAAGGTTCATAATCATGATCATGACTACAAGTAGAAGACAAGAACCAGAAGAAAAGAATGCAAGTTTTCAAAATTGATGAACAACGGATGTGATGCTAAATCATGTTTGTGATTGTTTATTTCTATTATTTTTAGTGATGTATAGCAAAAATCTTTCAAAGACTTTATGACAATTGAAATGGAGTGATTTTAGGAGAAAAGTTTGACAAAGCAATTAATGGATGAACAGAAATTTTGGAAAATATTAAAACTAACATTGTCTTCTTGTTTTTAAAATAAATTATTACGTTCATTTTAGATTATTTTCCAAATGATACAAATATCACTTATCATATATGATTCAATTATTATAAGTATTTATGAAATTAAAACTAATTTTTTTGAACGATTATTTATAAGTGATATAAATATTTTACATCACTTTTCTAATTGAAACAAAAATATTAACATCATTTTTATTAACTAATGTGAAATTTAAATCACTTTTTGCAACCGATGCATATTAACATCGATTACAAAAATCGATACAAATATTTTGAATATTAACATCATTTTGAAATAAACTGATACAAATTATTTGCATCAACAAAATATAAATCATTCATTAAAATGATGCAAAATATTTTTGCATCACTTAAAACTGATGCAAAAATAGAAAATAAATGATGTAATACCACACTTTTTTTGTAGTGAGAGACACAACTTTACAGTTAACATACATTTACAATTTTTCAAAAAGACGCAACAATATATTTTTTTGTCAAAAAAGATAAAAAAAAAATATTTTTATGAAAGTCATAATGAAAAGACACAATTGTTTTTCGCATTTATTCAGCTTGCTATTATCATATGTTAAAAAAGAAAATTAAAAATTTCCCAAAAGAAGAACAAATATATATAATCCTAAAGACGTGTACATTTGAACTAAAAGAAAAGTTAGAAATTATTACAAAAGAAGAAGAAATTATATAGATTACTAAAGATATGAATATTTGAATAGACATAATTGCTAAAGATGTGAACATTTGAATAGATACAATTGTTCATAAAAAACACAACTATTTGTAAAAGACACAACTCTACATTCAATAGATGCAACTTTTTAAAGAGACGCAACCATATAATTTTTTTGTCAAACGAATAATTAAATAATATTATTTTAATGAAAAGTCACGATGAAAAGATGCAACTGATTTTTTTTAATAAAAAGTCACAATTTTTTGAGTAAAAAATCACTATGAAAAGATGCAATTGTTCTTTGCATTTATTCATATTGCTAATATTATATACAAAAATCTAAACTGTTTGTAAAAGACACAACTCTACATTCAACATATGCAACTCTCTAAAGAGACGCAACCATATATTTTTTTGTCAAAAGAATAATTAAATAATATTTTTTTTAATCAAAAGTCACGATGAAAAGATGCAACTGATTTTTTTATAATGAAAAGTCACGATTTTTTTAATAAAACGTCACGATGAAAAGACACAATTTTTCTTCGCATTTATTCATATTGCTAATATTATATACAAAAGTCTTCGTATTTATTCATATTGCTAATATTATATACAAAAGTCACAACTGTTTCTAAGAGACACAACTCTACATCCAACAGATGCAACTTTTTAAAGAGACGCAGCCATATAACTTTTTTGTCAAAAGACTAATTAAATAATATTTTTTTTAATGAAAAATCACGATGAAAAGATGCAACTGAATTTATTTTAATGAAAAGTCATGATGAAAAGATGCGACTGTTCTTCGCATTTTTCAGATTGCTATTATTATATAGATTTATGACTATGATAAAATCATCTATATATATATATCAATGATTTGATTGTTTGATACATTGAGTATAGTTTACATTAAATTCTATATAAATAAAAATTATAGGTGTGATTGTCTATATATAACAGGAAATTAGTCATGTTTTGGTTTTTTGACCAGAAAAAAGGTAATGTTTTGGTTATTTGAAATGTTGACTAGATATTAACAAAAAATAAGCAAAACATAAGTAAAATATGAACAAAACATAAGTAATATATTTTTACGTATGTGTTTTTATAACAAATAAAATAAACTCTCAGATATCATACCATCTCTTTTTTTTTATTGTCACATTAGCATTTTGTTAGTTCATTAAAAATATCCTTTCATATAAAATTATAATACAAATTCCCAACTTTCATGTAGTTTTTCATTTTAATTTCAAATATCTAATACATTATATAATACTCTATTAATACAAATAAAATTAAGATTACTCTATTAATTCCTATTTTAAAAGTCCTATTACTCTTTATACCTTAACACACTTGCTTTAATCTCTCTTACTTCAATTCTTTAATCTCTCTTTCTTGCCTGTCCCCAAAACACATCATTCATCTTACATCATATATTCATATTCACTCAGTAACTTGATAAACTACTAGCTACTTCATACTTGGAAACATAATTTTTTCAGATAATCTTAGCTAGATTGGCTAACGATTGGTTACCAAACCATTATATTAAAAAAGTACTCTATTGAAATATCATGGACTTTTAAAATAGAGTATCAATTGACAACAAACTATCATGGACTTTTAAAATAAAAAGCGTAAACATATTTTTAAACTAAATACATCATGCAATTAAATTCTACCAAAAGACAAACTAAAGTTGTACGTATTCATTCTCATTTTTTACTGTTTCGAATCAACTAATTTCTTCCCCATTCCCTTATGACAAAAAAAGAACCAAGAGGGGCTAGTTGAAAAAAGAAGAACAAAAAATGGGGAGGGCGAATTTGCAAAGTCGGCAAAAAACAAAGCAACTAAACATGAATAGAGACACAAAACAAAACGAGAATCAAAGAGCTCAAGTTCTTTAGGCTCTTATACTTATACTCGTATCCCGCTTAAATTCCTTGCGTTGGGCCTTGTCACAAATCTTCCCTGTCAGATAAATAAACCACAATATTACAATGACAATCTTTCACCTAAATCCTTAGCTCAAATCAAATGGATCAGTACATTATATAGTTTCTTAAGTGCATATATAAGTTTTTAAATTTTTACATTTCAAGACAATAATATAGAAATATACCTTCATACGTGGGCGTTGATCGGCGTTGAGTTTGCGTACTTGATATCGGATTTTTTTGGAGAAGAGTCGAATCCTCCTCTTCTCTTTATACCTCAACACACTTGCTTCTCTCATTCCACTTTCTCCGAACAAATCTATCTCACCCAACCGTGCCTGTCCCCAAAACACACATCATTCAACTTACATCATATTCACTCAGTAACTTGATTAACTACTTCATACTTGGAAACATAATTTTTCAGCTTCATCTTTTGAGATTATCTTAGATAATGTGATTGGCTAACGATTGGTTACCAAAACATGTTATAAAAAAAAGTTAAAAAGACAAAACTCTTTTGAGATGCAAATTTGAGTGCCATGTGGCATGGTTTAAGAGGATTTAGGAGATTCCGAAAAAAGAATTAACATAGACTAATTTTAAAAAGTTAATTTAAGCGGCGAGAAAGAGAGATTAAAGAATTAAAGTAACGTACATGTAGGTCGATTCCTGCGGCGTCTGAACCAAGAAACTCGTCGGAGAACGGCGACTCTTTACCCGACCAAGCCTCTAAAACCCCATCGTAGTCGAGCTTCAACAACGGACTCACTCTCTGTTCCAGATTTGGCAACGGATCTTCGGAGCTCTCCGCCGCCGGAGTCACCTTCTTCTTCTTCTTCTTCTTCTTCTTTTTCCTTTTCTTGTCTCCCTCCGCCGTCGTAACAATGGTCTTACTCTTGCTACTATCAACGATACCAGCGTCAGCTGCTGCGGCGGCGGCGGCGGTCTGAATTCTCGGCGAAATCTGATCAAATTCCACAGTGGGAAATTTGCACCAGTTCTCGTCGTCGTCGTGTTCCCTGAGAGAACTCCTCAAACCAAGCCCTAATCGAAACCTTCCGTTCCAAGCATTCTTCATAATTTCCTCTAATCGACCAATTCTGTAGCAATTCTCTCCTTGGTTGGATTCAATACTCCCCATAAAGCTATCGATCCCTTCTTCAACCTCCTCATCAAGAATCGATCCCGCGTCGAAGTCATCTAAAGTCCCAAACCCATTCACCTCTGAGTCATCAAAGCTGACATCTTTATGCTCCAAGAAGTGTTCTGCTTTCGTTGGAACCGTGGGGTTGAACAGAAACTCGGACTCTTCGATTGAGTCAAACGGAAGAAGCAACTGAGAAGCTTCGTCGTAATCACTTAGAGGAGATTTAGTGGAGCCGAAAGTATGAGTTTTTGATTTCTTGGAAGAGAAGATGTTTGGGTAAGCGGTGGAGAGAAGAGCTGCAGCTTCGTCGTATGTTTGGTTAGGACGTTTCCGTGGAGTTCGTGGCCTTCTCGTGGAGATTAAGAACGGAGGAGAGTTTGACTCGGATATTGTAGATGACGGTGAAGGAGTGTTGTGTGACGGTGGCGATTTTAGCATGTAAGCGGCCCCGCCGCTTAGACAAGACGACATCACTCTAGTTTTGGAAGACACTGTTAAGTTCTTTTCTTTTTATAGAATAGTGTAATTTAAATTCAGAAACGTTTCTGACTTCTGAGTATAGTACGAAATCTACTGTTAAACCCTAAACCCTTCGGACAAAATCTTGTTTACTAAATAAAGCAAAAAGAGTCAAAAGAAAAAGAAAACAAAATTTATGTCTACTATAAAAGGAAAGCCAAAAAACCTAAGAAGATTTGAGATTAATGAGAGACAGAGAAAGAGGTCATGGATGTAAAAGTTCCCCAAAGAGAGAAGAGAGAGAGAGAGAGAGGGGCAGAGATTCTGAGATTGGATTGGGAGAGTCACAAGATGGTGTAAGAAAAGAGAGAATAGACCCGTTGGGGGTTTTCCAAAGTTATATATATAGTCAAAATAAATTGAGGCTCTGTTTTGATTTGATTTGTGATAAATTATCACTTTGTTGATGCGAAAACAGAGAGGTAAAAAAGTGAGAAAAATAGAGTGAAAAAGTGAGAGAGACTAGAGCTGCACTTGTGGAAAGGGAATGAATATTTGTGAATTCTGAATCATGTTTGTAGAACGCTAAATGGAAAATTAGTTTTCATTGATTTACGTATTTAAAAATGCATGAATAAATTAGGTTAATTTTTCTCTTATCGGATGTTACCGTAGGATAAGTATTAATGTTAATTCATTACTGGATTTTAGACATTTCCAAATTTCGAAAACATTGTAATCGACCACCTGTAAAACTTTTCGTCTGTATATGTCCGAGTATATACAAAACTTAACGTGCCACCTTATCCGCTTACGTGGCTTGATCCCATTGCATGTGTTCGATTTCTAAGATGACGTGGTGTTTTTTTACACTAGGAAACTTCAAATACAAATTGGCATTGAACTGTAAAATATGTATGGCAAATAAGAAAATACAGACGAATTTTAGATGTATGACTAGTAAGAAGTTTGCAATCAGAAACTTCAAATTGGCATGCTGCTTAACAAATTTGGAATCAGAAAATAATTTATAGACACGTACGAATTTTAGATATATGACTAATAAGAAGTTTTCTTGATTTATCATATGATATTGATATACTTTTCGAATAAAAAGGTTAGTGTCACACATCCCTAAGAAGTAGGAACCCAACGATTGGACTAAAACCTTCGACCACTAAAACAAGACATATTATATAGTAGTACACTAGTACTGACTGATAAGTCTGAAAACTTTGAAGTAACTAACGCTTTTCCGATTTTTAAAATGAAAATGTGGGGAGTAAGAGAGAAAGAGAGTCGCGTGGGTATTGGGCAGTGAGAAACGATTGGACCCATTTGGAAGTGATATGTGGCAGATGGCAATCATACGTTTGCGTCATTAAGTTCAATGGGATCATTAGATTCTCTACAGTTTTTAGATCATTTCGATTGTTACATTCTGTGTCATATATGAGTTTAGGATGTTACGTAATGCAATTGAACAGTATTTCCTCATACCATATCCCCTATCTAATAATTAATCCGTATATATACTTATTTTTGTCTCTCACATACTAGATTATTGTCTCATCAGTCATTTTCTTATGTATTTAACAAGACAAGACGTAGAGATGAAACTTTTTAGCTTGAGTTAATTATATATATATATATATTGCCTATCAGTCAATGAATATGTGTAGTATATACGAGGAGAACATAACTTACAAAGGAGGAAAGAAGAGATGAGATTTTATCCCATCTATAGAGAGAAAAGAGAGGATAAACCTGTCTGCCAACTCTGCCCACCGTCTCCAAAGTCCATCCCAGTTGTTTTTCTATTTTGGAATCTTCTTATGTTATTTTACTTATCACTCTTCTTTTCTTATGAAAACATGTGACCTGTCTTCTTCCCCTTTCTTTTCCTCAGCTTTTTCTTCAGTTAAGCATAACGTTTAATTAAATTAATATTTGAGTTTTGTTCGATAGAAAGCAGAAGTTTTAGAAGAATTGAATCTAAAAGTAGCCACAACAAACGTCATTTCATGTATTGTGTCACTGTTATTTACCTCTGGATAAAAAAGAATATTAATGAGGTTTAATGCTTATTGACAGTAACCTTTTTTTTGGTTTTTGGCGTCACTGTAGATCAGTAGATGTTATCTCATAGGTGTGGAATAGACCAGCTTGTGGACATTTTTGTAATGATGTAATTAGTTAGAGAAGTACTGCTAGCTAAAGAAGTAAGAAATTGTTAGAAAGAAACGAAAGAAATAATTACATGTAACTGGATAATTCAATGTGATGAAATGTATTAACAGTTGTAAGTACGATGTTAAGCATGTGACCTTTGAGAGTCGACTAGGGCACTGTATACGTACGTACAAGATTGACCCAAATAGTTACAAACTACAAGTGAACGCTCTTCTTTTCCATACGTGTATCGAGGGGACCATTGCGGTATATACATACCCATTACGTGTGTGTTTTATAGTTCGCCCTAAATCCCAATTTTGATTCACCATGGAGAACGGAGACTCATTTTGGTGTCTGAGTAAAAATTGGGAATGCCCAAAGATTTAAAATTTTGAAATATATAGGAATTAAAAAGGGTTTCTGAATTTTCTAATCAAGATAGCCATTTTTTTTTAAAATTTTATCACATTATGGAAAAAGTCTAATAACCTAATGAAAATACAAAAGTGACTCGCAGAGAGATAATAAGTATCTTCGGGACAGCAGATATTTGTTTATGTTACGTCTCTTTCTTCCCCACACCATCTTGCATATGATGACAAGAGATGTTAATTGGTAAGTCTTCCAAATTTACGGTTAAAAAAAAAAAAAACACGTACATATATCTCATTTAGATTATTTATATCGTTATCTTTAGTACATAGATTTTTTATGTACATAATAACTGTGACTTAAAAAGGTTAAAAAAGCCATATAGAATGTGAGAATTTTCAACCTACTACTGCATCTTTAACAGTATATAACTTGGTTTTCATAGATTTGTTCCTTGATTTCTGATTAACTGATTCAATTCACATTGTTTACTTGATTTCGGCTATCAATTAGTAGAACATATGCTGGAACAAATTTCTTAAGATTCTCTAATTTTTTTTTTCTCTAAGAATATTATGTACGCACACATGTAGCTTCAAAGTACAAAACATATGGACCTAAGTTTAAGCGAGGAGTTGGAGTATTCTTTGGTAATAAAATTATAGCTCATGGGCTTTTTTAAAAAAACTCTTAACCAAAAGCCCAAACCAATAGAATAGAAACGACGGCGTATAACATGACAGCGCCGATTGGAATAAAAGTTATAAACAGAGAGGTTAAATCAATCTCTCTCGTATCTTTTTTTATTTTTTGGTTGCCGGTTGTAATGGCCGCCGTCGCAGATTCCGTTGACAACAACGGTGCTCTAAACCTCCCTGAGAATGAAAACCTTATGCCGGCGGGAATCGGTGCCACCGCATTGCTTGACGCCGGTACCTTCCCTGAATTGAACCAGCCAAATAGCTTAGCTGTTTCCGAGACTACTGCTCCCGATACGAACGATTCCGCGGAGGAGAGATGGCCAGGTTGGCCTGGCGATTGCGTGTTTCGTATGATCGTTCCGGTGACTAAAGTCGGAGCTATCATTGGACGCAAAGGTGACTTTATCAAGAAGATGTGTGAGGAGACTCGTGCTCGTATCAAAGTCCTTGATGGTCCTCTTACCACTCCTGATCGCATCGTTAGTATCTCTTTCAATCTCTCTTTCTAGTTGTGTAAAGCTATTCGAATTTTGTGGAATTTTTTTCTAGTTCAATCTCTAGGGTTTCCTAATTTGCAAATTTGATTACTTTAGGGTTTTAACGGAAAAAATTATTATGTGTTTAGGTGTTAATAACTGGTAAGGAAGAGCCAGAGGCATACATGTCACCTGCAATGGATGCAGTCTTGAGGGTGTTTAGAAGAGTTTCAGGGTTACCTGATAATGATGATGATGATGTTCAAAACGCTGGGAGTGCTTTCTCTTCTGTGCGTTTGTTAGTTGCTTCTACTCAGGCGATTAATTTAATTGGCAAACAAGGATCTATGATTAAATCCATTGTTGAGAACTCTGGTGCTTCTGTTCGTATTTTATCAGAAGGTATTTTCAGTTTTAGCAACTATGATCTCTTTTGTTTTTGTACTGTTTAAAGAGTTCAGTTAGTTCTTATTCGTTTCATAAAATTGTGTTATGCCTGTTTCCTAATTCCGATATTGTGTGCTGTATAGTTCATATGAGCATACTCGATGATAGATCATGTAATCTGTACTTTCTTTTCTGCCAGAGGAAACACCGTTTTATGCTGCGCAAGATGAGAGGATAGTGGATTTGCAGGGTGAAGCTTTGAAAATCCTTAAAGCATTAGAAGCCATTGTTGGACATTTAAGGAAATTTCTAGTCGACCATACTGTTGTTCCTCTCTTCGAAAAGCAAGTAAGCTACTTTGGTTAATCTGAAACGATTTGTTCATAGCTTTCTCTCTCCTTTTTTTTCTTTCTTTCTGAATTATATCTAACTTTTGTTATTTTTCTTATCTTTAGTATCTAGCTAGAGTCTCTCAAACTCGTCAGGAAGAGCCGTTAGCTGACAACAAGTCATCTCTGCATAATATTTCTTCAAATGTAATGGAGCCTGATTTCTCCCTCTTAGCACGGAGGGAACCTTCTTCGTTCCTGGAGCGCGAGTCTCGAATGGAGTCACGTGTTCAGCCTTCGGGAGTTTCTATGTACACTCAGGATCCTGTATTGTCCGCCAGACACTCTCCTGGTCTTGCTCGGGTTTCTGCTGCTTTTGTCACACAGGTAGATTCATCTCCACAAAGTGTTTAGCGGTATCACCATTCTTGCTTGTTATGACTAGTCTTTTACCGGTGGTTTTGATCTTATCACATCTTAAGTCTATGTTTAGCGGTATCACCATTCTTGCTTGTTATGATAATTGATTAGTCTTCTACCGGTGGTTTTGATCATATCACATCTAAGCTTATGTTTTAGAACTAGTAATGACGTTTCTATGATGGGTTCTCTGACTAGGTATCTCAAACGATGCAAATACCGTTCTCCTATGCGGAGGATATAATTGGTGTAGAAGGAGCTAATATAGCCTACATCCGTCGAAGAAGCGGAGCTACCATAACCATTCAAGAGAGTCCACATCCTGATCAAATCACAGTGGAAATCAAAGGCACATCTTCCCAAGTACAAACTGCTGAGCAACTAGTTCAAGTAAGGAAAAATCCATCTATGTATAATACTTTGTGTTAACTGGCCTTGTAATTATACGAAGATTACGCTTTCGAGCTATGAAACTGTATCTGTGGTTTACGTGCATGCAGGAGTTCATCAGCAATCACAAGGAACCAGTTTCGGTTTCAGGGGGATATGGCAGAATCGACACTGGCTATGTACCTGCATATCCTCCTCAGCTGAGCAACCGTCAAGAGCCTCTCTCCAGTAGCTACCTGGGCACAGAGCCGGGGCAGTACAGACCAACAGCATACTCTCAGCTGGCAGGTCCTTCAACTTACACGCCGTCTCTCTCTGGCCAAACTTATAGTACGGAATATAGACCAGCTTCTGATATTGGTGGCTACAGCAATTATAATCTTTGAATCGTTTGCTGTGTTTTATGAGGTTTAATTCATTGCTGTTTATTAGAGAAAGGCTCATTTATAATAGAGAGGGGAAAGAACAAGTTCTAGAGAGCCAAATGTATGTGTAATGTAAATCTAGGTTGTGCCTGTTCTTCTTTATTTTTCTCTTTCAAATCTCTACACGACGTTTCTGGTCACTTTTCAAATAAAAACAGTTTCAAATTTTTTTCACTGTCAACGTACATGTAAACAAATAATTATTAAAACAATTTTGTGTTGAAACTTTTACTTAATATATGAAGCTTTCTATATATATTTAGCTAAGGAGATGGGCTTTGTTTGGTCGAAGAACCTTTTTGCAAACATCTACAAATGAATGTCATCTGTAAGCATCTCAGAATTACATTTTTCTTTACATGAGAGCTTTGATTTCAATGTTTATAGATAACGGTGTCACTAGTAATCATAAGCAAAACGATTAAGGTCATACACAGGAAAGAAACAAAACTTGCAGATTTTGTATAATTTCATTTTTTACAGCTTCTTCATAAAAACATGTATATCCCAAAAACAATTGCATTTTCTAAAGAGAGCAGTAAACAAAATGCAAGAAATGGTACCATTTCGAAATAGACAGAATATATTGAACGCAAGCTGTTCAAAATGTATTTCAAGTTGGCCATAACCAAATCTTTGACGCGTGGAACCATTCTCTTGTCAATGAAACATTACATTATTAGTGTACAGGTACTACCTAATATATTCCTCTAACCCGTCAAATGTCAATATTTGGACCTTTACTATATGCACGTCATCTAATTGAAACATTCTCGTTGCAAATGTCTTGTCCCTAAAATTACATATAAATATGGTTTAAGAGTACTTTGAACTTCATCATCAAAACTTAGGAGTAACATTCACAGGAGAGGCAAGGAAAAGCTCATCACACGAAATGAGGGCAATCACAGCTTTGTTTTTCCTTTTCTGTTTCCTTGTTCCATCTGCTTTGGCGCAGCTCCGACTTGGGTTCTACGGCCGCTCATGCCCTCGCGCAGAATCTATCGTTGCTAATGTTGTTGCCAACCGTTTCCGTCGTGACCGTTCCATTACTGCAGCATTTCTTCGTATGCAGTTTCATGATTGCTTTGTTAGGGTTCGTAAGCTTCTCCTTGTGTGTGTGTGTGTATGTGTTTATTTTTATCATGGAATCGGGACAACTAATATTTTGAACTGTTGTGTAGGGATGTGATGCTTCCCTCTTGATCGACCCAAGACCTGGAAGGCCATCAGAGAAAAGCACCGGACCAAATGCTAGTGTGAGAGGCTACGAGGTCATTGATGAAGCTAAGAGACAGCTAGAGGCTGCATGTCCTCGAACAGTCTCATGCGCAGACATTGTAACTCTAGCCACCAGAGACTCAGTCGCATTAGCTGGTGGTCCAAGGTTCTCAGTACCAACAGGAAGACGTGATGGATTAAGGTCAAGCCCTAATGATGTGAACTTGCCCGGACCAACAATTCCGGTTGGCGCATCTATCCAGTTATTTGCAGCTCAAGGTATGAATGTGAACGATATGGTTACACTCATTGGTGGTGGCCACAGCGTCGGTGTTACACATTGCAGTCTCTTCCAGGACAGGCTTGCCGACCCTGCAATGGACCGCACATTAAATGCTAGGTTGAGGAACACATGTCGTGCCCCTAATGACCCTTCAGTGTTTTTGGACCAAAGGACTCCATTTACCGTGGATAATGCAATATATGGAGAGATCCGACGTCAAAGAGGAATCCTAAGAATTGACCAAAACTTGGGTCTCGATAGATCAACCCGTGGGATAGTGTCTAGTTTTGCATCAAGCAATGCACTCTTCAGACAGAGATTTGCCCAAGCAATGGTGAAAATGGGTACCATTAGGGTTCTTACTGGTCGTTCTGGTGAGATCAGGAGAAACTGTAGAGTCTTCAACAACGGACGTTGATTCTAAACTTTTCAAAAATTACCATTATAAATTTTGGTTTGTTTTTTCTCGGTTAGATAATTAACCGGACGTTTTCGTTTTGTATTTTCCTTCAAATTCACTTGTACGTTGGTAATTTATGTGATCACTCTCACTCATGTTATTCTTTTGTTTCTTGTCGAACTCATGTATGTTTGACTCTCCTATCAAAAAAAGGTATGTTATTCTATAATGTGCATTTTTTTTTTTTTTATGTAGTTAAACAATTTGTTTGTTCGTTTTCATAATTTGGTATTGTTAACCGAATCAAAATTCCTGAATGATCTGTTTCATTGAAATAGGTGTGTGTCTAAGTATCTATTTTATCACCAGTGCAATGTAGCAAAAACAACAGTTAAATCTAAGCATGGTCATTTATATTTTATATTCATTTGCTAGTTTGCTGCATTACAAATGGTTCATTCTGAATATATACATGTGAAAATATGAATGAAACCAAAATATACACAAATGCAATCGTAGAGACGCCTGTATGTGATGTGATGCTGAAACATGAAAATCCTAAGAGGTTTAGAAAATTGGGAAAATGCAGTACATTGCTCGCTTGGTTTTGCTTTTGTTTACTTCGGGGTTCACAAATTTTCGCCCATGACATCTTTTAGCTTAGGAAGCTACTCATACTTGTCTATTGTAATATATCTGTAGAAACGGTACGTAACTAATGCACCTACAATAAAGCATGATATCAAATATTGTTTCACCACTGGAGAAAATCAAAGGACAATATATTTTGCCATTATAAGTGAGTATATTTTTGTGGATGTTTTTGCAGGTGCAGGATGGTGCTGTATCTCGTCACAAAACACGTCCCCGGTGCTTGGTGCGACCAATTTCCGGCGAAGCTTATCCCCGCTGTATGCTGAGGTTGAATCTCTTCTCTGGGCGATCCGCTGTATGATTGGCCACGACTTCCGGGATGTGGTTTTCCTCACCGACTGCTCAGACTTGGTGAAGATGGTGTCTTCTCCTACTGATTGGCCAGCCTTTGCAATATACCTAGACGACATTCAGATGGACAGGGAGGAGTTTTCTTCCTTCTCTTTGCTTTATGTTCCACGACACGCTAATGTACGCGCGGACTCTTTAGCACGCCAGGCGCGTGCGTCCCCGCATCCTGTTTTATTTGTAAACGAATTTTCCCTAAATTGGCTCGTTTGATCTGATTTATGTTGTTGACAAAAAAAAAAAAAAAAAAAAAAAAAAAAAAAAGTGGGTATAAACTGAGTGGATTAATGAAGTCTAAACATCATTTTCTTCTACATATCTTCGTAGCCTTTTCCTTTATTTGTTTCTAACTTATTTTTAGTTTCGTGTACCACAAGAACCAATTCTTGCAGAATTTTCTTTTACAGTTTTTTAAAATATATCTGAAAGACTGAAAAGCCTGAAATGGATCCAAAAAGGTATATCACAAAACAGTTGCATATCTTAATGAGTCAGCATCTCGAAGTAGAAATGGTACGTACCCTTTTCTAAAATCGACAGAATATTTAACCCAAATTGTTCAAAATATATTCCAAGTTGGCCAGTATCAAACTTTTGACGTGTGGAGGACGAACTTCAACGTTTTTTAAAAGACATTAACAAAGAACAACTACTACAATGTATATTCCTTTCAACCATCAATTGCCAATGTATCCACATTTACCCTATGCACGTCTTCTAAATGAAACATTCGCTTTGACAATGTCTTGTCCCCAAATTTACATATAAATATGCATCTAACCGCCACGAACAATTGCATCACCAAAACTTAGAAATATTTCTAAGTTTTCACAGGGGAGAAGTAAGAGCTAGCTTATCATACGAAATGAGGGCAATCACAGCTTTGTTTTTCCTTTTCTGTTTCCTTGTCCCCTCTGCTTTGGCGCAGCTTCGACTTGGGTTCTACGGCCGCTCATGCCCTCGCGCTGAATCTATCGTTGCTAATGTTGTTGCCAACCGTTTCCGTCGTGACCGTTCCATTACTGCAGCATTTCTACGTATGCAGTTCCATGATTGCTTTGTCAGGGTTCGTAAGCTTCTCCTTGTTTGTGTATATTGAGACATGTAGAAATCAAAAGCTAGCTAATATTGAGACATAACATTAATCAAGCAATGTTTTAAATGGTTGTGTAGGGTTGTGATGCTTCACTCTTGATCGACCCAAGACCCGGAAGGCCATCAGAGAAAAGCACCGGACCAAATGCAAGCGTGAGAGGATACGAGGTCATTGATGAGGCTAAGAGACAGCTCGAGGCTGCGTGCCCTCGAACAGTCTCATGCGCAGACATTGTAACTCTAGCCACCAGAGACTCGGTTGCATTAGCTGGTGGTCCAAGGTTTTCAGTACCAACAGGAAGACGTGATGGATTAAGGTCAAGCCCCAATGATGTGAACTTGCCCGGACCAACAATACCAGTTGGCGCATCTATCCAGTTATTTGCAGCTCAAGGTATGAATGTGAACGATATGGTTACACTTATTGGTGGTGGCCACAGCGTCGGTGTTGCACATTGCAGTCTCTTCCAGGACAGGCTTGCCGACCCTGCAATGGACCGTACATTGAATGCTAGGTTGAGGAACACATGTCGTGCCCCCAATGACCCATCAGTGTTTTTGGACCAAAGGACTCCATTTATCGTGGATAATGCAATCTATGGAGAGATCCGACGTCAAAGAGGAATCCTAAGAATTGACCAGAACTTGGGTCTCGATAGATCAACCCGTGGGATTGTTTCGAGCTTTGCATCAAGCAATGCACTCTTCAGACAGAGATTTGCTCAAGCAATGGTGAAAATGGGTACCATCAAGGTTCTTACGGGACGTTCTGGTGAGATCAGGAGAAACTGCAGAGTCTTCAACAACGGACGTTGATTCTACATTTTTTTATTACTATTATTCATGGAGAGATCCAGCGGAATCATTCATATGTTTTGTGTGTTTTTCTTACAAATCAAATCGGAAAGTGTGCTTGTTCCGGTATCATCATATTTACTTTTTCCCTAAAAATTGATTCGCGTGTTGCATTGTTTTTGTGTGCTTACTCTCTTCTTAAATGTATTATTTTTTGGAAAATAATGGTTAACGAATAATGCCGTCTTAAAGAGTCGAATTTCTTGTAAAATGAAATAACAAGAACTTGGTTTTTAAAGTTTCTACTAGCAATATATGTATGGCTCCTATTCAGTTTCATGTTTTCTATGCCTTTTAAGATGGCAACTATAGGTTCTGGTGTATGTTTTCAATTGCATCATCCTCAAAATTAATCTAAAGAAAGTGCTTTGGGTTCATGGAACTTACTCGTTGAAGGAAAGAACGGTAGGTGTACGTTTCCTGGCTCTTCTATGAAGAAGATAGTTTCCGTTTAAGGATCTCATTCTCTTTTCTCAGTTTCATTAGCTTCTGTTTCAATGTCTCTACCTGTCGATTTGAATTTGTATCCCTCTGCTGTTCAGCTATTGACGTTCTACTAATAACCACTGCAAATAATATATAAAGGGACCAGTAATTAGTTTTACAATATACTGACTTAAGAAGTTACGTGGACTCTTTGTCTTGCTAATGAAACCTGATCAACCAAACCAATCTATCACTTTTTCCGGACGCTGAGTTAGTGAAGAGGAATAAACACTTACATTCCTTCTGGAGACTCTGAAGTTTGGTACTGATATCATATTTCTCTTCTTGTTCCATTAGAAGGCAGTCCTTTAGATCCTGAATCTCGATTTTATCTATCAAACAATTACATCAGGAACCGTAATGAAAACACAGACTTAAAGTATAATTGGAGGTCAGTCAGGTGGTCGAGTCATACACTTGCATTCCACTTCAGAAACTACTCGATCCAGTTTCTTAGACATTGCTTGAATATGAGATTTGTTAGCTGTCAAGTCTTGGCGAAGCCTATCAATTACCATATCGTTTGTTGCTTTTTCAACCAAAAGGCTCCTGTAAGTAAAAACTTGTGGTAGTTAACCAAAAAGATCAGATACATTAATAGTTGTAAGATGGGAATATTATTAACCTGATTTTGTTCTCTAGCTCTTCAACCTTTGTTACATGCTTCTGCCTAAGCGATTCAAAAGCATTCCTATGTTCCTGCCACAGCTTACAAATATCTCAAAACTAGGAACGATCCAAGCATCATCTTCAGTTTCAAAGCACAACGAAAAGCTCACATGTTCTTTGCTTTTGTTTTCATCAACCACTCTCTTCAGTTCTTCTTTCAAGCTGTGACACTTAGTTCGATGCTCAAGCTGTATATATCTCCAAACCATAGACACATAGAACGTTTGTTATGTTCAATCACAAAAGGAAAACACTACAAAAGCAGAGAACAACCTGATCAGCAAAATTGCTAAGAGAATCAGTGTAAAGCTTCTTCAGCCTTTCATTCTCTGCAGATTCCAAATTCTTGAGTTAAGATACCTCAACAAAGACTAGCGAATACAAAGCTAAAACTAAACCAGCATCAATTAAACCTTCTTTAAGAGTTTTGTTAGTAATCTCAAGAACCTCTCTTCTACTTGTATCAACATTGTTCTTTGATCTGTAAATATTGATCTCACTCAATCCGCTTTTATAATCCTAAGATAAACACAAAATCGTGAGCTATGTAATCAAATCAAAGGAAACCCCAAAAAAATTCAGAATAGCATTATTTAATTTCACAACATGATGCAGATCGAAATTTTCAGATTTTCGCTTCCAAAATCGGTTCGATTAGAGAAGGAGATAGAAATCGATTCGATTCCAGATGAAGATAACTCATAATCGAATTCAATCGAGACTAGATTTTGAAGTTTTCTACTATCGAGAAACGAAACAGAACTGAGAATAGTAGTGGAAGCAGCAAGCGAAGAAGAAGAGACGGGAAAGAGAGAATTCGAGAAAAATCATCACCTCGTAGATCTGATCGAAACTTGAAAGAAGCGAGTTCATCTGCTCGTCGCTTGTTGCCGCCATGATTTTAGATTTGAGTTTTCGAATGTGTAAACGCGAGAGAAAGGGAGAGAGATGAACCAAAAAAAAAAAAAGCGTCATGGGGATTTCAAATTGGATGTGTTTGAGCAATATGGGCCGTCTATGCCATCATCTGGATCTGATGTTGTTTTTCACCTAACAGGTCCGCTAAATCTGATGGTCATCATTGACAAAATTGAAAAAAAAACAAATATTCTCATTGAAAAAGCACTTCTTACTAATTTTAACGAAACAAATACTATGGTGGTAATACGCCTTCCAAATATAGAAAATGAGCGTCTATCACTAAATTTTAATATATATATATATATATATATTTTTTAAAAAGATTGAATGAAAATATCATTCAAGTATGATATAAGGTCACCATATTTTAGTTTTGATCATGTTTTTGATACTAAGATGCACAAGCATTATGAAAATGCTTATAGAACGTATATGTCTAGACTAGGCGTGAAGAGTCATTATTTATACTAGATTAGGTTCCATATAGAGTATGGATTAAAATTTCTTTTATTTATATTATAACTAGATAAGGGCCCGCACGATGTACGAGTATTGAGATTGTTGAAGAGAATAAATTGTAAATCCTAAACAATTTTTTAAAAATATAAAAAGAAATTTTATTTTTTGAAGTAAATATATAAATAATTTTAGTTATAGAAAAAAATCATATTTGTATACCTTCATACATTTATTTATATTTTTATATATTATACAATTATTACAATAATATAACGCTAAATTATACCCCACCAAAATCATATTTGTATTTACCTTCATACACTTATTTATATTTTTAATATATTATAACAATTATTACAATAATCTAAAGCTAAATTATACCCCTACCAAAACTTTTGCCAAATACTCATCATTAAAAATATTATTAACTGTCCATTTGTAGAAGGCACCATCACACCCGGGATCGAGTCCCGGTTCCTACGAATGTAGGAATTTGGTTAATAGGCCGGCCAGTTGTGGCCCAATGGTTGACATGAAAAAATATATATTATTACTGTCAAATTTCAAAAATGTTTCACAACTTATTACAAAATATTTTACATGCAAAAAATTCATCAAACCAACATATAATGTAATAACCACATATAATTTTACTGTATCTTTCACCATTAAAAATATGCTCTTAAACTCTAAATTATTTTATTGTTAAAATATGCTCTTTATCACCACCTATAAAATGTATTTTAAACAAATTAAACAAATTTTATGTTGCTTGGTATAATTATAGTTCTTATAATTACTAAAATTGTATTGTGACATAATTTCTTTAACCATTAATTTTTTTTACTCTAAAGATATTTTGGATGAACAACTGGTGAAAATAATCTACTATGTTACAATGATTTTATGACCAACCCAATCAAAGTTGAGAAATTGAAAGAAAGCTAATATCACATAATAAAAATAAAAATTTGAATATTATAATCATGATGGTATATATAAAGTCTTATATAATTCAAATATACAAATAAAAACTTTATAAACAATCCAAAACATGATATATGTCATAATCACGTTAAGGATCGATGCCTAATTTACTCCTCAGAAGTATCGCATTGTACCAAAACTACTTAGAAATATGACCGCATCTCAAATATTCTTGAATCGTAAGTTCTCAATTTATTTCTATCTGAATCAAAAGTTCTCATATATTTCTCTATATACCTGGATTTAAACGGTTTACGAACCAAATTCGATATAAAACTACATAAATCAGGTTTGAAACCAATTTTAAAACGGTCATATTCTCAACAAGCTTGGCTCCATAAGCAAAGGAGCCTCGTCCTAGAGGACAGTAAGCAACAATACCTATCCCAAGTTCCCTGAAGAAGGAAAGAGATTATGAAGTTACATGATTGATAGATAGAGCATCATGAAATTGAAGATGAAATATGCATACCTGCAGGTCGGAATGATTTCTTCTTCCACATCTCTCGTCCACAAGGACCATTCTAACTGCATGGCAGTAATTGGGTGAACAGCATGTGCTCTTCTGATAGTTGAAGCTGAAGCTCCAGACAAATCAATGTACTTTATTTTACCTTCTTCAACCAGCTTCTTCAGTTCTCCCATCTTACAATTGAAAGACAAATTTTTTTGTGAAAGTATAGCATCCGAAACTGAAAGAAACTAAATCGAGAACAAAATGAAACTAAAGAAAAAACAAATGGATAGTAATCTAAAGATCCGAAAGATGCAAAAACTGAAAGATTTCGCAAATAAGTCTCTAAGTTTAATAAAAAAAAATTGGGCACAAGGTCTAAATTAGTTTTGAGTCGGGCCTCTCTAGACCCCCATATAGTTCATGCCATGATAAAGAACACCATAGCTAGAATTTTGAAAATTTACAACACGAGTGAATTGTATACCATAACTTAATAGTGGTGGCGGTGGAATATTGGTGGAGAAATGTGAGCCAAGAATCTGAGACGAATTTGCATAAGGTGCACTAGGTGGAACAGAAACAGAGTAGCGACTTGTGGCTTTTGTGAATATTGTTGAGACGGAGGTGGTATTGGGAATTAGATTGGGAATTGAAATCAGATTGTTGGTTATGATTTCTTAGAATTGAGATCGTCTTCAACCATGATGGGAATGTATAATTGGGTTAGAAATTTTGGATTTGGAGCAAATGACTTAACTGGATCTAGATTTTGTGACCAAAAAAATCAAAACTCTAATAAATCAGTCAATCTTTAATCATCTTGGTGTGTATGTCAAAGTTACATTTTGTGTATGATTGGATACATGTTTCAATTTAAAAAAAAAAAAAAAAAAAAAAAATCAATCATCTATACAAGACAATACAATAGATTAGACCATCTCCAATGATTTTCCCTATTTTTTCCTCTATAATAGAGGTGAGTTTTTTTCCAATGGTCATCTATTCGCACCTCTAAAATAGAGATTGCTAAAGTATAGAAGTTTCTCTATTATAGAGACAAAATAGAGGACCATTGGAGATGCCCTTAGGCTGTGGAAAAGTATATATTTTTGTCCAATACATACTTCTATACTTTAATGAATTATTGAAAAAACAAAAAGATGTAGGAATACTTTTCTTTCCATTTATGGTGAATTGACCAATAAACTCTTAATATAGTCAATTTAGCATTATGATATTGATATTTTTTATTTGTTGTTAATTAATATACTTAATGTATGATGAAATTTATAGTGTGATTTTTCACTTTTAAAGAAAATGATTATAACAAATCTTGTTGTCAATTAATTCATAGATTTCTAATTATTATTAGTGATTTTAAAATTTAAAATTAATAAAGGTTAAAGCTAGTCGAAGCTATGGTAGAAAAAAACTACATGAATAGATGACAAATGTATAAGGTATCAAATAAGAAAATTTGGAGTTTTGAGAAAGAGTATTTAATCATATAAATGTAGTTAATCTCTTAAATAATATTTTACTAGATATACTTTATGAAAACAAATTTTAAAGACTAAAAAAAGTTGTTGTAAATACAATTTAGCATAATAAAAAGGGAGAAATATAATAGGTTTCAAATTAGTAGAAATTCCATATGTATATATATCCAAATAGTTTACTAAATTTAGAAATTTATTTTGAAGAAAAACAATATTGTTAAAAAGTTTAAAAGCAATATTTTTGGCTAAGGTATTTATATAAATATTATGAGTTTTAGTCATCAAACTCCTCAATAGTTTTATTTCCTTAAAATCATTTTTAGTTATATTCTCGGGGAGGTGAAAAGATTAGCGAAATGGATCCAAATATGTTGATAACAAAAAAGCTTTCAGATAGTGATGTTTCTATTAAATGTCGTTTGCTTTTGCCCAAAAAATACTATGGAAATTTTTTTTAAAAAAATGAAAACTACAATACCTCAAAAAGGTATTCAAGTGGAAGTTGTTGGTAATGAAAAATCGTATACGGTTAAGATTAAAGAGTACAACCAAAGTTATCGTATGTCTAGTGGATGGAAAAATATTGTATGTACAAGAGGTCTCAATTCAGGCGATATCGTCAATTTATATTGGCAAGATACCAAATTTATTTTGACTGTAGAGTGAGTTTTCTTTTCTAAATTATCGCTTATTAGTTTTTCTTTTTTAATAACTCTATTTAAATATTTCTTTTGTTAAATATTGGTATTTTTGATAGAAAGCATGTGTTTCATAACTAAAATAGTGACAATTCAATTTGCATTATAACGTAAATCATAGATAAGCTAATATCATTGTAATTTATATTATCCTAAAAGTGTTTTAAAAAATATGTTATTATGGTATAGATATACATTATACTCATTGTTTTTTTTTCTTGTAAAAAACCAAATATATCACTAAATGAAAAAAAAAACAAATCAGGAAGGAGAATGCAGCTCAAGTGCGGCAAAAGTGACTAAAAAATAATATGCAAAAAAAGTGTGGGATGAGCGGAACAAAAGTTAAATATTAAATATAATAAATATGGCATAAATATTACAATTTAATGAAATTTACAAATATTTTATAGCTGAAATTTTATATGTATGAATAAAGTGGTATTGATAATGTATTTAATCCATAAAATAATTGTGGATCAAACATAGTACGTTCTCTCTTTAAAGGTCAAGAAGTGTGGCAAACAAACTAGACTACTAGAGAGCTCAAAACGAACCCGTAAGGAGTCTAGTCAAACAAAAAATCATAAGGGGGAGATGATAAATATCACACATTGGAAGGAAAAATGACTACCTTATCTGCAGAAATTGGCTTTTAATTTAGTAAGTAGATGACAGAACCTCAAATTTAAAGATCATATAGAGTAACTTATGAAGCAGAAAACATCATATCCAAAACCTATCTTCTTCGACTCTATTAGTCCAATCCGAACATATACCAAGTCAAAGATGTGAAGCTCACTGAGATAAACTCAAACACCCCTGAAGTATTAAACTATCTCACTAAGATAATGCTCACGCGAGTATCTACACGTTGCTGATAATAAAGATCAATACAGGCAACATCTAGCCGCTTCAAACTAGCCTCACAAGCAGCCCTAACATAAGAAGAATCTCATTTTATCTCTCTATTCCCCTCTACATAACTAATTCCATATTTGGTCGCAAGCTCCATTTTCTCCCTCACCCCATCCTTCAGATTCTAACAAAAAAACAAAAAAAAAAAAATCTTTATTGCCCAATTTAACCATGAAATGAAACAAGATCAACTCGCAGATTGGGGGATTTCGAAAAATCAAACCTTTCCAAGGAGAACTTTGTTGGTCTCAGGACCATACATATCAGAGGTGTCAAAGAAAGTAACGCCGGAGTGAATAGCATGGTGGAGGGGAGTGATGGCTTCAGTTTCTGGCTTTGAAGCACCGTAATGACCGTTGAGGCTCATGCAACCAAGTCCTTGCACCGATACCTTGAAGCCTTGGCTTCCCAGCTTAATCCTCTTCACTTCACAAGTCGCCATGGATTACTGTAACACCTCTCTCTATCTCTTACAGAGAATTTTAAACTTTTTGAATCGAGTGGAGTGGTGATGTGACGACGATTGATCAATCTATACTAATATTTTTGTAACATTTTTGCTCAAAAATATGTTCTTGAAAACATTTATCATTAAATATTATTTAATGCTTATATTCATATCTAAATAAATTTAGTTAACTCTCTCTAAAAGAAATCGAATACAATTTTGATGAAAAAATGGAAGGAATCATGCTTTCTTAACTGAAGCATTACAGACAATTGATAAAATTTGTTAAGTACCCTCTTTGTATATATATTCGCAAAAGGCTAACACATGAAACTCTTAAATGTTTACTACATCACTTATTAAATCAATACACTAAAATGTTGCTTGAAATGGTTATGGTCTTATGGATCACAGTTACGCGTCTTTGCCGATTTGTGACCATAGTTTCTCTTTTCGTTATAACTAACATTTTCAATCGATAGAAAGAGAGAACATCATCATCATACCATGAACGTCTTCGGAAGTAGGAGACCAATACAAAGCATGCGAAAGTCAATTCCTACAAAGGAGAAAGTTGACTTTTTGATTCTAGGATCGAAAACCCAAATGATATCTTCATACAAATAGTGTGGAGAAAATTCATAGGTTCTCAACCAGAGATAATGTCGGTGAGAGAACCCACCGTAAACAAACCTTAGATAAGAACAACTATTATGATTCAAAAAGAGTCGTTAGGGCATCTTTAAAGGGATAACACTTTTTAGTGTTCTTAGATTAAATAAATTAGAAAAATAATCTAAGATCAGTTGTTAAGAACTTTTGCTAAAAAGTTAGTTATAGGGAGAACATCTTTAAGATCACTAGATTTAATAATAAAATATTCTTAAATATATTACAATTACAAAATCTAATAAATTTGGTATATAATATTATAATAAAACTTATTACAATTATATAATATTTCTTAAACATATTACAATTTTAAAAACTTATAAAATAACATTTATGAAACAAAAAAAACATTGCAGCACATTGTTCTGAACTATCCAAAAGGTACAGACAAGATCATGATCACCTAGCACAGAAGAACAAAGCATTATAAAGGGAAGATCAAATCTTTTATTCTTTTGTATAGAATCTTCAAGAATCTAAATATTAGCGGTAGGTTTCTCAGGATGAACTATGTAGCAATTCTTATTAACAAGCATTACTACCTGTTCCAAAGACAACAACGACAATTGTATCTAGGTCGTGAAAATGTCCCAATGATAGAGCCCCAACAATATCATTCACCTGCTCAAACAATGAAACTAATATCAACACCACATGATACCATGAGGTTTTTAAGAGATAGATAGTCTATGCTTGTTCAAAATTTTGTGACGGTATGTAAAGCTACAAAGGAATTGCAACAGCAGGTTCCCAAGGACTTGTAAAGGACTTACAAGAGCTGCAACACGAATTCTGTTTAACAGCTCTGCCTTCACGAATCTGAACTGAAGCTGCACACATACACAAAGAACATCCATAGAAACAAAATTCAAGCTTACTAACTCTACGAATCAGCGGAAATATGGTTTTGCAGTGTTCCGCTTAAATCTTAAATGAAACTCATTCGTTTGTCTTTTTACCTCTGCCTTTTGGAGTGATCACTCGAATCAGTTCATCAACTGTAACATCTTTTCTCCCTTTCTTCTTTACATGCTCCTGCATTCCCAAAAGAAAAGCTTTCAAATGTAAGCTAATCCACCAAACAAAACCAACTCCTCAAACAAAGATAGTTCACTTGTTAAAAATCCAATTCAGTTAACAACAAACAAAACGCTAAAAGCCTTTGCTTTGCATCAACAACAACAACAAATCACCAATTTCGAAACTCTTAAACCTCCAAACATAAGCTTTTAACCAAATGATGCATTTTCCTGGAGAAAGTATACTAAACCAATCTATCTCTCACAAGCTCCGTCAGATTCTCCTTCTCTCCACTCTCCACCAACTATACCACCATCTTCTTCTTCTTCTTCTTCTTCTTCTTGTCTCCACACTCAAATTTGCTTCAATTCCAGATTCTAAAGATCAGTAATTTACTATTTTAAACATCGGGAAAAGCTCAAAATTTCCAACTTTGGTTCATCTACTCTTGTTCAACCTGAATTGAAGAATCATCATCACTAACACTAAGACTAATAATATTCCAGATTCTGTAATAGAAATTGACTGAACTAACTAAAAATTGCAAATTCGAATTCATTGAATCAAACCCTAGTAGAAAAAGGGCAAAAACAACACACAAGAAGAAGCCAAGTCGATGAAAGAAACAGAGAAACAAGTGATCGAAGCTGAAGAACATAAAGAAGACAAAAATGATCGATAATTTCATATTCTTACGTAACAAAGGACGGTGATATGTAAACCTGAAAAGGGCCCGACGAACAACGTTGAGATGAGATTGCCGTTTCGAATTGACAAGATGAGATCGACACAATATCGAAGATAAGAAGTTGAAATCGCCGTCTCGGCGTTTGGGAAGAACAAAAACGAAGAAATTGAAATGATAGTTTTCTCTCCATCCCAAAAAAATTTGTTTCCAATAAAAATTGAACACGTGACATAAGAACAACACATAGAACAGTTCTACAATAAGAACAGTTTTACTGATCTAAGCACACTTTATCATTTTTTCTAATATTTTTAAGTCTAAGAACACCCTAAGTGTTACACCAATAAAGATGGCCTTATAACACGAGACAAAGACCCGACAGCTGTCAAAAACTGGAAATTGTGAAGTTTTCTTCGACCGCCCTCTTTGTCACTTGGGATGAAATCATAAATAGAGATAACTAAAGAAAGATATCTATACTATTTACAACTGACGCAACCAAAATAAGTAAAAAATACATATACATTTTTGAAATAGATACTTTCTATTTAGAAATATAGAAAAATAAGTAATTAAAAATTCTCATAGAAAGATATCATATGACAGTCAACATAATATACTTGTTTCCTTACGCGCATAAATTTATTTCTTCTTTTGGTATTTTTTCTCTAATTTAGCATTTTTAGTAAGGTGTAGTAATAATATAAATAGATAGATATGCATAAAATGTAAAGCACAATACTCTCTTCTTCAAGATGTCTTTAGTCCCAAATGATTTCAATCTTTATAGTGATTACACTGTGAACCACAATGTTCTTGTTCCCATCCAAAATAACTCAAATTTGAGGAATCACCACCAGTCCACAATCTTCGTTACTCCTGATATCCCAAATCATGCCAATATGTTTACTTCATCTATTGGTTATCCTTGTTGTCATGATTCACAAATTTCTTCATCGTCTTTAAGAATCAACAGTTCCAGTATGGCTCATCAGATGAGATGCAATATGGTTTCTCTTTTCCCTATGCCTTGCACTGCTCAAATCTCAGATTTTGTTGCAGTTTCTAAAGTTTTTAATACTTCCAATCCAACCATTTGGAATTCTACATCTCATCAGCTTCAAAATATTTTTGATCATCGCTATCAAACCTTCACCCCTCCAAATTACTTTTGTTTCCAACAAGACTCGACATCTTCAAATTGCCATCATGAGATGTATGTTCCCAAAGATGGTTCGCTGGTGAAGAAAATTCACAAAATGATTGGGTCTTATGATCAAGAAACTGGCGACTATGTTAATTACGAGGAAGGCGAAAGCACTGACGATAATGTAAGCGTAGAATGGATACACAACCTACCTTACGAAAATGACGGCTCATTTATATGTCTCAAGTGCAACTGTTTGTTTGATACATCACAAATATTGCATGCACATCTGCAATTTCATTGTAGGAGCGATACTAACCAGGAGAGCAAGAAAAGACTTAGAGTTCATCATCAAGAGGTTCATGGTAAATCTCATAAGATCAACAAAGATCAAACCGGAGGACAAAGTTTTAGAAGAAACTGAAGCTATAAAGATGAAATAAGTGGTTCTGTTTTTTAAATTAAAGTGTATTATGTTTAAGTTTTACTTTTGTCTTTGTTGTTTTCACTCATGTTACATAAAGACATTCATTTTTACAAATATATAATCTATGATGGGTATATTTATATTGGCTCATATTTCACAAGAGATTATTCTAATTATTGATTAAACAACAAGGTTTTAGCTATTTTGATTCTTAAATGTGATTCAACAATTTTTGTGAGATTTCAAAATCTTAAGTTCTTAACACTAAGACTAAATTCTACAAATATAAAATCTTTAAAGACATATCACAATTCTAGAATTTACTTTTGTAAAAGATTAGTTGCTTTGCATCAAGGTTCGGTGTTATTTAGGCTATTATTTATAGATAAGCATTTCCATCTTTAGAGACATGTCACAGTTCTATAATTTATGCTATTATATGTGGATAAGCATTTCAGTGTTTTTGTTCACAGTAGTATTATGTTATTTCATCCAAGTTCAGTACAAAGACGAATACAATACTTAAACCCGCTAACAACTACGGGATAGTAATAACTAATAAGCATTTATCTTTTTGGCTGGATCAGTGGCTCCCTATGGGTAGGCTCATTGATCTTACTGGTCCAGCAGGGCCACGTCTTCTTGGTATTCCGATTCAAACGATTGTTAAGGATGCTTTGGGTCCTAATGGCTGGAGACTGAGACGGACACGTCTTGCACATATAGTATCGATCATAGCTCACCTGCGAACTCATCCCCTCCCCAATGTCTCGCATGGCCCTGATACATTTCTATGGCAGCATGGGGAGGGTGATTTCAGAGATTTTTTCTCCACTAGATCCACGTGGGATCAGCAACGTACTCATAGCCCATTAATGGGTTGGAGCGATGTGGTGTGGGCAAAGCAAGGGATGCCTGATTAGCTGTACGAGACCATCTTTCGACGGGTTTTCGCATGCGATAGTGGGGGTGGTTCAACCATGTGTTCTCTGCGGGGAGCGCGACGAGACGAGCAATCACTTGTTTTTTGCGTGCCCGTACTCCTTTACAGTATGGTCTGAAGTAGTGGGTGCTTTGTTTCGCCAACATCTGGATCCGGACTGGGACCTCACTCTTGCAGCTCTTTGCAATAACTCTGGAAACTCTCCCAAAGACATACTTCTCCGGTTGTGTTTTCAGATTACTATTTATCATCTATGGAAGGAGCGGAACACAAGAATTCATGCTAAGGGCTTCACGTCACCTCCTCAAATGATTAAACGTATTGACAGACTAGTCAGGAATCAGATTTTTTCTCTAGATTATGTTGCCAAACCCCGTTATCGGAACTTGCTTCTGTCGACCTGTTTGAAGAACCTATGGATACTCTTTTAATTTATTGTAAAGCATTAGCCAAACTCTGTTGTACAGAACTTTTCCCATTCGATCAATCAATTACACATTTTATCCAAAAAAAAAAAAAAAAAAATCAGTTATTATTATTTTTGTTTGTCTTTAACTACCATTTCTTCTCTTCTTTTTCCCATTTTAGAAAATTATTCTATTTTGGTTTCTCTTCTAAGGAAAAGATAACCCCATCTACTTTAATCTTTCATTTGGATGATAGTACTATCCACTTCTATATAACATAAAATATGGAATATCTATAAAATTAAATTATGTTTATTTTCTCTCTGAGTATATGTATGAAAAATAAACCTACAGATTTTGCATTTCTGTTTTTTCGTTGGATAAGAGTTTTATATGTGAATGTGTAAATTAACCATATTTACTAGACAAAATTCAAAATATATCAAAACTTTATAATGGAAAAATGTATTCACTCAAATGGAACTCCTGTTCTACCTGATATATACCGTTTTAGTCTCGAAATAGTTTCTTCCACATCGTTATCAAGTGGTTTAGTCATTTATAGTTTGTAGATGATATTAAAATAAGATATTTATAAACTAATTGGAAGACAAATCAACGGCTAATTAAAGATATCGCGGGTAGGTAGTTATGTCTTGCAAGCAAAATATACATACTTGCAAAGTTAATTGCAAGTAGCAAATAAACAACCGTTACTTAATTGATTAAATATAATGGAACTAATAGAATAGATAAACAGCTTAATGTGCGTTTTCAATATATATAAGCTCTCTCTCCTATCAAAGATTAAATCTCTAATTTTATAAAATGCTGATAAAAGTTTTAAAAAGTTACGGTCAACTTCCGTAGCTGTTGAAGAAATTATGTCACGTATTTTTAATTGGAATCTTCTCGAGGAGGAACACATTGCGGTATCATTATTAGAATTGCATAAGAACAAATAGCGATATTAATCTATTATAATTCCGATAGATACAACAAAAACTAAACCATAATTGCGAGGAGAATAATAAACTTAATGGTAGCTTGGCGTATACCATTTCCCATGTGCTCATATTGCTGTGGGCGCTTAAACCCATCTCATTGCCTTTTGTTTTATACACTAAAATCAGTTTTAGTGGTGGGTATTATATAATTAAGACTAATGTTTGGCTTCTAGTAATATATATTTTTGTAAAGATTTGTGATTGACACCAAAAAAAAAAAAAAAAAAAAAAAAGGCAACTTGTTAAAGATGTGTATATAATGCAAAATTCAAACATATATAATGCGATAAGGTTATGAAATCACCATATTCTTCTGTTGAAAAGAACTGTTGGTCCTCGATATATGAGGTCATAAGGTGACTTTTATATGGATTAGTTTCAAGTTTCAAATTTCAAAATTTGACGTAATTCACAAAGACATAAATAAAAGATAAGAAGAGGATTTGATGATTATCCTCAACTGGTGAAAACATAAACTTCCAATAGTATACGTACGTACTATATATGGATACGGTACGTGGTATATATATGGACGGCATGTGGACATGTTCATGCATGTATTTGCTTTTGGATAATCGATATATGTAATAGACATCGGCCAGCAAAAAGGTGTTCACGTACCCATATCTCAAAATCGGCCAAAATATCCAAAGAATCAGCCAGGTATATATATCTGCCACAACCTTCTTAATGTATATCCTCCAAGAAATGTTTATCCCTCAGTTAATCTATAATCGTCAACATGGATTTGATATGATCAGAATTGTGGAATTCTTAATTATATTTTGCAAACCGCCTAGTTTACTAAAACTATATAAATCAGACGGTGCAACTAAAAAACCTTAGATATGATTACAAATATATTTCTCAAATTTAAACAAACGAAAAAATAATAGATCGGGTGGCGACATGCGAGATTCGCGGTACAAATTGAAGTCAACCCTTTTGAGAGAAGTTGACTTATTCAAGTTGATGACGTGGCGTACAGCTTTACGGGACCGTACCTTCACTTCCCTTCTCGGACATATCTTTTGATCATATATACTAGTTTTAATGTATTTGTTCTCTCGTACATTTATACTACCATTACATATTTAATAATTAAAATATGTATTATAATGTCGAGAAAATAGATGACAAGCTCTCTAACAAAATATCGTCCTCTCCTAACAAATCCTTTAACTTAAGCCTGCGACTTTAACCCGACCCGAAGCCGCCGACCCGACCCGACCCGAAATTTTCGGGTTTCGGTTCAACCAAATTTAGGGTTCGGTTTTGTTCGGATGGATTAAAAATTTAATTCGGTACCCGACCCGAAACCGACCCGACCCGAAACCCGATTTTTTATTTTATTTTTAATAAAAATAAAAATTATACCAAAATATACCGTAATTTAACCGGTTTAAACCGGATTTATACCGATTTCAATCAATTTTAAGATTTAAACCGGATAAACCCAAGATCAATTCTCATTCGACCCGACCCGAAACCCGACCCGACCCGAACCGATTTTTTATTCGGTTATATTCGGTGGATTTTTTGAAAACCCGAATACCCGAATAACCGAAAAAACCGACCCGACCCGACCCGTATACCCGAACTCGCAGGGCTACTTTAACTTATAGTACTATATATTATTAGTATCTAATTTCATAGGTGGTGGTTATATATTATATAGTTGCGGAGTCACTTTAGAGATTAGTGGGGTCAAATGATGACCTGTGTGACCCCTATATCAAATCTATAAACTTTTGTTTGTATGTAATTTGTTGTTGGGTAAATTTTCTAAGTTTCTTTGTCAGTTAGTGTAACATCCGCGAACCAGATTTTGTGTTTTTGGAAAGAGTATCGATCGACACCCTTGCGGCATCGATCGATACCACTAATTTCTGGGTTCGACCGGTTTGATTTAATTGCCGAATCGTTCGGTTTGGTTCAGAAATCCCTAATTCGAGTTTTAAAGAGGAAACGACCTAGGGTCGTGTTTTTTGGTCACCCGTTTTTGAGAGAAAAAGAGAGAAGGAGAGTTCTTGAGTTCCTAAGAGAGATTTGGTGAGATTCCTTGCTGTTCTTGAGAGTTTTGGAGCTGGGAACGTGTTAGAAGCTTGCTAGGAGTGAGGATTTCGTTTCTTCTGCTCGAATCTTCTTGAGAAAAGGTGAGTGCTTGACCATGGTTGATCTAAGCATGAGATCTCTCTGTTTGTGTGTTTTCTTTGTTGTTTGTGTTGTTTTGTTGCTTGGGTTCGTTGCTTTTGTGTTTCCCAGTGATTTCGAGGTATTTGGGTGAGTTTGGAATGGATTCGAGATGGTTTGGTTTCGGAACTCGTCGTCGTGTTCGCGCAGATCGTGTCTGCGCAGAAGGCATCGATCGATACCATTTCGAGGAGCATCGGTCGGCACCAGTGTGTGAGTAAAGATCGATGGGTACCGTTTGAGGAGCATCGGTCGGCACTTGTTCGCAGCATCGATCGACACCCATTCCTAGCATCGGTCGACACTGTTTTCTTGCCGTGTCTTATCGTGTTCCTGGTTTGATGTTTTGATTGTGTTCTTGTTGTTTGATGACTTGGGAGGTCTCATCTGCTTGTGTGTATAACCCAGTAGATGGGAGGATGGCCTCAATAAGTATTTATGATAATACTTACGCATCTCAATTGTTGTTTGTGGTGTGCAGGTAAAGGAAAAGTGTGATCGTGGGATCAAAGGCGATGAGGAGGAGGATGTTCTAGAGGCTTGATTGAGTGTGGTCTAGCTGTTGTTAGGTTGCTAGATTAAGTCAATGGAACATTGTAGGATGTTAGATGTTGGTTATTTCTTGATTTGGATTATGCTGCTTTTGAGTATTGGTTTATTGTTGATGTATTCTTTGGTTTAATGGAATTGGATTTTATTTGGTTATCCGCTGTTATTGATTGCTGTTAGGTTGTTAGTGGGACCACTAGTAAATTAAAGTATATAAAAAAAAAAAAAAAAGGGTTGTTTCATTTTGGTATCGAGCCCTTACGGTTCTAGGTCTAGGGTTCATTGTGCTTTTGCTGATGTTTAGGATTACATGCTATAATTGATTGTGTGAATGGCAATCAGGTGTGGCATGAAGTCCTAGAACATCCTCTTCGAGCCTGTTTGTGATTCCACGGTAAGTTGTGTTTTTGTGTAATAGGATTACTGTTTGCTTAGCCTTCTCGTTCTTGGTTGATACAGATGGTTAGAGGTGGGGTTGCTGCTGGTCGCGGCGTGGTCGTGGTCGTGGTCGGGGTCGTGGTCGTGGTCGTGGTCGGGACGAGGTCAGGTTCCCGTGGCCAGTGAGAGTGAGACCCAGAGCATGGCCAGTGAGGAGGTAGCGGAGTCACAGCTGATCCTATAGTGTCTGGAGACCAGGCTGGTTTGGGTGACGGTGTTGGTCACGGTGTTGCCCCGGTGTGGGGTTGCAGCGGGAGGTGCTCCGGGCAGGGAGGATGTCTTGATTGACTTGCTAGCTCAGGTGGCTCAGGCTTTGCAGCGACTTCCAGCAGCTGTGCCGCCAGTGGTTGGTGGGCAGGGTCCAGTGGTGCCGCCGTGGTTGGTGGGCAGGATCCAGTAGTGCCGCCGGTGGTTGGTGGGCAGGATCCAGTAGTGCCGCCAGTGGGTGGTGGACAGGTTCCAGTGGTGCAGCCTGCAGCGGGTTTGCAGGCAGGTGTGCAGCCGGGACCGAGGTAGTGGATGCACAGTATGTGCGGATGATGGAGCAGCTGCGGCATGTGGGAGCAGGGTATTTCTCGGGAGTACCGATCCGAGTGTAGCGAATGAGTGGAGAGAGCGGATGGAGGATATTTTCCTTTCGCTCGGTGTCCCGACCGGTACAGAGTGGATCTGGCAGTGTTTTACTTGTCGAGATGCACGTGTGTGGTGGAGGTCGGTGACAGCACGGAGGGTGCAGCAGGGTATGACTTGGGGAGATTTTGTGAGGAGTTTAACTCCAAGTATTTTCCTCAGGAGGCTCGATCGCATGGAGGCACGGTTCTTGGGGTTGACTCAGGGAGACCGTACAGTGCGGGAGCTGGATGCAGAGTTCAGTCGGCTTGTGGGGTATGCAGTGGGCATGGGAGCCAGAGGCGGCTCAGTGCGGAGGTTTTTGCTGGCTCTGCGGGATGATTTGAGGACTCGGTGCAGAGTGAGGAGTTATGCTACGAGAGCAGAGTTGGTTGAGGTTGCAGCTGGGATAGAGGATGATTTGAGGGCACAGGTGGTTGTGGTCAGTCCTTCAGTGCAGCCACAGCAGTCTCAGCCGTCTTCTGTTCCTAGCAAGGGCGGCAAGCCTGCGCAAGGGCAGAAGCGGAAGTTTGATGTCATGCAGAGGTCGAGGCATGGGGGTGCGAGATGCTTTGGGTGTGGTAGCAGAGACCACAAGGTGACTAGCTGTCCTCGAGGGGTGAGCAGCGGGTAGTGACAGAGCAGCGGTGACGGAGCCGCGGGCAGATACTGGGTGTGTTACTACTGCAGAGAGACGGGGCATATCAAGCCTCGTTGTCCCAAGTTGCAGCAGAGGGCAGTAGCAGTGTTGCAGGCTGGAGCTCAGCCGGGGACGCAGCAGGTTGTGCAGCACGGTGTGCAGCCGGTGGGTTGGATCGAGCCGTCGCCTCGTGTATTCGACTCGGAGGCCGGTGGCACTAGTGCAGGAGCGATCACAGGTATAACTTCCGAGATTCGAACTTGGTCAATTCAATAGTTTAAATTATTTTTGTTTTGCGTGTGGTCAAGTGTTAGGTTCTCAACACATAGGGTTTGTGTGGACCTTGTTGGTGGGCGGGTTTAAGTCCCATGTTATGTTTGATTCTGGAGCTTCTCATAGCTTCATTACTCCGGAGTGTGCCGAGAGTGCGGGGATCGAGGGATCCTGGAGAGCGTTCAGGATTTGTCGAGTTGCGGAGGCAAGTTCCCGAGGGTTATTGGACGAGCTGGAGGAGTTGATATTCAGATCGCAGGGAGTCGTGGCCAGCGGATTTGCTTATCAGTCCAGTGGAGTTGTATGATGTCATTCTTGGTATGGATTGGTTGCATCGGATAGGTGCATTTGGACTGCTATCGGGGTAGAGTGGAGTTTGAGCGTCCAGAGAGAAGTTGGTGTTTCAGGGTATTAGACCGACTCGGAGTCTCGTGATCTCAGCCGTTCAGCAGGGAAGATGATCGAGAAGGGCCGTGAGGCTTATCTGGTTACTATATCTATGCCAGAGTCAGTGGGGAAGTCTACGGTTAGCGGTATTCCAGTTGTGGAGGACTTTGAGGATGTGTTCCAATCATGTGGATTACCACCATCTCGGTCGGATCCTTTTACTATTGAGCTGGAACCGGGACGATGCCGTTATCCAAGGCTCCTTACAGGATGGCTCCAGCAGATGGCAGAGCTGAAGAAGCAGCTTGAGGATTTGTTGGGCAAGGGTTTTATCCGTCTAGTTGTTCACCGTGGGGAGCTCCGGTGTTGTTTGTTAAGAAGAAGGATGGAGTTTTCGGTTGTGTATTGACTATCGGGTTTGAACCGAGTTACTGTGAAGAACAAGTACCCTCTCCCGAGGATCGATGAGTTGTTGGATCAGTTGAGGGGTGCTACTTGGTTCTCCAAGATCGATTTGGCATCGTGGATATCATCAGATTCCTATTCATGAGGCAGATGTGAGGAAGACAGCCTTCAGGACGAGGTATGGACACTACGAGTTTGTGGTGATGCCGTTTGGGTTGACAAACGCGCCAGCTGCGTTTATGAGATTGATGAACAGCGTGTTCCAGGAGTTTCTGGACGTGTCAGTCATCATTTTCATCGACGACATCCTGGTATATTCTAAGAGTCCCGAGGAGCATGCAGTACACTTGAGAGCAGTGTTGGAGAAGCTGAGGGAGCAGAAGTTGTTTGCTAAGCTGAGCAAGTGCAGTTTCGGCAGCGTGAGATGGGGTTCTTGGGTCATATTGTTTCAGCCGAGGGAGTTTCAGTGGATCCAGAAGATTCAGTCCATCGGGAGTGGCCGAGGCCGCAGAGTGCCACCGAGATTCGGAGTTTCCTGGGGTTAGCAGGTTACTACAGGAGGTTTGTTCGGGGTTTTGCGAGTATGGCTCAGCCGATGACTAAGCTTACAGGGAAGGATGTCCCATTTGTGTGGTCACCAGAGTGTGAGGCGAGCTTTGCAAGTCTCAAGCAGATGTTGACTACCACGCCGGTGTTAGCACTGCCTGAGCAGGACGAGCCTTATGTTGTGTATACAGATGCTTCTAGAGTGGGGTTGGGTTGTGTACTTATGCAGCAGGGAAGGTTATAGCTTATGCTTCGCGGCAGTCATGGAAGCATGAAGCTAATTATCCTACTCATGATTTGGAGATGGCAGCAGTGATCTTTGCTCTTAAGATTTGGAGATCCTATCTGTATGGTGGGAAGGTGCAGGTGTTTACAGATCACAAGAGTCTAAGTACATTTTTACTCAGCCTGAGCTGAATTTGAGGCAGAGGCGTTGGATGGAGTTAGTAGCAGATTATGATCTGGATATAGCTTACCATCCTGGTAAAGCTAACTTGGTTGCAGATGCCTTGAGTCGGAAGAGGGTGGCTTCGGCTCAGAGCAGGATATGGAGACATTGGTAGGTGATTAGTGCATTGAGTTTGTGTGCTATCTCGTAGGAACCTTTGGGTTTGGAGGCAGCTGATAGAGCGGATTTTTTGAGCAGAGTGAGGTTAGCTCGGGAGCGATGAGGGCTGATGAATGCCTCTAAGGCTGCGGTGCAGAGTATCGGTTTCTGCTAATGGTACTATCCTTGTGCATGGTCGGATTTGTGTGCCCAAGGGTGAGGATTCGAGGCAGGAGATCCTGAGAGAGGCTCATTCGAGCAAGTTCTCTATTCATCCAGGGCGACCAAGATGTACCGTGACCTCAAGCGGTATTATCACCGGGTCGGGATGAAGAAGGACGTAGCGGACTGGGTGGCGAAGTGTGATACTTGCCAGCTGGTGAAGGCAGAACATCAGGTTCCTGGTGGTTTATTGCAGAGTTTGCCTATTCCGCAGTGGAAGTGGGATTTGATCACGATGGATTTCGTGGTAGGTTTGCCTGTGTCGAGGACGTTTGATGCTATTTGGGTCATTGTGGACCGTTTGACTAAGTCTGCACATTTTCTGGCCATCAAGAAAACTGATGGAGCAGCGGTTTTGGCCAAGAAGTATGTCAGGGAGATAGTCAGATTGCATGGTGTGCCTGCTAGTATTGTGTCCGATAGAGATTCCAAGTTCACTTCGGTGTTCGGAGGGCGTTTCAGGCAGAGATGGGCACGAAGGTGCATATGAGTACAGCCTATCATCCTCGACGGACGGTCAGTCAGAGAGGACGATCCAGATTTTGGAGGATTTGTTGAGGATGTGTGTGCTGGATTGGGGTGGTCATTGGGCAGATCATCTGAGTTTGGTGGAGTTTGCTTATAAACAGCTACCAGGCTAGTATTGGGATGGCTCCTTATGAGGCTTTGTATGGGAGGCCGTGTCGTACACCATTATGTTGGACTCAGGTGGGGGAGAGGAGCATATTTGGTGCAGATTTTGTTCAGAGACCTCGGAGAAGATCCGGGTTTTGAGGCTGAACATGAAGGAAGCTCAGGATCGGCAGAAGAGTTATGCTGATAGGAGGAGAAAGGATCTTGAGTTTCAGGTTGGTGATAGAGTGTACCTCAAGATGGCCATGTTGCGGGGTCCGAACAGGTCATTGACAGAGACTAGGTTGAGTCCGAGGTACATGGGTCCGTTCAGGGTAGTTGAGCGGGTGGGGCCAGTGGCATATAGGCTGGAGTTGCCTGAGGTTATGCGTGCGTTCCACAAGGTATTTCATGTGTCGATGCTGAGGAAGTGTCTACACGAGGGTGATCAGTTGTTGGCTAAGATTCCTGAGGATCTTCAGCCTAACATGACTTTGGAGGCGAGACCAGTGAGGGTACTCGAGAGGAGAGTCAAGGAACTTCGGAAGAAGAAGATTCCTTTGATGAGAGTCCTGTGGGACTGTGACGGAGTAGAGGAGCAGACTTGGGAGCCCGAGGCGAGGATGAAGGCAAGGTTTAAGAAGTGGTTTGAGAAGCAGACCGCTTGAGCTTGTCTAGCCGGGTCCGAGTTGTAGTCCGTGGCTGGAGCGGGTACGGAGTATTCCAGCCCATCTCTCTTGATTTTGGTCGCTTAGGGGTGGTTGGTTGTGCGACTAAGTATCAAGATGAGGTGGTGCTCTGGATGCGGGTTGATGACTCCAGTTGTTGTATTTTTGTTTTCCTGATGTATTTTCGTTGAGTTGTAACGATTATGACATTTTGAGATTAATAAGATGAGTATTTTTCTTTGTTTGACTGCGATTGTCATGGGAAAAGAGAAATGTTTCGGGTTTCTATTTTTGGAAAGTTTCCATAAATAGAAAGTTTCCACAAAAGGAAAGTTTCCAGAATTAGAAAGTTTTTCTAGGAAGGAAAGTTTTGTGGAAATGTTGAGGTAGATCTAGCCGGGAGATACTCGTGGGCATCAGTATTTGTTTTGCTCTAGGCCGTGTGGGCCCAACTCACGTGATACCGATAGCTCGATGGACTTTGTGGCCGAGAGTGGGAGTGTATGTTGCTTCGGATGACGATCCGAGAGCGCGCTGAGGGTGACGACCCGAGAGCGGGATATGTGAGGTTCCCTGGATACCGTAGCTGTGAGCCGAGGCTCGGCAGTGAGCCGGTATGTCTCGAGGGTTGCGACCCGAGAGCGGGGAGTGTGTGAGTGACTTCTGGATGCCGTAGCTTAAGGCGGTTGGCCTGATAGCGAGCCGGCATGATTCGTTGGTTGCGACCACGGACGGGGAAGCACCGAGTTGTGAGCAAATAGTGTTATGATGCGAGTATATTGGCTGAGGGAGACCTCGAGGGTCAGTCGGAGGTGCGGGCTGTTGCGACAGTGGGCACGGGAACCTTGACTGATGGTGTTTAGTCCGGTCTGGGGACGTGCGGGCCGTGTTGACGGTGGCACGGAGGTCCTGGCGATGGACGGTATTGCGGGATTCGGGGACGAATCCATATTGGTGGGAGAATTGTAACATCCGCGAACCAGATTTTGTGTTTTTGGAAAGAGTATCGATCGACACCCGGCATCGATCGATACCACTAATTTCTGGGTTCGACCGGTTTGATTTAATTGCCGAATTGGTTCGGTTTGGTTCGGGAAATCCCTAATTCGAGTTTTAAAGAGGAAACGACCTAGGGTCGTGTTTTGGTCGTCGTCGCCGTTTTGAGAGAAAAAGAGAGAAAGGAGAGTTCTTGAGTTCCTAAGAGAGATTTGGTGAGATTCCTTGCTGTTCTTGAGAGTTTGGAGCTGGGAACGTGTTAGAAGCTTGCTAGGAGTGAGGATTTCGTTTCTTCGCTGAATCTTCTTGAGAAAAGGTGAGTGCTTGACCATGGTTGATCTAAGCATGAGATCTCTCTTGTTTGTGTGTTTTCTTTGTTGTTTGTGTTGTTTTGTTGCTTGGGTTCGTTGCTTTTGTGTTTCAGTGATTTCGAGGTATTTGGGTGAGTTTGGAATGGATTCGAGATGGTTTGGTTTCGAACTCGTCGTTCGTGTTCGCGCAGATCGTGTCTGCAGAGAGGCATCGATCGATACCATTTCGAGGAGCATCGGTCGGCACCAGTGTTGAGTAGCATCGATGGGTACCGTTTGAGGAGCATCGGTCGGCACTTGTTCGCAGCATCGATCGACACCCATTCCTAGCATCGGCCGACACTGTTTTCTGCCGTGTCTTATTGTGTTCCTGGTTTGATGTTTTGATTGTGTTCTTGTTGTTTGATGACTTGGGAGGTCTCATCTGCTTGTGTGTATAACCCGGTAGATGGGAGGATGGCCTCACTAAGTATTTATGATAATACTTACGCATCTCAATTGTTGTTTGTGGTGCAGTAAAGGAAAAGTGTGATCGTGGGATCAAAGGCGATGAGGAGGAGGATGTTCTGAGGCTTGATTGAGTGTGGTCTAGCTGTTGTTAGGTTAGGATGTGTCAATGGAACATTGTAGGATGTTAGATGTTGGTTATTTCGATTTGGATTATGCTGCTTTTAAGATTGGTTTATTGTTGATGTATTCTTTGGTTTAATGGAATTGGATTTTATTTGGTTATCATTATTGATTCTTTGTTAGGTTGTTAGTGACCACTAAAAATTATAAAATAAAAAAAAAAAACGGGAAGTTGTTTCAGTTAGTCACGAATTCAATTCTAATATGTGGCTTTTATTTAATCGTTTGACTAATTTTAGTTTGCTCGCTTCGCACATGGTTATTATAATCTGAATCAAAAAAAAAGTATATGTATGTGTATTAACGTTTTCTATTTATTTATTTATTTATTACAATTGTTTGGAATTTCTGTGTGTGCCAAAACTTTAACAAACTAAAAACTACAAAGCAAGCAAGCAATCAAATTGAATATTTATGCTATATGTATTTGAATTAAAATAGTTTACGTATTGAAATAGAAATTTCAAATATGAAACATGCATGATTGTTTGTTTATATAGTTACACTACATAAGAATGTTGAAAATTATTTTTAAATTTATGTACAACCAGAAGAAAGTTAGGTTCAGTTTTACTTTGTATATAACCATTTAATTGGATATGTAAAAGATATATAGAGAGAGCCAAAAAAAGCAAATTGATAAATATAATCATTACTCAATACAAAAAAAAAAAACAAAAAAAAAATTTAGAGAGAGAGAACTTCAAGTTTTCAACGCCAAGCCCCTCTCTTATCATCCGTACATATCTTCCATCTCGGTCTTCAACTCCATTTCAATCTTCAACTATCTCTCTCTATTCAATATCTTTATCAGTTATCATCATATATATAAATAGGTTACAGTTTCTACTCATTTATAAAACACATATCTTGATCACAACCTCTCTCTCGCTCTCTCTTTCCTCATCGTTCTCTCTTTAATTTGTGGGTTCTATACTTTTGTGTGTGTGTGTGTACACATATACATGCAAATACACATAAACATAGGAAGATATGATGGGTTACGAGCAGATGAATCAGATGACAATGACGACGACGGCGATGATGAAGAATTACAATAAGAGGGGACTAAACAATAATACTCCACAGAAGAAAATTATGACGAGGAGAAGTGTGTCGGCCATTGACGGTGGTGCAGCTGCTGCGGCGGCTGAAAAAGGAGATCGCCGTCAGAGTCTCAAGACTCTGGATCTTAGCGGCATGTCCTTGGCTTCTCTCTCTGCCTCTTCTATCAACTTAGCTTCAATCTCCAAACTCGATCTTTCCAACAACAATATTCAGGTAATTTACTTATGTCTGACCAACATATTCATAATAATTTTTAATTTTCATCGATGATATAATAAATAAACACTTTTTTCTTATGGAAATAGCCATATTTCCTCATTTATATTTTGAAATTTTGAAACCTCAACAACAACTTGTAACCGAAATGACTTTTTCTTAATTACAAAATACCAGAAGTACGTATACTTGAATTCAATGTTTCCACAGTCCCTTTGAAAACATGGTCTATTCATAATTAGCTTAGAAAAATATTTTTAAAATATAATTAAGCCAACGTACGTACGTGAGAATAATATAGCTCTTAAGTTGAGAAAATAAAATTACGCGAGTTATTCGTCGACTCTTAAGATTTTTATTTATTTATTTGGGGGGGGTTTTAGAGACTACTCAAAAGACAAGGAACCATGGATATAATCATTACTAATTAGTTAAGGCGTTTAAATTAAATCAGTTTAATTAAAAGTTGTGGCCTTGTGGGTTCTATAATTAAATCATGAGGGATTGTCGGTAACTAAGAATAAATAAATTAAAAAGATTGTAGAGAAAGTGAAGCAAGTAGGGGTGTCAAAATGGGTAAGCCGACCCGACCCGACCCATTTATTATAATGGGTTGAATATATATACCCAAACTCAATTAGACAAAATCTAATGGCTAAATGGGTTATATGGGTTACCCAAATAAAAATAAAATAAAATAAAATAATTGATATTAAATCTATAATATATTTATATAAAATATAATTAAAAAACCAACCAAAGTTTTCAAGTTTAAAAAGTTAATTTCTAGATATTATAGAAAATTTCACATTCATTTTGGATCATTGACATATATATTATTGTTTACTTTCTTTTGTTTTTAGCAAAGTAGAAAAACTTAACATTTATTTTAGATATTTTACATAAATTAGTTATAAAAATAAAATATTTTACATATTAATATATATCTATATTATATTATATGCATATATATATTATGTTTGTTTTTTTCAATCAACCCATTGGTAACCGATAATCCTAATGGGTTTAACCCGATAAACCCACGAACCAATTGGACGAACCCATCAAAACCCATTTATTTATATGGGTACAAAAACATAACCTATACCCGTTAAAATAATAGACAAGCAGGGTAAACCCATGGGTTTCTACCCATTTTGACACCCCTAGAAGCAAGGAAACTTCTCCTTGCATGATTCGTTAGAAAATCAAATCAGACAAAAAATTTGCTAAATGATGAATGTGTGCACACATAATTAAACTCCATATCAATATACATTATTTTGTAGTAAAGAGTGAAAATCATGTTCTTGGTCAATGTTTATATATCTTAATCTGCGATCTTTTGTCACTTCCTGTTTTGTTGATCAGGAAAGGAAAACTTAATTATATTTCTAACAAGACTATAAAAAAAGAGGTTACGGATAAAACAAGTTTTGCCAGAAGTACTTGACAAATTGTTTACTAGAAATTTAAAATCATAAAAATATCTGCTATATATATATATGTGTGAGTTTGCATCATGATATAATATAGGGAATATGCACTAGATACCATAATTTTCAAAAGTATTTAAGAAATTACCATAGGACCCACAATGCATTCTCTCTCCTCATATATAATTACTTTTATACCCATTACATATATTACATGTTATTTGTTTAAATATCATGTGATTTTTGTTTTGTGAACGAAATTATATATCGGTTTGGGTTCACAAATAAAATTGTTAGGATTTAAATTTTACAATTAGAATGAAGTTATATGTCGGTTTGGGTTCACAAATAAGATGATTAGGGTTTAGATTTTACAATTAGAATGAAATTATATATCGGTTTGGGTTCACAAATGAAATGGTTAGGATCTATATTTTACAATTAGAACGAAATTATATGTCAGTTTGGGTTTACAAATAAGATGGTTAGGGTTTAGATTTTACAATTAGAACGAAATTATATGTCGGTTTGGGTTCACAAATAAGATGGTTAGGGTTTCGATTTTACAATTAAAACAAAATTATATGTTGGTTTGGGTTCACAAATGAGATGGTTAGGGTTTAGATTTTACAATTAAAATGAAATTAGATGGTTGGGGTTTAGATTTTACAATTAAAATGAGATTATTTGTCGGTTTGGGTTTATAATTTAACGTTATTTAGTTCAATATAACATGTCAAATATAAATATTACATGCTATTTTAAAAAATCACACCAAATCTTTCACTCTTTCTATCTAACACTAAAATAGAAAAGGGTGATTATGTCTTTTCACTCCCAAAAAAACGTGGACCCTATGGTATTTTCCAATGAAAAAATGTTGTTGTGGTATTTACTTAAATAAGTTTCAAAATTGTGGCGTTCTCCTAATTAACCCTATAATATATATGAAGGACAGCGGTTTACACACAAAAATTACTTAGGTCAACTCGAACCTTATATAGCATATTCGCTTTTATTTACTCATACGTCTGCGCGTGCATAAGCAAACTAAGCCACAGGTGTTCGTTTTCCCCGTTGCATAGCTGTGTTATACGTATGTATACTAAATATCAAATGAAATAGCATTAAATACGAGTTGATCCTAAACTTTTCTGTCCTCTTTCACCGAATATTAGTATAATATTTGTCTTGATAAAAGGAAAAGTTTAACCTCATCAAAAGATATATATAAATTGTGTGTTTTGATTGATGAACCGGTAAAAAAGTAAAAGATTATAAGCGAGTTTAAAGATAGTGTGTGTACTTGTGTGTCACTTAAAAAAGATTGTATTACTCATAAAATTTAATTTCTCATGCAGAAAATTCCGGAATCTCTAGTAGCAAGAATGTTAAATTTGTCAGCATTGGATTTGCACTCCAATCAGCTCAAAACTCTTCCAAACTCCATCGGATGTCTTTCTAAGCTTAAGTTTCTTAATGTCTCCGGAAATTATCTCCAGTTTCTCCCCAAAACTATCGAAGATTGTCGGTAAGATCCCAAATCTCTTATTATCTATATATTCCAAGTAATGTACAACAAACGCGAAACGCAACAAAACGCGCAGATCGCTGGAAGAGCTGAACGCCAACTTCAACGAGCTTACAAGGCTCCCAGACGCGATAGGTTTCGAGCTAACGAATCTGACCAAGCTCTCCGTCAACTCGAACAAGATCATCCAGTTACCACAATCCGTTAGCCACTTGACGTCGCTGCGTGTGCTTGATGCACGGCTAAACCGACTTGGTTCTCTCCCTGAGGATCTAGAGAACCTCGTGAACCTTCAGGTCCTTAATGTCAGCCAGAACTTCCAGTACTTGACGACATTGCCTTACTCCGTCGGGTTGTTGATATCTCTCGTGGAGCTTGACGTCAGTTACAACGGAATTACAGTTTTACCACACTCCCTCGGCTGTCTACGCCGCATTCAGAAGCTCTCCGTCCAGGGCAATCCCCTCATCTCCCCACCTTTTGAAGTGGTATGTACGTTTAATTTCTTTCATAACCTTCGATTTCTTTTTATTTTGGTCAATAACATGCATTGTAATAAATTTAGTGCTGACCGAACGACGAAGCTGATACAAATATACGTACAAAATCATACATGTCATTTTATATAGAATGCATTCAACAAATGATAATATAATATATAGTTTAACTTGTTTCACAAGCATTATAATCTATAGTGTGTTAAGCAACAACGCCTAATATGATATTTATTTTAATAATATATTATTTCAATATGTTTTGTATATATTATGTGTAAGGGTACAAGAAACTTGAGAGACACGAATAAATATAAATAAAGTAAGTTTGTGACACAGATTAAATTTGATAATCTGTTACAATAGGTGGAACAAGGATTGGAAGCATTGAAACAGTACATGAGCGAGAAGATGACCGAGTCTTATAAGAAAACTCCGACCAAGAAAAAGTCATGGGGAATTGGTAAGCTCGTCAAGTACGGCTTGAGCCCTTCTCCGGGGAGGAGAACTGGCCGTGGAGACGAGAGGCAAGGCTTCATCAACGTCTCTGATTACCGTCAAATAGACGGAATCGCCTCCCCGAGACACATGTCCCTCTTCAACCCGCGACGCCTCTTGTCTCCACTCTCCGCGTATTTCTCTCCTCCAAGGTATTAGCTTAGGTGTGTGTTCTGTGTTTTTAATCTTCTACATACGATTCCAAAACCGTCTTCAGTAGTTTACATACATGTAGTTTTTAACTGTTAATGTCTTTGTACATTGTTTTTTTTTTGCATGCTTGGCGTGAGGGTAAAATTGTATTCTTGTGTATACACATTTTGTTTTGTTTTGTTATATCTGTATCATAGATTTTTTTTCGTTTTCTTTCTTTTTCAGTTCAATTTTGTTGAACACATTTGTAAATAATGACATAGACACACTTATAGTGTAGTCCATGTATATAGTGGAAGATGGCATTTTAATAATATATCAGTCGTATGGTTCAGTTCACATACCAAAATGATGGAGTTGAGTATATAGCTCATGTTATTTTCTCGAAACCTCGTCTATTTCATCTAATCATAGTTATTCAGTAGGAAACGAATAATTCACTATCATGGCCAATCTATTAATGCAAAATCGAGACAGTGTGGTGGAAATCCAGAATTAGCAATCTATTGCAACACCAATCGCGTAAGAGTACTCTTGGATGGGATCAAAATGTACTGATCCAGTGAAAGAACTTATTCATACATAACACAGAGGTCTAAGGACATAACTCAAAACTCAGAGGAGTCTGAAAAAAAACAGAAATGGCAGAACTTAAACTCACCAAGAGAGAGAATTAAGCTTTGTGTCCAGACTCCTCCTTCTTATCTGTTTCATCGCTTTCGAGCTGAGGTAATCTCTGCAACTCAAACGAAATTATGGAACTGAATATCAGATCATATCTCTCCAAGATTTTCAATAGAATTTAACATTACTGAGACAAGTGAGAACTAAACAAATTTTAGCTTAGCTAGACATTTCGTCGAACACGTTACATGCGTTATAAGAAAAGAAAAAAGACAACTTACAAGATCAGGTTTGTATATATTGTGAACGACGGAGGCACCAGCGAGCAGAGAGGCTACAACGACGACGGTTGACATCGCTAGCGACGGTGTTCCCGTCGGTTTCTTCCCGCCAAACTTATTCATCTTTCGTCTCTTCGATTCTTAGTTTTTTTTCTCTTCAGCTTTGGGCCAATCAGGAAATTTCGTAACAAGTCTTGACGCGCGCGTATTCGTCGCTATTTATATACGTTATTAAATCATTTAATTTACACTTATAAATTTACCTTTTTAATATCGTCCATAAATTTTATTTTTACTCCTTAAATTACTCATTTGAAAACATTGGTTTAATAAGAAGCAAAAAAAAAATATTAAAATGTGAGAAAAAAACATTCATATCAGCTCAAGAAAGAAACAACCATTTTGCTTTATTTCTTTATTTTTCTCATTTCTTTGTAACACAATTGCATATTGGGAGAAGAAAATGACACAGAGTTTGAGTAAAAAGATGAGGTTATATATTATAGGGTTTATATATGAATGTACAGACAAGTATCTAAGTGCCTCCTCTATATTCCTTTGGCCAGTATGGGACTTTCATTATATATATCTCAAGACTATGGTATATGATGACTGACGGTATAAGTAAAGAACCCATTAGAACCACCTGAAAACAAGAATCACCAGTAGCAAGAGGGAGAATCCCATCGCCTGCAACATCACCATATATTTTTATCTTCATTTCCTCAGTAAAGTAATAAGAGATTTGAGAGAAAGAGAGAAGGGTCATTACAGTGATTGCGGAAGCAGCAAGGCCAGCTCTTTCTCTAGGATCCTTGCGGTAGTAGTTTCCGAAATAGAGAAATGTCGCATAGTACCACAATAAAGGGAACAAAAAGCCCAGGAGAAAGCTGTAGAAGGAGAGATAGATAGTAAGTAAGTAAACAAATTGGTTAATATAGCGAAGCTGCATTGACTTAACTCGAACAGAAAAACAAATACTGTCTAGTCTCTACTCACGAGAACCATCCGATGCCATAACCAAAGCAAGGAAGAGGTTTGTCATAATAAGCTCCACTTTCTACCTCATCCACATCTTTTACAAGTGTATATCTTCCTTTCCCACAAACCATAGCATCTAATATCATACAAAGCCAATGTATATCTCTTAGTTGATGGAAAAGGTAAGCAAAAGACAAAACTTTTTGCAGGAGTTCTATAGGGTACATCTTAAAAAGAGTTTCTCAAAATGGATTGAGAAAGGGCATGTAGTGTAGTGAAGGGGCGATGGTACCTTTAAGAGCAGAGTAATATTTAGCAGCTGGTCTGACGAGACTGGCATGCTTATTATCACCAATGGATTTTACCAGCTCTGAACTTGCATCTCCACGATCTTTAACAGCTGCAAAATCAATAGATAGATAGATAAATCCAAAGAGGTGAAGAAACTCATGAAACTCTAGATACATGGATCTACTAGGGACAGTCTAACTCAGTGTTGTCTCATATATAAAGTCAAGGCCATGGTTCCTCCCTTAAATCCAAGAAATCATAGTTTGTGGGTATAAAACAGGACATAATTTCATGATCTTTAAAACTACACTTAGAGGCTTAGAGCTAAGTAAAGTACAGATTTTGAGGACTAATATGATAACAAAAAAAACACATAAGAAGGGGGAAAAAGATGATTACTTTCCCCCATATGTAGACGACCGTTAGCTCGATCTTAAAATTGTCTCTGCAACAAAACAAAAACAGTTATGAATGAATTGAAATTGTAGGTAAGGAAAACCCTAGGAGCAATTAAACCCCAACACAGAAATTGAAATCAGCACAATAGAATCACAAAAAAAAAAAAAAAAAAGAAGAGTCTAGAATCAGACTAAGTAATTGACAGGAGAAGAAAAACATATATGAAGAAGTCTAATAAAAAGCAGTTCAAATCCATCAAGAGAATGAATCCAGGTTTCTTCCGGAAAGTAAAACGAAAACGACGAACTCACCGAGGAGATTGATTGAAAGAGAAGAGGGCAGATGAATCTCGTATCAAAAGATATAGATGAAAGACACAGAGAGAGAGAGAGAGAGAGTCGTCGTGCTTCGTCTTCTTCTGGTGGTTCTGCTGCTTGTTCAACTTCGTCGTCAGCGTGCTAATTGCGTAGAGAGCGGAAGCAAGAAAGGAAAAAAATTTAAGTCTTTTTTTTTTTTTTTTCTCCTATTTTGCCTAAATCAAGTTTGTCTCTTTTCGATTTGCTTAATTGGAAAACATTAAAATTTAAAACCAAACTATTCCTTTTTTTTTTTGATGATTACACTAACCAAACCATTCGTCCACTATAGCATTTATCTATTTTTTAGATTACACTACACTTAATGATGTTTTAAAGATTGGGTAACTTATCATCCATTAAAATGCTTACCTTAAAAAAAAAAAAACAGAGTAGCGTTATACATTAATAAAAAGTTTGACTAATAAAAAAAAAAATCTAAAAAATGTGAGTTTAATCCAACTGACACTTCATCAGTGGTGTGTTTATCATTTTAGTTGATTTCTTTATATATATTTGGTGTTTATCTAACTAATTACCAACATTTTATTTAATTTTAGTTGACATTCTTCCAATTTGATTTTTATCTAGGAGTAATTTTATTTCATTTTGGTAAACAAAATCAACCTGGTTTTAAGTAATCAACAATCTTATATACTTCACATTCAAAAGAGAAGACCATTCGTCGAAGAAAATTAATCACAAGATTATAAGTAAAATAATATAATTACAAGTATGAACATTTATATAACTATTAGTGGGGATGGTTATAGATTGCAATGATTTTGATTCCACAACACAAATTATAGGAAGAAACTTTGTCGACAATAAATAAATAAATAAATAAAGGAAGAAGAAGATTCAAAGGGGGGGGAGAGATGAGATGAGTCAAGGACAAGTCAACTACCAATAAAGTCTTCGTCTTCTTCTTCTTCTTCTTCATTGTCATGAGCTACACGACGTCTACTGTTGTTCGTCATTCCTCTCATCTCTATCCTTCTGATCTCTGACCTTGTGTGTTTGTGTGTTTACCCGCTACTCTGTTTCAACGATCTTGATCTCACAACCAGAGAACATGAACAGAGGCAGCTTCATCCCTAATCCCATCTGTCTCCCTCCTCCTGAACAGTCCATCTCCAAATTCTTGTAAAACTCTCTCTCTTTCTCTCTCTTTGGATTCTTTATTTTATTTTAGGGCATTATCTGCTAATGTTTCTTCAGATCCTGCCCTTTTGAATTTTAGATTTCTTGTTAGGATTCTAAAACTTTACATCAAATTTGGTGAATCAGAATAGTTCACTGTTCTCTGTTTTTTTAGGATTTGTTGTTCACACCATTAAGTGATTCCTACAGTGTTCCACTAGACCTTAGAGTGATTGTTATTCTGACATTGTAAAAAAAAAAATGGATAGAACACAGAGTGGAACATTCAAGGATGGTGACCTTAGAGTTAACAAAGATGGGATCCAGATCGTGTCTCAGTCTGAACCTGGAGCTGTAAGTTTTGTTCATTTATGCTTCTTGAAGTCTTGAGAGATCTCACTCTCCATGAATTTTATGTTTTTTTTTTTTGTTTTGCTACATACAGCCACCTCCTATTGAGCCATTAGACAACCAACTGAGTTTAGGAGATCTAGAAGTGATCAAAGTCATTGGCAAAGGAAACAGTGGTAATGTCCAGTTGGTTAAACACAAACTCACTCAACAGTTTTTCGCTCTCAAGGTCCAATTCCATATTCCATTCTGTTTTGGTGTTTACATGTTGTATCCATCTCTTCCTTCTCTCAAGATTCATAATAATGTTTCAGGTCATTCAAGTGAACACAGAAGAGTCAACATGTAAAGCGATTTCTCAGGAGCTTAGGATAAACTTGAGCTCTCAATGTCCATATCTAGTCTCATGTTATCAGTGTTTCTACCATAACGGTCTCGTTTCAATCATACTGGAGTTCATGGACGGTGGATCCCTTGCTGACTTGTTAAAGAAAGTTGAAAAAGTTCCTGAAAACATGCTCGCTGCCATCTGCAAGCGAGTACTCTACGCTAAATCTTTATAAACATCTCTACCCGTTTCTACTGTAAAAAAAGCACATAACTAAAGCTCTTTCTTCTCTACTATATATTACGCAGGTGCTACATGGTCTTTGCTATATTCACCATGACAGGCGAATCATTCATCGGGACTTAAAGCCTTCCAACTTGCTAATCAATCATAGAGGTGAAGTCAAGATCACTGACTTTGGTGTCAGCAAGATCTTGACTAGCACGAGCAGTCTAGCTAATTCTTTCGTGGGCACATACCATTATATGTCTGTAAGTCTTCTCCATTCACCTCTCATAGCACTCAGTATAGGCACATTACTCAGTTTCGAGACTTATATGAACTACGGTATTACCATGTTTTGCAGCCAGAGAGAATCAACGGAAGTGGAAGTTTGTACAGTAGCAAGAGCGATATATGGAGCTTAGGACTGGTTTTACTCGAATGTGCAACGGGTAAATTCCCGTATACTCCTCCAGAAAACAAGAAGGTATGGAGTAGCGTGTACGAGCTCGTGGACGCCATTGTTGAAACTGCACCTCCTAGTGCACCTTCCCATCTGTTTTCTCCAGAGTTTTGCTCCTTCATCTCGCAATGGTGAGACCACATATAATTTTTCAAAACGTTTTGCTCCTTCATTCTTTGTTTTCTGTAACGAGGAGGCCATTTGAAATGATGCCTTTAACATGTGTAGTATACAAAAAGATCCAAGAGATAGAAAATCTGCAAGGGAGCTTCTGGTGCGTAAATCTTACAAAGACTCTTGTGTGTCTTTCTTCTACTGATAATGTCTTGGACCACCTTTTAACGACTTGTGTATTGTTGCAATTTTTCTTGATGAATAGGAACACAAGTTCGTGAATATGTTTGAAGATGCAAATCTCTCGGCTTACTTTACCAACGCAGGATCTTTGATTCCCCCACTTGCTAACTAGAAGAACCGAGTTTGAGCAAATCATTTTCACCACCAAGTTCTAGTTCATCATATCCACTACTAGAATAGATCTATGAAAAGACAAAAATTTACAACATGTTTTGACTTTATAAAAGACTAATCTACAAACTTCAATTTGTGTTTAAGATAGTAATATATCTTTCAATTTTCGTAAAAATACTACATCTTATTGCAATGTTGTAACCATATTACAATTAGCCCTGGAGGAAAAATACAAGGGGCATTTTTTAGAACGTCAAGATAATGAGCTTTTAACACATTAAGCTACTTTATCTCATAAAGCTTGTTAGTTAAAAAATAATAATAATTTAACAACAATAAGCACAAATTAATAGTAAATATTTTTTCTTTTGAGAGACCCATATTCATTTTAAAAAATTTAAGAAAAAAGGACCCTCTCTGCCTCAGTTCAAGGGTTTGCTCTTGATTTTCCTCTGAGGCTTCAAATCAACCACCACCACACTTATGTTGTCTTTGCTTCCTCTCTGTATCGCCAGCTTTGACAAATACTCAGCTGCGGACATCGCCGCGGGATCTTTCCCTTCCTTTCTCCGCTCATCCGCGAGCAAAGACGCATCCCCAACCATAGCATTTTTCTTGTGCCACAAGAGAATACGCTTCCTCGCCATCTCACACGCTTCCTCATCCGTTATTACATCCCAAACACCGTCACTCGCAAGAATCAGACAGTCATCTTCTTTAACTCTCTTCACAGCCGTCACTTCCGGATCAGGAATGATTGAAGGTTTCAAGTATCTATCCCCTGTTGCAAATGTTACAATGTTTGTAAGCAAAAAAAGGTTTCTATTTCAAGAAAGCTTTAGGGTGAAGAAACATAAAAAAGAAAGCTTACCAATTGATCTTGACATGGCGAGAACACCGAAAACACGAGCTCCGTTCCATTGGATCACTTTCCCTCCCGCGGCTTCAATCCTCGCCGCTTCATCTTCTCTATCCGGCTACACACATAACAATACCACTCCCAAATTAAACATCTTGAGCACAACACAACCAAATCTAACTATAGATCTTGAGTCTGTATAAAGCTTACTTTATGGTCAACGGATAAAGGAAGAGCAGTTTTCCCACGGCAAAGAACGGCTCTAGAGTCACCGCAGTTAGCAACAAAGATATGAGTGGGGAAAACAACAGAGACCACAGACGTTGACCCAACCGTCTCGGGAGCAACAGACTCAATCTCAGAGTCAACTCTCAAGAAAGAATTGAAAAGAGCTCTCTTCCACTTCTCCAGCCACGTATCACCATCACAGAGCATAGGTTTCTCCTTAGCTACCTCCTCAGCTAAAGCCAAATGCATCCTCTCTCTACAATAGTTCGCTACCTAAACAACACCAATAAACCAAAATCAAGACTCTTTTACAAAAATAACAAAAACCCAAATCGAAAGATCCAATCTTTTTTTATATATACCTGAGAACCGCCATGACCGTCGTAAACACCAAAGAAATGAGCAGTTGACTGAGGATTAAAACGACCACCATCAAGCAACGAATCAGAGCTCTGAAGGAACCTTGGAATGGTGGAGACAGCATCTTCCATCTCAGGTCTTCTTCCACAGATCGAAGTCACACCGTATAAAGGAATACTCTTGAATTCGAACAGACTCCTACTCTCTGTTCTGCTTATCATCATCTTCTTCTCCCTCTGAACATCTGAGCCGTTGTTGTTGTCGGAGGAGATGGCATCAACGACGACTATATCAGCAGCTGCTGATTCCTTCATGTTAAGATTAGGAGAATTGATACGAGAAATCAAAACTTTCCTAGATTCAGAACCGTGAGACGCGGAAACAGAGCATGAGGTTAGATCTCCTCCGTTCTCGGAGCCTCCTTGAGTTGAGTATTGTTGTTGGTTGCTGCTGATGCAGTAACCTTTACCCAACCTGATCCCTGTGAAATCCATCTGGGTTTCTGAGAATGGTCTGAAAGGACCAGCGATCGATGATGATACTTCTTCCATTAAGGCCTTAAAGGTTTGATCTTTTTTTTTTTTTGTGTGTGTGTGTGGCTCTGTTTGTGGTTGATCTATTAAGAGATAAGAGCACCAATGGAACAAAAACTGAAGATGTCTAAAAGAGAAGAAGGGTATAGTTAGGAAGACAAGAAACACATGACTCTTATGAAAAAAGGGAAAGCAAAGACAACAAGCGCATGAAGATTTTTCCCGGGAAAATCACAACACATTAGAGAGAAAAAGGGAGGAGTTGAATTTGTTGTGTTTAGGGTATCCTGGATTGTGGGTAATTCGTTACAACCTCTTAAAAATGATGATTTTTGTAACCTCCTTGATCGATCTCTCTCTCTATATATCGCTCTCTCTGCAATTAATTTCCAACTATAACGAGATATCTAGATTCATCTATCTATGACTATTAGAAGATTGATTACATACACCTAAAAAGGTTGAATAAAAAGAAAAACTTGGTTTGTGTTCTTCTTCTTCTTTCAGATTTAAAAGACAAGGAAAGAGGAAAAATAATGGGGGGGGGTAGGCTAAAATGCTTAATGCAACAATTGCTTCGAATCTACTATTTATGTATGTACACTTATATATATAATATAAAGGAGGTGTTATTTTTTTTAAAAAAAAAATTATTTTTGTTGGTTTATATAGTTTTTGTAATAAGGGGAGATGTTTCGTTCTTGAAATTATAAAAATCTATTAAAATGATAAAAAGACACATGCTTCGTTTTTCCATTTCTGTTTCTTTTCCTTTTTGTTTTTGTCAAACAAAATATGTTTTGCTTTTTTTTTACTTTAGTTAGGTCATCAGTTTTAAAATTAATTGATTTTTATATATTTTTCATAAGATGACTTTCATTAAATGACGTGTCGTGGTCGGACTTTAAAAACCTTTGTCATTTTATTTTGTCATATACTTTAATCGTCTTCATAAAATACACATCAAAGCATTATTCGTAACTTCTAATCATTAGACTAATAATAAAAACATACAAACATTATAGTACCATTAATAAAACAAAGAAAATTTTAAATTTTTATGTCATTTTCAGTATAAGAACAATTTTTAATCCATACAAAGAGATAAGAAAGAAATGAGCATTTTATATTCTCAAACAATTGAAGACCACCGGTAAAATATCTAAATAATAATAATTTAATTAAAGAGAATCCTCTTATCATTCGTCTAATAATTTTAAAATTATTGATTTCGAAAACCATTTTTTGGTCAAATTTTTAAACCAAAACCATTGTTTGTAATCTGTTTAGCATAGGAAACCAAAACCATTTTATACAGTAGTACTCTATTCATCAAATTATATATTGGATTAAAGAAACCTAAATTTTTTGAATCATAATTCTTTTTTTTTAATCTATACAAAATATGTATATAGCCACAGAACTGCAATAGCTGAAAAAAATTGGTCTTTGTAGTTTCAGACAAAAATCAAAAAAGAGATTAGTCGTTCAAATATAATAAAATATGTTAAAAAATCATATAAACCTTTTTCCAAAATATAATATTGTTTTTTTCTCTCAATTTTGTCATACAAGAAAAAGAGATTCAAGGTCATGGAAGTCCATTAATTGGACCAAACTAATAGATACTCTATATTTTATTTGACCAGAGAAAATAATAGCAAACATAATTTTGCGTGTTGTCGCGATATAAATTAGGAAAAAGAAAAAAAAAGAAAGAAAAAAACATGATTCCTATTGTAATTTTTATATAGATAGACTAATGGACATAAATAATGCAACGACGCAAAAAGAAAGAACATGAATAATATTAACAGGACCCACGTTTTTACCAGCCAAGAAGAAAAAACCGGTGGATGAGCGACACGTACACCGGAGAAAAAGTCCGATTTTGGGAACCAGAGAGGGTGACGTGTACGGTTTAAGATGTGTTAGTTGAGGTTGGGGTGGCCGAAGATGAAGAAGAACAAAGTTTTTTTTTTTTTTTTTTTTTGATAAATAAAAAAAAAGGTTCATTGCACTGACAAAGACAGCAACCTCTTTTTTAAAAAAATTATTTTCTTTCTTCGTCCTCATTAAATTCCGTAAATATCTTGTCTTTAAACTCTCTCTTTTTTTTTTTTTTTTTTTCATTCTTTCTTAAATCAGTATAATATCTCAAAGATGGATTCTTCAACAGACAGATAAGAAAGAAAGAAGTATATATTCAAAGTTCCATATGTTTTGAGATGCCACTTGTGCTGTACTCTTTGGACAATTGTGTGTCATGATATTATTGTTATTCAAATAGAGAAATGTGTGAAAGTGGGCTTTAGATGATGATGATGACAACAGACAAAATACCCCCTCAAAGACACCTACCTCAAATACAATGAACCAATCATCTACTCTTTTTACAAGTTATTACAACATGTTGTAAAGTAAAACACATCGCCATCTCTATATGTGGTCATCTTTCCTTGCAATTGAGGGCAAAGTGGTTAAAAGGGCATGCATAGTAGGGTTGTTCAACTTGTAACCAACAAAAAACACATAACTAATTCAAATGAACGGTACCTATATTATTATAACCCCATTAACGAAATAAATAAATAAGGTGTAAAGTGTTATTTGATTACATCCATTCAAGTTCTCGATGCCTCCCATTTTTGGTGAAACATACTACTTGATGAGTTCTTTCTCATATCCAACATACAACACTCATAGTCATAGTGAGGACTTTTATTTTGATCTATTTGGAATTGTTGACCAAAATAAACCCTATAGTAATTAAAAGACTCTTTTTATTAGAGGGCCAACCTGTTATCGGGCCTTGAACATTTCCAGGAAAGTATTAAGCAATTCAAATCTACTACTCAATACTCATGGTTTCTTGGACCAAGTCACATCAGACAGCTTTATTACCGTTGACTTGACTTTATAAGTCAACTAAGAACACCTCATCTTCTCTATGGCAGATCGGTCACCATGAGAAGCTAATAATTGAACTATTAGCTTAGACAAAGTAAAGAAACATCGAAATGGATTTCATCTCATCCCTACTAGTGGGTTTAGTTCAGGGGTTGTGTGAATCGATGAATATGGCAGAGAGAAGAGGAGTCAAGGTTGATCTTAGACAAGCCATCACTGAACTCGAGACAGCCATCGGTGATTTGAAGGCCACACGTGATGACCTGAATTTACGGATCCAACAAGACGATCTAGAAGGACGAAGCTGCTCAAATCGTGCCAGAGAGTGGCTTAGTGCGGTGCAAGCAACGGAGACTAAAACAGCCTCAATTTTAGTAAGGTTTAGACGTCGGGAACAGCGGACGAATATGCAAAGGAGATGCCTCGGTTGTTTCGGTTGTGCCGACTACAAACTGTGCACGAAGGTTTCTGCTACACTGAAGTCCATCGGTGAGCTGAGACAACGCTCCAAAGATATAGAAACAGATGGCGGGTCAATTCAAGTGACTTGTAGGGAGATACCGATCAAGTGCGTGGTCGGGATTACCACGATGATAGAACAGGTTTTGGATTTACTCAGTGAAGAAGAAGAAGAAAGAGGAATCATCGGGGTTTATGGACCAGGTGGGGTTGGGAAGACAACGTTAATGCAGAGCATTAACAACGAGCTGGTCAGAAAAGGCCATCAGTATGATCTTCTGATATGGGTTACAATGTCCAGGGAATTCGGCGAGTGTACAATTCAGCAAGCTGTTGGAGCGCAATTGGGTTTATCTTGGGGGGAGAAGGAGACCGGGGAACAAAGAGCTTTGAAGATACACAGAGCTTTGAAACAGAAACGGTTCTTGTTGCTGCTCGATGATGCCTGGGAAGAGATAGACTTGCAGAAAACTGGAGTTCCTCGACCTGACAGGGAAAACAAATGCAAGGTTATGTTCACAACACGGTCTATGGCATTATGCAGCATAATGGGTGCGGATTGCAAGTTGAGAGTTGACTTTTTGGAGAAGCAATACGCGTGGGAGCTCTTCTGTGATAAAGTCGGGAGAAAAGATATCTTGGAGTCACCGTTGATTCGCCGGCACGCTGAGATTATAGTGAGTAAATGTGGAGGATTGCCACTCGCATTGATCACTTTAGGAGGAGCCATGGCTCACAGAGAGACCGAAGAAGAGTGGATCCACGCTAGTGAAGTTCTGACTAGATTTCCAGCAGAAATGAAGGGTATGAACTATGTATTTGCCCTTTTAAAATTCAGCTACGACAATCTCGAGAGTGATCTGCTCCGGTCTTGTTTCTTGTACTGCGCTTTATTCCCAGAAGAATCTATAGAGATCGAACAGCTTGTTGAGTACTGGGTCGGAGAAGGGTTTCTCACCAGTTCCCGTGGCGTTAACACCATTTACAAGGGATATTTTCTGATTGGGGATCTGAAAGCGGCGTGTTTGTTGGAAACTGGGGATGAGAAAACACAGGTGAAGATGCATAATGTGGTCAGAAGCTTTGCACTGTGGATGGCATCTGAACAGGGGACTTATAAGGAGCTAATCTTAGTAGAGCCTAGCATGGGACTTACTGATGCCCCTAAAGCAGAAAACTGGCAAAAAGCGTTGGTGATTTCATTGTTAGATAACAGAATCCAGAGCTTGCCTGAAAAACCTCTATGCCCGAATCTGACAACACTAATGCTCCAACAGAACAAGTATTTGAAGAAGATTCCAACAGGGTTTTTCATGCGTATGCCTATTCTCAGGGTCTTAGACTTATCTTTCACAAGTATCACTGAGATTCCGTTGTCTATTAAGAATTTGGTGGAGTTGTATCATCTGTCTATGTCAGGAACAAAGATAAGTGTATTGCCCCAGGAGCTTGGGAATCTTAGAAAGCTGAAGCATCTGGACCTACAAAGAACTCAGTTTCTCCAGACGATCCCACGAGATGCCATATGTTGGTTGAGCAAGCTCGAGGTTTTGAACTTGTATTACAGTTACGCTGGTTGGGAACTGCAGAGCTTTGGAGAAGATGCAGTAGAAGAACTTGGGTTTGCGGACTTGGAATGCATGGAGAATCTAACCACACTCGGTATCACTGTTCTCTCACTGAAGACCCTGAAAACTCTCTATGAGGTTGACGCCTTGCATAATTTCATACAGCATCTGCATGTTGAAGAGTGCAATGGTCTCCTTTACCTCAATCTCCCATCACTTGCTAACCATGGTAGGAGCTTGAGAAGACTCAGCATAAAAAGTTGCCATGACTTGGAGTACCTGGTCACACCCGCAGATGTCGAAAATGATTGGCTTCCAAGTCTAGAGGTTCTGACGTTAAACAGCCTCCAAAAATTAAGCAGAGTGTGGGGAAATTCTGTAAGCAAAGAGTGTCTTCGGAATATTCGTTGCATTAACATATCACACTGCCACAAGCTGAAGAACGTCTCATGGGTTTCGCAGCTCCCAAAGCTAGAAGTGATTGACCTGTTAGACTGCAGAGAGCTAGAGGAATTGATAAGTCAACACGAAAGTCCATCTGTTGACGATCCAGCATCGTTTCCAGCCCTGAAGACTTTGACATTTAGGGATCTCCCAGAACTAAGAAGCATCCTTCCATCTCAATTGTCTTTCCAGAAACTAGAAACTTTACTCATCACAAATTGCCCCAAAGTGAAGAAACTGCCATTTCAAGAGACGGTCCAAATGAACTTGCCAACAGTTTACTGTTATGAGAAATGGTGGGATGCACTAGAAAACGATCAACCAAACACAGAGCTTTACTGCTTGCCGCGCTTCGTTCCAAATTGATATGAGAGCTACGAGCCCTCTGTAAATTATGGACATAAAGACGAGTAAATATTAATTATTATGCGAGAGAAATGTTAAGTTAGGAGTTTGAGAAGACTTGACCAACATGCCAGCTGCATGGTCGTTCCACTGCTGCCTGTGACATGTAGCTTTAGAAACAAAACAGAGCAGTATAGATGCTAATGCTTACCAAATAATGACCATGGTTAAAGTTTCAAGTGCAGAATATAGCTTAAGAGAGGTCATGGAGAATACAAAAGCAAAACCAATCAGATGAAATGGCATAAGAATGACTAGAAACCTGAGAACTGTTTCGATCAAATTTGCAGAAATTTCAAATTTCACATTGCCAAAAGATTAGATCAATATCACATGAGACTTGGGGAAAGGGTTCAGAGGAAATAAGAGAGGTAACAACTGTTGACATTTAATATGAAAAGAAAACCCAAAACTCCAGCTTGCTGATTCTAATTGAACATGGAAACAATATGTGAGCTCATAAGAGTACCAGCCCAAGTTCCGATGGTTTTAAGGCGTCTCTTAAACGGTAGTTGTAGAGATAATAGTGAAGCTGCCCATCTCCTGGACCAAACTTCAATTCTTTCAGGAAACTCTCATTGTGCATGACATCCAATGCATTGAATACATCAAAACCCTTTTGTTTGGCGATTATTAAAGCATCATTCATCAGCTGAGTAAAAGTGGTCCGGGTGGCCACATTGTAGTACGAATATGCAGCTTTCAGTGTTGTATAATTGGGGTTGCCGAGAATTGTTGAAGGAAGAGTGTAGAAGCTACAGAAGTCAGTAACATCATGGGTTTCCGGGCTCTCGACAAGATAACTGTCCACAACATCATCCCTTGGGAGAAGCCAGTGCTCAACATCATTCTCATCAAAGTCAGTCGCAACGAGAAACTGACTAAGATAATTCCTGAGCAACCGTGTTACAGCAGGGACATCACAGGGTTCCATTTTCCTGAATCCAGGAGTAACTGGTACATCAGGTAACTTGTACAGTTTTATGGTCCTGCTCATTGTCATTCTTGGACCAAGCCTTGAAAATCCGACATCAATGAGCTTCTTCGGGTTCAAAGTCCTGTGCCAATATTGGCAGGTAGCAACTGGTGTCGGAAGTACAACCCCTGCAGTATAAGCTGCTTGCCATATATTCTCCAAGTGAACCCTCCTCGTAATCTCCTTAATCATAACAGGTGCAAGTCTCTTAGACCTAAGCTTCTTGTGAACGCATAAGAAATTAATCTCGGCCATTTTCACAACTTCATCACGCACCCTGATTCTAGCAGGCACACCGCTGATAAAAGCAACAAGCTTCTTCGAAGTCTTGGCACGGACTCCAATATGCCAGCTCTGATAATAACCAGGTGGACGCAGAGCCCAAGTCAAAAACTCCTTTAAATAATTGAACCTGAACATATTCTCGTCATCCTCAACATAGTTGTTCTTAAGAAGGTTGTAAACTTCCGAGGAAACGTAATCAGACTTCATGTCACATGTTGTCCATTCATAAGCAGCAGGAAGATTGTAAGGCTCCTGCTTGACCTCAGACAACGGGGTTGCAGGCTCAATAGGACCTTCAGGTAGACTCGTGTCACCGATATCTTTGAATTGCCCAACAGGTTGAGTCTCCCAGAACTTGTGCGTTTTTTCCACCGACATTGAGTCTTGGTATCTTCGGACTAAAGTTTCCAGTGAAGTATCTTCCACAGCTAATGCGTTTTCTTGAGCATTTTGATCATCAGCTTCTTGTTCTTTCAGAGATTCCGGAGGTGAATCGTCGTCTCCCATTTCCTAGCATTAACAGTAAGTAATGAATCATCAGTGCAATTAGCTATGCATTTTGTCAAATCTAAACCAAATCATCAGCGCATTTAGCTATGAATTTTCTCAAATCTTCAACACCATAGCTAAATCGGATCGATTTGAAGCTCAAACCACAAAAACCAGAGATCGATTGAGCATTCTAACTGTGGATTCGTTTTTATGAAAATAAAGGATTCCTTATTCATAAAAAAAAAAAAAAAAAAAAAAAAAAAAAAAAAACAAACCATCGATGATCAAAATAGATCTCACGGATAATGACGATGAAGACGGCAGCGTATAACTCACCGATGATTTGTCGAATTTACGGGAATCGTCACCTCAGGTTAGGGCTCCAGTGAGCCAGCGCTAATCGAGGAGGAAAGAGAAGCATAGACGAAGAAGACTGTGTGAAGGAAGAATTGAGCTGAACCGGATCGGATGAAATTGCAAAACCAGCCTTGAAAATTTTGCATTAGTTCATCTTTATTTTTAATTTATTGCATTTAAGCCCCAATATTCATAGATATTCAATAGTCCCCCTACCAATTTGATATCGTAGTGAAGATCAATTTCATGTGGATCAATCAAACTGTATTCAAATTTTTCGTAGTGTGTGTCATGGATGAAAAAAGAAGAAGAAGAAAAAGAATGGTCATTGACCAAGTAGAGTACAAATTATTGTATCTCAGTGAGGGTGATGTTCGTCGGAGACTTGAAGATTATCTATGCCTTTGATGGCTGATTCGTAGTGTCTTCTTGTGGATGAAGAAGACCTCTTCGCAATCTCCACCGGAGAGTTCCTTGGAATCGCACCACGGCTGACTTCACCTGCACGGCTTCTCTGAAACTCCTCGCTTCCCGGAAAATTGTCCCGGCTGCTACTTACCGCTGCTACTCTCCTCGATGATCCTGCTGACTGTGCAAACAACGAGGAGCTCGGTATCTACAATCCAAAAAGCAAAGTTGTATACTTCCAAAGTCACATTCTTTTTAAAGCAGCTCATATAAGAGATAACAAGTGCAGAGCAGCAATTCATACCATGGAGTCTCTAGCACTTGAGGAAGTCGGTTGGTTTGAAAGATTTGCAGAGTTGTCAAGAGCGCCTGAAACTCTCCGTCGAGATGATTCCATATGCGGTCTCCCTTCTTCCTCGCCTTTGATACACAATGAACAACAGCAAATAATAATGTGAATACTAACTTCTTTGCAGAATTACGTTTGTGTGTGATAAGTGCACATTTTACCTGTGTATCTATCCATGTTAGAAATGCCCGGAGGCAAGGCGGCGCTAGTTCCAACCGCCGGATTCTGCAGCAGATGAGACTCTGATCAGAAAATTCCCAACCAAAAAGTGATAGATTAACCAAGAGCTTAAGTTATACTTACGATGGAACGAGATGGGGGCGCGGTTAGTTGTGATTGTTGATACTTCAAGATGGTCCAGTCAAACACGTAATCAAATTGAAACCCTGCAACAGAGAAATGGAATCCTGTTAAAAAATGAATTGGGCTAACAAGTTGTGGACTGGCTCGTTCAAAGGGAAGAAAAATCTCAAACCTTCACGTATAAAGAGATCTCGAAATATCCTCTTGAGATAAGCGTAATCTGGTTTATCATCAAAACGAAGCGAACGACAGTAGTGGAAATAGGATGCAAATTCAGACGGGTAACCACGACATAATGCCTGCAAAGGATTATATAATAAGAATCATCTTGAGGGGAAAACACAAATGTGAGTCAAAAAAGCAGCATACTTGTGAAAAGGATTTACCTCAATGGATGTAGAAACTTTCTTTTCGCTAATCCTCTCATACTTTTGTTTTTTGGTTCCAGCTTTCAGCCCTTGCCATGGAAGACTAAAACCAAGATATTCCACACGTCATCACAATGAAGGAGTCCGTCAGGGATCAAAAATGAAGCTAGGCAATGTAGCATAAACTCACCTTCCTTTGAGGAAGTACATAAGGATGTAACCAAGAGACTCAAGATCATCTCTTCTACTTTGTTCTTCAGGTTTCACAATGCAGAAAACAAATAACAGCAGATGAGTATCAAACCTTGATTACCCCAAACACATTAGGAGAGCAACTGGAACACATAAATTATGAAGCAGGTCTTGCCGAGCTTACCAATTCCCAAGTGCGTGTTCATACTAGCATATCTTGCAGTTCCTGTCAGGTTCTTATTTTCTCTGCAAATGGGAAACATATGAAAATTTTAAGAGCATTCAAAGGAAGAACATGCAAGAGCTAATACAAGGATATCGTCTCACCTGTATGGAATGTGCTGATGCGTTGTACTATCCCTGTACTTCTTAGCGAGACCAAAGTCGATGATGTACACCTTAGGAAAGGAATAAACGTAGTCAATCCAGTGATGTCACCAGAACTAAATTAAGATCAGACGGATATAGTTACAAGATAAGATTATAAACCTGGTTGGCACGCCTTCCAAGGCCCATGAGAAAATTGTCTGGCTTGAGATCTCGGTGAAGGAAAGATTTTGAATGGAAGAACTCAACACGGTTGATCTTAACACAAAAACCAAAGGAAGAAAAAGAAGTCAGTTTTTTACAGAAAGATAGACGAGCAGATGAAAGAAAGGAGTCACATCAAGAAGAAAAAAAGAGGTTTGTACCATTTGATCTGCAAGCATGAGGACCGACTTCAAGGAAAGTTTCCTGCTACAGAAATTGAACAAATCTTCAAGACTGGGTCCTAATAAGTCCATCACCAAAACATTGTAGTCACCTTCAACACCAAACCATTTCACATTCGGAACACCAGCTACCAAAGTAGAAAGGCAAAAGAAGAAAGGTCATAAGAAACAGAACAAGAATCAGAAATAAAGATTTTTTAGAAGATAAGAATCATTTACTTCCTCCTTGTAGAATCCTGTATAACTTGGATTCATATAGCAGCTGTGGATGCTTTGTCTTCACACTTTCCTGGAAAACAGAAAAAAAAAAAACAAAGAGATTCAATCCTCAGCTAAACATACTGAACATGATCAAATAAAACAAGTGGTGACAAACTCAAGAACTCACAAGCTTGATGGCCACTTCTTCATTGGTATGAATATTAGTACCTGAAAAAAATCACAGGTTAAAGAGAGGAGCACCACCAATGTAACGAATTCGTGAATACCAATGTTTTTTTTAAAAGAAAGAGGAGTGACGAACCGAGATAGATCTCTCCAAAGGAGCCACTACCGATCTTACGGCCAAGCCGAAACTTGTTTCCAACACGAGGCTCCATCAATTAATAAGCACGAACCCAAAAAGGAAACCCTAATTACAATCTCAACAACCCAGACGCAGATTCAATCAGACGGAAGAAGACGACCCATCAGAACATGATTCGGCCGCATCAGCAATCCATAAAACAAAACCCAGAAGATCACACAAACAATGAGAATTACTGATTCAAAAAAAAAAAAAAAATCGGATTTTTTCGCCGCGGAATCAAAACCCAGAAATCATCATCTTCCTCGTCCTCTCGATCTGGTGAAAAGACTCCATTTTTAAAAAGAAAGGAATGTTGTGTTTCTCCCTCCAATGCTTCTTCTCTCTTCTCTCTCTCTTCTCAAGAATGAATTGAATACGAAGATAAAAAGAAGAGCTTTCGATTCGATGGACACAAAACGATGAGGATGTTTTTCTTAAAGTTTGAGTCTTTTTTTTTTTTTTTTTCTGCTCCTCTTTCCTAATTCCCTTGCAGTTGCGGGTAATTCATATGTTAATTTTGTTTGCTTTATTCACCTCCTCTGGATCATTCTGGTTCCATTCGGTTTGGTTTTCTAATCTTTGGTTAGTAATCGGTTAACCAAATCAATCACCCCTCAACTATATATACTGTGACCTCGAACTGAATTAACAACTAAACCTAGAACCGGTTTAAGAAAATTTCAGCTTACAAGTGTATATGTAAATCGTTTTTGAGAGTTTTGTTTCCTTGCTTTTTTTAATGGTAGAAACTAGAAAGAAAAGAAAAAAAGTTTATGTGATATGAAAAAGATGGACTACTTACCACTTTTTACCAGGGTGTGTTTGCTACTCGTGACTAAAAGCTATAAACTGTTTTTTCTACTACCATCTTCAATGGTGTTCTCTATTTTTTTCTCTATAACAGAGGATTTCTAAAATAGAGATGAGTTTTGCTCCAATGTTTTTTTCTATTGTTTCCTCTAAAACAGAATATTCTAAATAGATACTATTTTTATTTTACAATTAATACCTTTTATTAATAAGAATTGCGAACTAACTCAGTTTACTTTAATTTTTGTAACACTTTCATAAAATTATTATTTTTATTTATAAGAATTGCAAACTAACAAGCTCCTCCTCCATCTACTTCATTTGGTTTGTTTAAACAATATTTTAGCAATATTGGTAGATCCCAAAGTAATTTATCAGATTATTAAGTTATTAGTTTTTGTTGTATTAAAATAATAATTATGGACTGAATGAAAAATAAATTTTATTATTTATAGAAATTATCTTTTGTAAATGGTAGTCTCAATATTTAAGAATAAATATTTATACTTAAACTTCTATTATTTGTTCTTTAAAAAACTTATTTTATTTATTTTGGTCATAAATAAAAAAGTTAAATATTAAAAGGACTATTTTGCAAATAAAATAGTTCACTTCTATTTATAGAGGAAAAAATAGAGTTCCCCTAAAAATAGAGAAAAAATAACAATCTCATTATAGGGGTGGAAATAGAGATGCATTGGAACAAAAATTACTCTATAATAGAGTTTAAGGGAAGAAATAGAGGACCATTGGAGTCTGGAGATGCTCTAAGTGGGAGCTTTTTCTTTCTTTTTGCTTTTGCTTTTTAAGATTTACAGTTTTCTGATTAGTTGTCTCATGTGTTTTGTTTCTGGTAGTGTGGTAAGTTAGTTAAAACTAATACAAATTTACGGGACACATAATACAAATTTCATTGCGGTGGTTTAAGAAACACTAGTAATGAGTTATCCTTTAATCCACTTGGTTGATATTTTCATTCCTTCGTATTACACTTATATTCTCTCCAATTTTCATTTAACTGACTCTGTGTTTTTGTATTCTTATATATTTGTTACAGTGAGTTTATAACCAAATGTCATATTTTCTCCAAATGATAAATCTAAAACAGAGAGCTAACCCATCGAAACTCCAAACTTGTAGCATACAAAAGCTTCCATAGCTCCTCAGTCCTTGGTAACATGAGTTTTCAGTGAGTGTAGCCTTCACCATCTTTTTCCCCTTGATGCATTCATGTCAATACGAGATGAGTAACCGGATTTTGAAATGTGTTTTTGTTTTTTTCAGGTGTCAATACGAGATGAGTAACCGGATTTTGAAATTTACAATACAAGAGAGAATCCATTTTTTAATGGGCCTTTTTTTTTTTTTTTTTTTGGTAAAATTTTTAATGGGCCTTGGTGAAGTTAGTAGATCCAATGAACAAAAAAGAAAACCTTAATTATTATTATTTTTTACAACCAAACATCAATTAGAACAACATTGATATAATATTTGAAAACCTTGGTGTGAATGGTCAGTCGTGTAATTCACCATCTTTTTCCGCTTTTAATTTCAATACGAGAAATATAACCGGATTTTGAAATTTACAAATAAAGAGAGATAAGATCCAATTTAATGGTATTTAGTAAAATGAACAAAAAAGAAAACCTAAAATATTATTTGACAACCAAACATCAATTAGAACAACATTGATATAATATTTGAAAACCTAAATCTTTTGCTGTCGCCTATAAAAATATTTGTTTGAACAACATTGTTGGTTTGGAATATTTTGAAACCATTATTGCACTACTTGCTCTTGCAATTGGAGTTTTTATTTTAAGAATCTAAAAATTCATACATTCTCTTTTAGTATCTTAAAGATATAAATTTGATATATATGTTGCCAAATCAAAAAAATTGAGAACTGAATAATAAAACTACAGTAATTAAATAAAAATGGCAGTTACACTAGGTTTACTAATTTGGTGCGAGAACGAAAGAGAGAGAGAGAGAGAGAGGGAGAGAGATTTAAGGGTTACGAGTTAAGGTTTAAAAGAGAGAGTCGCCTCCCAAAAACCCTTTCGTCTCTCTCTCTCTCTCTCTCTATTTTTCTTATCTCTCACTTTCAAAAACCTTTTCGTCTCCAAATCTTCAAAAACAATGAGCAACGACAAGGACAACAAATTCAGCGTCGCCAATCTTACTGCTGGTTCGTTTAATTTCTCCCTCATACTCTTTCTGCACTTCTTTTTTGCCAGAGCTGCTTAAACCCTAATTCCCTCTGTTTTCACCACTTTCTTCGTTTGATTTTTGCTGTTTCAGCTCTTCAAGGCGAGGATAGAGCTGGCCTTGTAAACGCTCTTAAGGTTAGTTCTTTTTATATCCTTCTTCTTCTACAAAAAAAATCCGTCCTTTAAGCTAGCTATTGAATGATAATGAAAGATTTTGAGTTACCTTTACTCAGAGTGTCTATTTAGAGTCTGTAATGATAGCTTATGGGTTCTGTAAAGATTGTTTTTTTTTTTAGTTTTTGTTTATAATTATGTTAATTTCACAGAGCAAGCTGCAGAATCTGGCTAGTCAGCGTTCTGATGTGCTCGAGAATCTCACTCCTAATGTGAGAAAGCGTGTTGATGCCTTGAGGGATATTCAGGTTTGCAAAGTTTCTTGTCACATTTTTCTCAAGCTATTGATGGAGTTTTGTTTTGGTTTCAAAAGTAAGGTGTTGCGTTTTTTGATTACTGTCTTACTGATGACTTGTTTCCACGCAGAGCCAACATGATGAACTAGAGGCAAAGTTCCGTGAGGAGAGAGCTATTCTTGAAGCTAAATACGAAACATTGTATCAGCCTTTGTATACCAAGGTAATTTTTATGGAGAAACATTATATCTGTTAAAATAGCCAATCTAACTAAACCGAAACAATGAAAATCAATGAGAATCTCTTTATTGTTGCTTACTTATCGTTAGTTATATATGTATCTAAAATTAATGGATTTTACTTGGCATCTTGTAATGGCACAGCGTTTTGAGATTGTGAATGGAACTGTTGAAGTTGAACTGGCTCCAGAAGATACGAAGGTGGAGCAAGGAGAGGAAAAAACTGCAGAAGGTATCTTCATGATCACAATTGTCTTCTTTGTTTGTTTTGTTTTTATCACTTTGGAAAGACAAATTTTGTTTAACATGTTTCAATGTATTCTATCCAGAGAAAGGAGTTCCAAGTTTCTGGTTGACTGCCCTGAAAAATAATGAAATTACTTCTGAGGAGGTTAGCCTATATGCAGTTTTGGTGTTCATTTTATAAACACTCCAGCCGTATAACCATGGAAAATTGAGTATAGCTTAATGTCCTACATGTCAGGTCACAGAGCGTGATGAAGGGGCTCTCAACTATCTTAAAGATATTAAGTGGTGCAAGATTGAAGAACCTAAAGGATTCAAACTTGAGTTTGTATTCGACTCCAATCCGTACTTTAAAAACACCGTTTTGACAAAGTCTTATCATATGATTGATGAAGATGAGCCACTACTTGAGAAGGCTATAGGGTAACTGCTTATGCTCTCCTTCAAATATTGTGTTACTAGTACATTCTGTTTAACTGGCTGCATTGAGCTGTAGACCATTTTCTTTACTTATATTGATTTCTTTCTTTTTTTTCCCTTCATTTCAGGACAGAAATTGATTGGTATCCTGGAAAGTGTCTAACTCAGAAGATTCTTAAGAAGAAGCCTAAGAAAGGTTCAAAGAATGCCAAACCAATCATCAAAACCGAAGATTGCGCAAGCTTCTTTACCTTCTTCAGTCCTCCACAAGTTCCAGATGAAGATGAAGAAATCGACGAGGAAAGAGTAAGAAGATAACGATTTTTAGAAAGATCTGTCATCTTTTTAGTTTACGTATTTAGTTATGCCTCCCATTCTTTGATGCAGGCTGAGGACCTTCAAAATCTGATGGAACAAGATTATGAGATTGGGTTCGTCCTTTTCTTGACATTCTTCTTATTATGTTGGGTTCTGAGTTTGCTTTTGAGTCATGGGTCTACTTTATCAGCTGCAAATAGTATGATCCCTTCATTGATATTCTGATCACAAGTAGTTCTTGCTTCCTGCAGATCTACAATCCGGGAAAAAATTATCCCTCGTGCTGTCTCATGGTTTACTGGTGAGGCTGTGGAAGCAGATGACTTTGAATTAGATGATGACGAAGAAGATGACATTGAAGAGGATGAGGATGATGAAGAGGATGAGGAAGACGAAGATGATGATGAGGACGAGGAGGATGATGATGATGATGAGGACGAGGATGAGAGCAAGACCAAAAAGAAGGTATACAGTGCCCCAAGTACTTTGTTTCCTTTTTTTTAAAAATTTACCTGCCAGTTTAGTTTTTACTAATCAATTGAATTCGCTTAAATGTTTTATGCAGCCATCAATCGGAAATAAGGTATGTAACCGACATTTTCAATCTAAAAAGTTTTTATTTGACTGAAACCACAAAGTTCCTGCCGAATAATCAAACACTCGAGCAATCCTTGAAAGTCGTAAACTATCAAGAAACACAAGAAATGTCAGGCTGAGCATGGTCATGAAATTCTAGAATATATATAGGAAATGTAGGCTCTAAAAGTCCATGAATCATATAGATTGCTGGAAGTAACCAAGCAAGACTAACAAAGCATGAATATGTAGAGACTAGACAAGCTCTTGGATCACTTTATTCATTTTCATTCATATTGTAGTTTAGTTTTCTGTGACAAATGTGATAATCGTTTGCTTTTTCTTTGTTTGGACTGCAGAAGGGAGGGAGATCTCAGATAGTTGGTGAGGGTCAACAAGGTGAGAGGCCACCTGAATGCAAGCAACAGTAATCTCTACGCTCTACCAAACACACACACAAAAAGAACGTGTGAAAATCTATGATATATGTGGGTCAAAGGAGGATGTGGATTGAGAAAAAGTTTTGGGTTTATAGTGAAATTCGTCTCCTTATTTGATGATGCTCAAAGGAGTTTTGATTATTTTTTGTTTTGGTGTTTATTTTCTTGGACTCACTTAAATTTATGAACAAATGAATCACCCCCTTCTTTAGTCCCTGCCTTGACTACTTCATTGTTCTGTTTGATACGTTTTTTTTTTTTACATGTAATATGAAGTTGAATTTGTAGAAGCAAGCAAATTTAATGCTTTCTGGATGATGTGCCGGGTCTGAATTCGTCTAGTATCGTAGTGTGTAAAACTCCTTCCGTATAAAAGAAAAAGGTTTAGTTGATGATTGTTTTCTTTTGTTTTGTTGACGAAAGAGGTTTTTTAACTTTAAGTTTTTGGGTCAATGAACCAAACAGTTTGGTATAAACTAACCAAATTTGTTGTATTGAGATGTAGTGGGAACGATAATTATTCGTTATTTCGTTTGTTTACTGGCTATGAATTTTCAGTGTTAAACCATTTTGTTGTGTAAGGCTAAATTATAAGAAGATTGGACACTATGACCAATTTAGTCAAAACTCAAAAGTCTAAATCTGTCTAATTCTGTCTAAATCAGTATGATGAATAACTTTGACTAGTGAAATGCTTCCGCCTAATCAAAATACTAATCGTATCATTAATGCGTAGAATGCTAGTAGTATTAAATATGTTTTCTGACTTGTCCATTCGATTCATCTTTTTATATTATCTGTGGAAATTTTGGTAGTCAAGAAATGAAAATCAGATGTTGCTTTTTTAAAAAAAAGGATGATGAAAGTGTAGAGAAATTGGGCAAAAAAGACAAACTCGAACGAACAGTCACTGTTTGGTAAATTGAAAACATGCAAAGAGAGATATATAGAAACCAAAAAAACCGCTTCATTCAGAGTATTTCTCTCTTTATAAAACCTTTCCACTTTCGTAGAAACTTACACCAAAGGTGCTCTCTTGTCTCGACACAGACCATTGATGATAAGTTCTTCCATTAAAAAAAAAAAAGAGTGTTTTTGTCTTTGTTTCTTGAAATTCCAACACTTGTCTCCGACTCTGTTTTATTTTGTTTCACTTGTCTCCGACTCTGTTTTTGTCTCTGTTTTTTTGTGTGTTGCAAGTTTTGTGATGATGGCCACCAACACCGTTAGATTCTCTGATTCATACGAGATAAGCAACACAAGCGGCAACAGCAGCTTCTTCGCCGCAGAGTCATCTATCGATTACCCTTCAGAAGTCCTCACATCATCGGAGGTAACAGCGCTTCAGCTTCTCTCCAACTGTCTCGAGTCTGTTTTCGACTCTCCGGAGACTTTTTACACCGACGCTAAACTCGTTCTCTCCGGCGGCCGAGAAGTTTCTTTTCACCGTTGTATTCTTTCCGCGAGAGTTCCCGTCTTCAAAAGCGCTTTAGCCACCGCAGCTGCCGCCAAGAACCAAAGATCCACCGCCGTGATCAAGATCGAGCTTAAGGAGATCGCCAAGGACTACGAAGTCGGCTTTGACTCCGTGATGGCTGTCTTGGCTTACGTCTACAGCGGTAGAGTGAGGCCGCCGCCGAGAGGAGCTTCTGATTGCGTAGATGACGATTGCTACCACGTGGCTTGCCGGCCGGTGGTGGATTTCATGGTCGAGGTTCTCTATTTGGCTTTCGTTTTCCAGATTCCTGAGCTAATGACTCTGTATGAGGTAAAGAACACACAAACTGAACCATAGCATCAAGAAAAAGACAAAAGCAATTTCGTTTTCTTAAGGCTTCTCTATTTGCATTTTTTTCAGAGACAGTTCTTGGATATTGTAGACAAAATTGTGGTAGAAGACATCTTGGTTATATTAAAGCTTGATACTCTATGTGGTAAAGCATACAAGAAGCTACTTGATAGATGCATAAAGATTATAGCAAAGTCTGATATGGAACTACTTAGTCTTGAGAAGTATTTGCCGCAACACATTGTCAAGCAAATCACTTACATACGTAAAGAGTTTTTTTTAGAGCCACCTGAACTTAAAAAACATGTCAAGAATATATACAAGGCACTCGACTCGGATGACGTTGAGCTTGTCAAGATGCTTTTGACAGAAGGACACACTAATCTTGATGAGGCGTATGCTCTTCATTTTGCTGTCGCGCATTGCGATGTGAAGACAGCGTATGATCTCATCAACTTAGAGCTTGCGGATGTTAACCATAGAAATCCAAGAGGGTACACTGTTCTTCATGTTGCTGCTATACGGAAGGAGCCGAAGCTGATAGTATCTTTATTGACAAAAGGTGCAAATGCATTGGATACAACGTTGGATGGTAGAACTGCTCTCGTGATTGCGAAACGGCTCACGAAAGCGGATGATTACAATACTACTACAGAGCAAGGTAAGCCTTCTCTGAAAGGTGGATTGTGTATAGAGGTACTTGAGCATGCACAAAAGTTAGAATATCAGTTGCCTAGAGAAGCTTCACCTTCTCTTCCAGTGACTCCCGAGGAACTGAAGATGAGGTTGCTCTATTATGAGAATCGAGGTACTTTTTCTTCCTTCACTTCAAAATCGAGTTCCGGTTTAGGAAATTGAGTTGGCTAACGCTATGTCCTTTTGTAGTTGCATTGGCTAAAATTCTCTTTCCAGTGGAAGCTGTAATTGTAATGGAAATCGTCAAATTGGATGAAACATGCGAGTTTACAGCTTCTAGTCTCGAGCCTGCAGATCCAAAGCGGACATCACTGGACCTAAACATGGCACCGTTCATAATCCAAGAGAAGCATTTGAGTAGACTAAGAGCACTTTGTGACACCGGTATGGATTGATTCTTACATATGTTCTCATATATTTTCTTACAAATAAAGAAATCTAATGATGTTTTTTTTAGTGGACTTGGGGAAACGCTACTTCCCACGCTGTTCGCTTGATCACTTTATGGACACAGAGGACTTGAATTATCTCGCTAGCGTAGAAGAAGACACTCCTGAGAAACGGTTACAGAAGAAGCAACGGTACATGGAACTACAAGAGACTTTGATGAAGACCTTTAGTGAGGGTAAGGAGGAGTTTGGAAAGTCTTCCACATCGAAACCAACATCTGCGATGAGGTCTAATAGTAAACTCTCTCATCGGCGCCTTAGAGTGGACAGACGAGATTTTGTGAAACAACCTTGCGGGAACGGGAGTTCGGGAATGAAAAATCATGTTACATTTCACTCCTGCGACTGAAAATGTGATGTCTCATATGTTTTGAAACAGGATGAGAGTGTTGGCCATCCCTATGTAAGTTTTGTTGTATACGTACCACATGTATATTTGTTACTATCTCTCTCTCTCATCTGTGCGTATAGTTTCGTTCTTCACTTTGCATCCTTTGTATCATAGTATTGTTCTTCAATTTTTGCATCCTATTAATTCAAGTTCCAAGTGCGTTTCATACAAATATTGTAGTTCTGTAACAAGAACAAACGCACTTGTTCTTTGGATTCAGTTCACTCGAGAGATTGTTTTTTAGTGTGATACATTCTAATAAATAACCATTTTATTCATACACGTGTTTAAAAATCCATAGCCAAACTCCTTTAGTTATTTATCGAGGCTTGTCATTACATCATGATCATGGCATTGCCACCAGTCCTCTGTTTCCACCACAAAATCGAACAAGACAATTGATGATGAGACGATGGGTGCCTCGTCCAAAACAGAAAAGACACTCTAACTCAGGCAGAGGCTCTCAGCCTATGTGAAACTCACGTGACTATTATAAAACTCTCTTTCACAACACGTGAACCGTGGATCATTCTTCAAAACTATGGACAGTGACAAAACCCGTTAGGTTCTAGGGCAGTAACTACCGACATATGAATTCAAAGTACGACTGATTTTGAATCTTAAGAGATAGTGACTTGAAATGGCCACTTGTCACTTTGCTATTTGACACTAAATTATAGGGTTACTAGTACCTTTCACATTGGAATGAAGTTTCAACACACAAAAAGACAATGGTAGGGAACCGGTGGCCGGAGTATCTTCCCCATCTAATGTGTCGGGCTTTACGAACCATCATTTTTTTAAATTAGATTGCCCACCTATCTAATTCACATTACACTAAAATGTCATGAGTGATATAGTATTTGTCGTGAAGCTATGATTACCTCAGAAAAAGACATTCATATGTAGGGTATAAATGGTGATTGCGGTCAGAGCGTCAAATCGATCAGCGATTTAGTCCGTCTCAAAAATAGACATAGCGACTGCTATTTATGTTAGCGTCTGTGGTGCAGCATGTTGTTTATTTGGACCGCACTATGCATTTGATGAATGGTAAATAAAAGCGCGTCTAGACAGATTTGTCCGACCTGCTGCAACCATTCAGACCCGTAGTGTGTTTATAAAATCGGTACATAAATTTAACGGAATAGTATATGTTCACATATCCATGTAACAAAATACACATAATTGCGCTGCTTATACACTAGTGAATATGTGCATCAGCAGCGTACGTTCATCAAACTAGAAAGTGAAAATAGAATAAAAAGAGGCACGTCAACTTAAACATATTGGTCATTGGATTGAAAGAAAAATTATTACCAAATATACCGCTTTCATCTTGATTTTTTCTTCAAGTGAGAGTACCCTTCCTAATCCCAGACAAATTTTAATGTAGCATTTAGATAAAAAATTTTGAATACATATCTTAAACTTAATAGGAAATTTGAAATCTATACAAAAAATTTTAAGTCGTTGAAATGTAATTTATGTATTGATCTAAATGACTATTTTGTCCTCAATTACAAAATAATTAAAACTAAATACAATATAATTAAACTAATTCAATTGAAGAAATTATTTTTAAAAACATTGTATAAACTAGATATTCAGAATTCTGCTATTTTTTTTTTATGATGAATTAATTTATTATATATAATATTAAACAACAACTAAAAGATTAAATTAAGATAAAATAAATAAAATATGCCCTTAATTAATAATTAATTAAACGTTAAAACGATAAACACAAAATAATTAAATTAATTTATGTTGGAAAATTATTTTTAAAAATCACTGTTTATAAATTAGATATTGAAAAAATTTAGATAATGATGAAATAGTTTATTATGGAAAATATTAATCAATAAAAAGTAAAAATTTAGATAAAGAAATAAAAGGTGGTTTTATAAAACATAAAAAATACAAAGAAAAAGACAAAATCACAGTTTAGAAAAAATCAATATTATATGAAATTAAAATAAAATTAATTAAAATTATTCTTTTTCCATTTATGTTTATTATATTTTTTAATAATATTACTTTTAAATAAGTATATAATTCACTAATAATTCTTCACATTATTTCATTTAATAAAAAAAGTTTTGAAAATAATTATATTTTTAATCTTTTTCTGAAAATTATTAAGTGTAATAAACTAATAAAAAACTATGAGCTTTTAGAAAATAAATCAACAGTTTAAAAAAATGGACTATGTAACAAATCAATTAATAAAAGTAGATCGACTTTTTTAATATAAGCCAACAAAGAAAAAATATAAATCAGCAGGAATAATATATAAGTCGACAGTTCAAAAATTAAATCACATTAATAAGTCAATTTAAAATGAAATAAGTCTACTAATACCAAACAAATCGATGGGAATAAAATATAAGTCTAACAAACAAAACAAATAAGTCAACATCATCAAAATATTGACCTTATTAATAAATCGATGTAGAATGTAATAAATCAACAATGAATAAACAAATAAACAGAAAAGTATAAATCGATGAACAAAAAAATTATGTCAACAGTTAAAAAAATCTACTACGTTATAAATCCACTAGCCATAACATAAGTCAACTGTTTTAATATAAGTCGGTGACAAAAAATAATTAAGTCGACATAAGTAAAAAAACAAAACGATTGTTCAAAATATCGACATTATAAATAAATCAACAATGATTAAAATAAGTCTAAAACATTGATATATATATATATACAAACATTGATATATATATATATATATATTATTTTAAATAATAAATAATAGAGAATTTGTTAAAAATACCCCTTTTGATATACCCCTTTTCAAAAATACCCTCTTTTCTGGCAATTTTTATTTTTACCCTCCTTTAATTTTTAATGACCATTTTACCCTTAAATAAAAAAATATTTTATTTAATAAAAAGAAAAACAAAATTTTCCCGCCAAAAATTTTCCGACATATTTTCCCGCCAAAAATTTTTCGAAAAAATTTTCCCGCCAAAATTTTTTTGTCCAAAAAAATTTTGATAAAAAATTTCCCGCCAAAAATTTTCCCGCCAAAAAAATTTTACAAGGTTTTTAAAAGGTTTTATAAGGTAGAAGAAACCTTATAAAAACCTTATAAACACCTTTTAAACGCTTTTACAAGATTTTTAAAAGAGTTTTAAATGGTTTTAATAGGTTTTTAATAGGTTTTTAAAAAGTTTTTTTAAACATCTCGTAAACGCTTTTACAAGGTTTTTAAAAGGTTTTTAAAATGTTTTTAAAAAGGTTTTTAAACACCTTGTAAAAGCTTTTACAAGATTTTTAAACACCTTGTAAATGCTTTAAAAATGTTTTTATAAGGTTTTTACAAGGTTTTAAACACCTTGTAAACGCTTTTAAAGGTTTTTAAACACCTTGTAAACGCTTTTAAAAGGTTTTTAAACACCTTGTAAACGCTTTTAAAAGGTTTTACAAGGTGTTTAAAAGGATTTACAATGTTTTTATAAGGTATAAATTTCATTTTTTTGGCGGGAAAATTTTTCGATTTTGGCGGGAAAATAATTTTTTTTGGCGGGAAATTTTTTGTTGACGGGAAAAAATTTTGATTTTGGCGGGAAAATTTTTTTTTGGCGGGAAAATATTTCATTTTTGGCGGGAAAATTTTTCGTTTTTGGCGGGAAATTTTTTTGATTTTGGTGACTGTACATCCTTGTTGTCATTTAAAGAAAGGGTAATTTGGTCATTTTGTTCATAAAGAGGGGTAGTTTTAAAAATGGTCAACATGGAAGGGTATTTTTAAAAAGGAAATTGAAAAAAGGGGTATTTTTGAGAATGCCCCTAAATAATATCAAAAAAATTTATTAAATTCTTTTTCTTTATTCAAAATTTTAAGACCAAAAAATGATTCATGTAATCATTATTTAAATTACAATAAATACATTTTTGTTATACTATAATTATTAATAATTTATTCCGAATTTAACAATTTAAAAAAAAGAATTTATTTTTAAAATTTGAATTATTTTAAAATTCATATTTAATATTAATTGTTTTTCTTATTTTTATTTAATTGTTAAAATAATTTTTAATAAAAGGGTATATCTGTCCATTTTCATTTCAAAATGTGTAGTTTTCAAATAAGTATAATATTGAGTGTAATTTTCAAAAATTTTAAAAAAATTAGGATATTCTTAAAAATTTAGACAAAATTTGTACAATTATCATCATGTTGTAGCCTCCTAGCAAAATCTCCATCACCAGATATTAAAACCATATTTGCTGGTGATGGATTTTGGTAGGTCCAAGCAGATATTATGGAGAGAAGTTTGAAGTTTGTTGTTTTTGGTTTAGCTAAAAGGTTCAAACAAACAAATAATTATAAATAGTTTAATTTTAGAAAAAATTTCAATACATACCTTAAATTTAATAGGAAATTTTAATCTATACTAATTTTTTAAGTCTTTGAAATGTACCTTATGTATTTATCTAAATGACTATTTTGTCCAAAATTACAAAATAATTAAAATTATATAGAATATAATTAAATTAATTCAATTGAAAAATTATTTTTAAAAATATAGTGTAAACTAGATATTCAGAATTTTGCTAAATTTTTTTTTTTAAATGATGAATTAATTTATTATATATAATATTAATCAATATCTAAAAGGTTAAATTAACATAAAATATGCCCTTAGTTAGTAATTAATTAAATGTTAAAAATATAAACACAAAATAATTAAATTAATTTCCGTTAGAATATTATTTTAAAAATTCACTGTTATAAAGTTAGATATGAGAAAATTAGATAATGATGAAGTATTTTATTATGGAAAATTTTAATCAATAAAGAAAATTAAAATTCAGATAAAGAAATAAAAATGTGGTTTTATAAAACATAAACAATACAAAAAAAAATCACAGTTTAGACAAAATCATTATTATATAAAATTAAGATAAACATTAATTAGAATTATTCTTTTTCCATTTATTTTTAGTAAAATTTTTAGATAATATTAGTTTTGAATAAATATATAATTCAGTAATAATTCTTCAAATTTTTTCAATTAATAAAATAATAAATTGACTTTTTAATATAAGTCAGCAAAGAAAAAACACAAATCAGAAGGAATAAAATATAAGTCGACAGTTCAAAAAGTCAATCACATTAATAAGTCAACTTAAAATGAAATAAGTCTAGTAAAACCAAATAAATCAACGGGAAAAAAATATAAGTCAACAAACAAAACAAATAAGTCAACATCATCAAAAGTCGACTATGTAAAAAAAAATCAAACAAAAAAAATCGAAAATTTTAAAATAAATCGATGGAAAAATAAATATGTCAACAAAAATTAAATTTAAGTCAATCATTCAAAATATCGACCTTAATAATAAATCAATATAGAATGTAATAAATCAACAATGAATAAACAAATAAACAGAAAAAAATATAAATAGATGAACAAAAAAAATATGTCAACAGTTAAAAAAATCGACTCGATTATAAATTCACTAGGCATAATATAAGCAAACTGTTTTAATATAAGTCGATTACAAAGATAATTAAGTCAACAGAAGTAAAAAAACAAAACGATTGTTCAAAAAGTCGACATTAGAAATAAATCAACAATGATTAATATAAGTCTAAAACATTGATATATATATATATATACAAATATTGATATATATATATATATATATGATTTTAAAATAAATTTAAATCTAAATAATATCAACAAAAATATTTAAATTCTTTTCTTTATTCAAAATTTTAAGATCAAAAATTGATTCATGTAATCATTATTTAAAATACAATAAATACATTTTTGTTATAATTTATATTTATTAATAATTTATTCTGAATTTTAACAATTTTAAAAAGTAATTCATTTCTAAAATTTGAATTATTTTAAAATTTAAATTTAGTTTTTATTATTTTTATTTAAATTTTAAAATAATTTTTAATAAAATGGTATATTTGTCCATTTTCATTTCTAAATGTGTAGTTTTCAATAGAAATAATATTAAATGTAATATTAAGTGTAATTTTCAAATTTCTTTAAAAATTTAGTATATTCTTAAATATGTCTCTTAATTTAATTAAAAAACTAAATTATTAATAAATATATTTTACCAGGAAAAAGGTACACTTTGATTCTGGAGTTCTGGAGCTCTTTCACAATATGATGTAGAAAGTTCTGGCCAGCAGCTTCAATGCTTACTAGACCCAAAAAATTTGCTGCAGCAAGCGACATGAACATATTGCTTGCAATTTGACTTGGTTGAACTTGTTTGAGTATTGCATAATTATCTAAATCTAGAAAAATGCTAGTAGTAACATTCGAATAGCGATCTTTCAACTTCATATTTAAAAAAATGAAATTAGAAATAAAATTAAAAAGATACAAATATTAGTCCCAGTCTATATATAATTTAAAAACGAAAGACCTACATCCAAAATAATTAAAGCATTAATTGTTTATAATTATAAAATTGGTACATAAATTTAACAGAATAGTATATATTCACATATCCATACAACAAAATACATAGTGAATACGTACATCAGCGGCGTACGTTCATCAAACTAAAAAGTGAAAATAAAATAAAAAGATGCAAAAACATATTGGATCGAAAGAAAAATTATTACCAAATACCACTTTTCTTTTCTTTTTTGACCTCTCCAAATATCACATTCTAATTTGAGTTATTTCATATTCACTCTTGAAAATATCAAGATGAAAAATATCTTCGACCTTGATTAGACATCTATAGTCATATCACACATGACCCTTATGACCGTATCTCAAATATTCCTTTTATTTTGATTCTAACAAACTTCATGATAGGGTATAACCGAAGACTTTTTTTGTCATTCATAACACAACATTTGATTATTCAAGATTAAAACTATATATAACATCAAATTTGGTGAATTAGATAGAGGTCTATATAGAAATATAACATAATACTGAACAAAATTATGCATGTTGTCAGTACTGATAACATAGCACGCATGTGTAAAAGAAGTCCAAAACATGTTTCAAACTCATTTTCTTTCTTAAGTTCCAATGAATTTGATATAACATATAAGCATGTAATTTAACGAGAATATTTAAGCATGTAATTAGAACCGTCTTTGTCATTAGTAGTTGAATAAATAGTAAGCTGATAACAACTCCGGTACCCAAAATGAATCCCAGTTGATCATTAACAATAATTTTCTTAAACAAACAATTCATTATTATATTAAAGAACAATAAAATATAAGTAATTATTAGAATATGTGACGAGGGAATTAAAGTAAATCGATGAATGTTCTTCTTTGGTCGCAGCAACCGAGGCGTAATAATTAGAGTAATGTTTCCACGTAATAAAAACTACTTTTACCATCGAGTAAAATAAACGACAAAAGATTAAGTGGAACTCAGATGTCCAGATCCAGCAATTACGCACACGACACAAACTAGTTTTGTCATAACCAGTCATCACCAAATCTAGCAAACAAAACTAAAACAGATATGTGTCGCAGTGACCTAAAAGCCCTTCAGATTCAAGCGTATTTACCACCAGGTTCTAAAAACAGATTCCGACGAAGGACAAAAACGTAATTTAAAGCTTTTTTTTTTGTTGTTACTCGTTCTTGAGCATCTCTCTGTACCTTAGAAACGAATCTAGCCTCTGTAGCTTAAGCTGCTGCTTGAACTTGTTGATGAAGTTCGAAGCTTTATCGTCCACACCTTCTTCTCCTCCTCCTCCGTCGACCATCGGCGTCGTCTTCTCAGCTCTCATTGTCTCCGGTCGTCTCTTCTCCACGGTATCAACCGTCTCTTCTTCCCGTCCGGTGTATCTCTCGCTAGCCGATTTCGTCATCTTCTTCGCCGTAGCTTTCTTCTTCTTCTTCGTCACCGGTTTGCTCGACTCCGACTTAGTCCTCGTCGGCTTTGTCTCCTCGGGGATCGGATCTGGCTCGGATCTGTATAAAGAAGGAAGCTTTATGGATTTTACCCGCTGCAAGAGTGATGGAGCTCCGACTCTAGGTTCGGTCGTGACGTCATTCTCCGGTATCTTGTCGATCGGGTCGTCGACCCGGTTAGTCTCTTCGCGTCGGGTCATGAGGTCGTAAGCAGCGTAGTCACCTTCGGAATTGTGTTGTGGGAACTTGAAGGAAGGCATGTTGAAGGATCTGACACGTTGCAAGAGAGAAGGAGGCGGGTTCGGGTTATGATCCGACCCGGAGTAGTGGATCTCGGATTCTGATGGATGAGAATTGTAGAGATTGAAGTTGATGGACTTGACTCTGTCTATGAGCGAAGGAGGTCTGCCGAACCTTGCCTGACCTTGGTCATAACCCGACCGGAAACCGTCTTGATGCGGGTTGTGTTTTCTTGAACCGGAGGAGCTGAAACGGTTGGCGATGAAGATGGTGCCGATTGTGAAATTGAGGAGGAGGAAGAGAGTGGTCGGAGTTAACCAGCTGGTCAAGCTTGTAACTAGCTCCATTGTTGTGTTGTGTTGTTGTTGTTGTGTGTGTGTCGGAGAGTGAAGGGTGAAGTAATGGATAATATTTATATTAGAGATATTTTTCTTTGTCTTGGTTAATCATTAATGAGCTTGGCGTTAGATTTGTATGAAGGAATGGGTCTTTCTTTTATTGTTTTCTCTTTTTACATAATTTTACTTTTAGTTTGTCTTTTTTTTTTTTTTTCCATCAAACACTCCATTATATTAGATTAAAGGTTCAAGCTTCCTTTGAAGAGCCAACTACACCAATAAACTTATACAGGAGGACAAAATAAACTACAAGCATCAATCTTAAAACATACATAAAACAAACTTTAGAACTTGACTTGAAACCATAAAGGTGACAAGATACATAAAGAGGACAACAAGTCCTAAAGGAAAGAAACCACACAGTGAGACCACTCGTGGTGAAGGATAACCGACCATTGCCACATAGTCAGCCACCTTGATAACCATTGCCGCAGATGTTGCAAAAGAACGAACGCGGTGTTTGGATTCCGTGCGTGCACCAAAGGTCCCTGGAAAGGGTGGTCACACGCTGGACAAGACGAGAGTCTTGAAAACCAAGAACCTGAAAGGACACTTGGAAAGGGTGTTGTATTGCACGAAACTTCAATTGCCATTACTATGCCTTCCAAAAGACACATTTGAAGAGAAGAGGAAGCAAAAAATCTCTCCATATAAGAGGATGTTGTTGTAAAATGTCTCTCATCGAATGAGGAAATTAAACTAATTTCATTAGAACAAGTAACCTCCCAAAAGGGGGAAATTCTTTCACATAAGAAAATTGATAAACGTTGTAGGCACAAAACAAGATATACAATAACAAATCCATTTGTTAATTTGCCGGAATAATAATCACGTTTAGAGATACATGGGCTGGAATGGGAGCACTTAATACTTGTTGGGCCTAAGTCCATTAAACGAAATATGAAAGATTGGACATGGGTTAGCCCACTAGGATTGAGAACTCCGTTTAGACGGAAAACAAGGTAAACGACCCTCTTCTCCGTTGCAGCTCCACACTAGATCGAGCAAGGTGAGGCGGCGGTGCTGCTTGGAGGCGGAACTATCATCAACCAAGGAGGTCGAGAGCAAACCATAATAGTTTTTTGGAGGGATTACCCGAGATAAATGGAGAATTGGCTGAGCTAGAGAAAAGTCTCGACAACGGCAAACCGTTTAGTCGGAAGGAGAGGTCAGTCCTTACAAGTGTAGTCGGCGGAGTTATGAGAGAACACCAGCTTGCCAAACTAGGTGAATCTGCTTCAGCTTTGGTGGCTATGGTGCTGAGCGGCAGAAGGGTGATGACGGATGGGACTTCCGCTCCAAACGGGGTGTCGGAAATGGCTCTCACCGGGACTGAGGATTTTCTCTATGAGCGGGAGTGTGTAACGATCTCTCCCATGAGAAGGAAGACTCCGAGTCTCTCCCCAAATAGGGGGAAGTAGGAGCTAGCAATTTTACAAAGGAGATCTTTGCGGAAGAGTACATTGACCAGCTCTGACCGAAAGCAAAATCGTCTGAGACCAGATCTGATAACTCAACCAAGTGGAGATGGCTGGAACCTTTAAGGGGAAGCATAGAGAGCTCATGAAACTGCATCCTACAAAAAGCTTTGAGAATACAATCCCCTCCGACTACTGACAGTATAGAAGATGTAGAGAGGTCGGGAAAATAATTTTGGTTATAAACCACGAAGAAGGCATGTTCTTGCCGGAGAAACTCAAGAACAGTGTCACCCGGTTTGCTCACCGTTCTCGCCAAAACCGAGGAAGGCTGGCGGAATTCCAGAAGGTCTCGTCGGCAACTAGAAATACCGGCGGAAGTGGACCAAAGGTCTTCGAGTAACCGAACCCGAGAAAGTAGAACCAAGCACCGGTCAGGATGGAGAGCCAGAGATTTGTCGCCGGAAGAAGCTCATATTGAAGATGAGCGACTACCTCGGCTTCCGTGTCTGAGAGAGTTCACGGGTCCTAAAGTTTTAATAGCTAGTTAAAACTGGTATCATTGATTGGATTTTATCTAATGATACATGTGTCCTTTTAGTTTGTCTTTTTATATTGATTGTTTTGTAATAAAGTCAGATGTTTAACAGTATATATGTTCTGGGTCATGTGATTAGTAGTCTTTTTGTTAAAAAAAAAAATGTTTTTATGTCAGACGTCGAGTTCAAAACTTTGGATAAGTACAAATTTGTACAGATCATGAATACAAGATTTTCGAAGGTCCAACGTAATATCGTTCAAACCGCATGTTCTGGTTTTGTTTAGTATCTTTTGTAGAGAACATCATCCATTTGAAATAGTTAAATCCATTTCTCAAACACTAGTGAGTAGAACATGGATGACTGTTAATGTTAAGGTGATCCATAATTCTACTAAACTTTAATTATTCCTTACCATCAATTTTTATATCATATAAAAATGGCCACAAAAACCTCTACCCTGATGGCCTGATCCCATCAAGGTTGAAGTCTGTCTATCCAAAGAATAAAGTCAGTATGTTAACCCCGTGACTCGTAAATAAATCATCCTCCTCTCCGAGCCCACATTTTTCTTTTGACAAATCTTGCTTTTCTTTAATATCACATGTTCTCATTATTTATTATTTTTATTCTAGTTTTTTTTTGGTAATTATAATATTTTTTTCATTCTAGTTTCTTTTCTTCTTTCCAACACATTTTAAAATTAATTGCTTTTACATAAACCATCCTTTACATATTTTTTTCTGCTTTTCATTACTTGATATTTTTAATTATTGTCTTTACACTTTTAGTTTCTGTTTTAAAAGATTTTCAACTTTAAATAGTTGCTTTTGTAAATTAAAACAAATATAGTTGACAAACTTATATAACTAATAATTTACACTCAGTGACGTATATTATAGATGACATCAGTCATAAATATAAAATAATACATCTAAAAGTATAACTCATAACATAACAAACCTAAATTTAATTTATATATTGACTCAATGACTCTCATGAATATTTTGTTAGATCCATCATTGTTTGCCGTGGTATTCATTGTTTCACACAAACTTTAAGCTCATTTATGGACATCGTTACTCTTGTGCATATATATATATATATACATATGATAGATAAAATGTGTTATTTGTATCAGAAAATTTGGCTAAGTGATTGTCATTTTCGTTTACCTCTTTAATGTAGCGTTTTCTTAGATCATTTCTATGTTAAGAAAAGTTAGGAAAAAAAAGATACAAAAGAGGAAAAAAGACGTACAAAAAAGGAAAGTGAAGGAAAAAGAAAGAAAGAAACAAAGAATCGTGTGTGTTTGTCTTCTACATATCGATGCAGCAAGTGGAGGAGAGGATCCTCACAAAGCTTTTTAATCTTTCCAGAAAGTCAAGTTAGGATTAAAGAAACGACATGGCAAACAACACTAACACTAGTAAAATTGTTCCGTATAGTTACTAAATATTATGTAACTATTAAGTGTTTTTCGTAGCAAGAATAAATTTGTTACAGTTTTGTGACAAATTAAATTAGTAACTATTTCCTCGTCACTAATTTCTTCTTCATAACTAATTGTAGCAAAGTCTACAATTTAGATACTACTTAATCTGTCGCAAATTGCTACTAATTGTTACAAGTATATGTAACTATATGTTACAAATTGCTTCAGAAATTTGAGTAACATCTACTTTCAAAAGCCACAAAATTTTGTCGCTAATTGACTCACAACAGGCTACAAGTTACTTGTTATAAAGTTGTTACAAATTGCTACACCTTTTCATATCAATTACGAAATTTATTTTGTTGCCTTGTGCTACAAGGTTTTATATGTAGAGCCAAAACAAATTATCTGAAAATATCCTTGAAAATTAAATTGCAAAACTACCGGTACAAAAGTTCCAATTAATATTAAACTAATTAGTTCTAAAAATTCAAAATAGATAGAGTTCTAAACTTGTGACCAATTCTCCCTGTGGTGTGAAGATCATCAAGCTTACCGTTACGCTTTCAATGTCCTTAGCCTTAGATGTGCAGCTGAGTACCTTGAGATGACTGATAACTATGGAGAAGAAAATCTTGTCGGTATGACTGAGACTTTCCTCGGTGAAGTGTTTGGGAACTGAACAGACTCGATCAAAGCTCTTCGACTTGTGAGGAAGTGACCGGTCATGCTCCACCAAGTATATCTGCTTATAGAAATTATAGTATCTTATCAGCAGAGAAAAGGGACTCACTGCAACATATTGATGTCAACCGATCATGCATGTCAAGTCATAGTGCAAGGAGGAATAGAAAGTTATGCATCTTAAAGTTTTAATCATTGTTTCTGGCGGTCTGCAACATATTGATGTCAACCAAGCATGCATGTCAAGTCATAGTGCAAGGAGGAATCGAAGATGCTCAAAAGACATTAAATTGTTGTTTGATTAATCCTACCCGAGAGGCAAATAATGATTTAGAGATAATTTCATCAAAAGAGACTTACAAGGGCCAGCATATCCTGAAGATAGACACGGAATGGGATCTCGCATCGCCTGTATGTGATGTATGAAACATCAAATTAAAAAGTTTTTAAAAATTCCAAAAGAAACAGATGCCAATTTTTGTAGCTTAATACACTGTAAACCAAAGCCATTGTATAAATCATATATTAACACAATATTACAAATGCAAACACCACTTTAAGAAAGTAAAAAGATGTAACAAGGAAACAACCTTTTTATCAATCCCAAAGATCCAATATGCTCTATAGCAAGTAACAAAAGCAGAATAAACAAATAGGGACAGGGAATCAATAGTAGATGTTTATAAACTAGTTTATAAACATCTAAGCTCCACTATCACAGGAACATTTATGTATAAGTGATATATTCAACCATAGAATATGCAACCTATACAAAACAAACAACGACATTCAAACAAAAAAAACTTGAACACTTAAAACACTCAAGCGAATTTAAGAGAGATGAGAGAAGTTAATAACAAACCAATAAAGCTGAGGGATCCTTGTGCTAACCCACCATATAAATGAGATCATCGTATCTGCAGATTCTAGATGCTAAGCAAAACTGGTTACATAAAACACAGCTTTAGACCAAAATTTGTATCATATATTAGAAAAAAATATCACAGTCACTAAAGCTTAAAACCAACAAAACCTGTTGTTTTCGTTCTCTAATTGTCCTAGCTCTATCTTCCGAGTTTCTATTCAAACCCAAACCTTCTTCTTCCTCCATAGAGAAGATGAAGAAGAATAATGAGCTCCAAGTAACTTTAGCTCCTCTCTGATTCCTCAATGAATCAAGGCACATGAGAGTACAATTACTGGGGCTGATATTAACCTTTGGTCTCTTCCATGTAAGAAAAATAACTTGTGTATGAATCTGAAATATAGTAGGCAACCAGAGAAACCAAACGGTGATGGTGAACACGGCTAATGAATTCAATAGCTACCTTAAACTCACAGTCCCCTAGTTCGCTAGTCGCTACCCACCTTAAGCTATTTAACAACAAACTGCTTATGATTTAAACCCTCCTTCTCCAAATATGAATTGTTTAATTCTCCAGTTCTGTCCATTAGCTCTTTATAGGTAAAAAGCTAATGAATCGACTCTATCCAAAGCTAATCGAATTCGGTTTATCTCTATCCACTGTCTATGAATTATTCAAGATAAAAAAAAAACGAACACAACTTAACTAGAATAAGGTGGTAAAATTCTTCAAGACAACTTAACTAGAATTCTTCAAGACAATGACGCATTCACGACCGTGAATTGAACCGGAGTAAGCGGAACAGACGGCGTCGATGTAGACAATAGCAAATTTCCAACCGCAAACTGACCCGGAGGAAGCGGATGCAGCGGCGAACGACCACCGCCGCCACTGTTTTGGATATGCGACTAAGCGAGGGAAACGAGCCGTCGTCGCCACGGCCAGGAGCTTGAAATTTTGATTGACACTGTTTCCCAACAGCAACATAATCACTCCTGCTCATGTTCTTCTAAATCCGCCATCGAATTTGTAAACTCGTGAAAACTGAGAAAAAACCCCAGTTGCCGCTCAGAGAGGCAATGCAAGAGAAAAGAGGAGATGAGACGAATGGCATACAAAGAAAGAAGAGGAAATAAGGAGGAGATAAGATCTGGAGAGAAAGAGAGAGTGAGATCCGGAGGCCAACAGTTTCTTTTTCCAGAATTTGTATTTAGGTTTACAACTTCAACACTATAAATCTTTTTACTACAATCTGTGACGTTTTGTATCGTGTGCATCAGTGCTACACCATTTTGCGTCCGTAACTGTGTAGCAATTTTGTTACAATTTGTCTCTGTTACTATTTGTCATTATATAGTTACGTTTACTAACCAATTAGCTACAAATTCTATTAACTAAAATTTTGTCACTAATTTGTAACTATTTATAGTTAATATTTGTTACTATCTTTTCTCGTAGCAAAAATTGTAACTATATAATCAAAATTTTGTAGTGTAACGAGCAACTTGAAGAAGCATTACTTATCCGGGTGGTCGAATGATTATATAATATCACAACTCCTTTTGAGTCATGTAGTATATAACATTCAAATGAAGATATACTAACGACAAAGTCGCTGATCATATATGTATATAGTATTCAAGGAGTTGTATATAATATTGAAATGATGCCATACTAACGACAAAGCCGCTTATCATATGAACATGCCCAAAGACCAAAGAGACCAAGAACACTGAATGTTCAGTTCACTACTGATTGACCAAGAATAATTTATGAGATGTTAGTAACCAACCATAGGCTTTACAATCGCCGACAAGATTAGTCCGCGTACTTTTAACCATTACATTATCTGTTTAACAACGCTTATAAAAATAAACAAAAAGCTTTTACAAAATTTCAGAAACCGTAACTAAACTCGTGTTTTGTTGATCGTAATGTCGAAAAGTCCAATGTCTCTCCCGTAAAAGTTTTGTTTTTCCTTTATATGGGCTTTTTTGTTGTGAGAGGCCCAAAGGCCCAACAAATTTCGATAGTGAAAAAGAGAGTAATGTGGATGGAAGTCACGGACATCGGCGGATGGTTCTTGAGTTAAGCTTCTGGTCTAAATCTACTTCAAGGCACCTCAGGTCAGTGTTTTCCCTATTTGCATGATTTTGTAAAATTTCTTATAGCTTTTTTTGATTTGATTATTGAATATATGATGGAGACAATTTGTATCGTCTTATGATGATCTTCAATCAACGACTGTAGTGTATGTATATATCACATTGTTTCACAAGACTGAGATGAAGATAGAGAAGAAAATGAAATTCAAAAGCTTTGTTTTTATTTGATTTTATTAATATTATTCTGTAAATATACATACATATAATCTGTATTCTTACAATTTGATTGCAGACAGAGACACAAAGAAACAGGTTTTAACCTGAAAAAAATGGGAGTCAGAGAGAAAACTATTATTATTAGGCTCTTCTGTATACAAGAGAGATCCCATTGGGTTCACCACCCAATTCTTCAAGTACAATGACAATGTTATTAGTTGGCTTCAGCCATGAACGAGGCACATGGTACCTGTAAAACAAGAAAAAAGTTCAAACCTTTCGAGTCAAATTTTGGACTAAAGATTAAAGAAGAAGAAGACAGGAGCAGAGGTTAGGCAGTTTTGTTGCTCACCATCGTTGAGAAGCTTGTCCACAGTTACTCAAACATTTCTTTTCGGTGAAAGTCCCGGCATAGCTGCACCGCTCGCATTTCCCACGAGCTGTATATGCAGGCCAGTGCCGTCCGATGTTCTGTCCATTTATCCATATTTGTCCTTTCCCCATTGAGTTCATGTCTAAAGCCAATGGTTCATTACCTACTGGTGTGTCAAAAGTAGACTGCAAAAAAGATATGGTAAGAATCCTATCCCATTGCTTTCATTTTTTTTGATCATATTAATATATAACAATGTTGGTGTGGTGAGATGATTCATCAATCTTTCTGTTTCTCTTACCTTGTACCAGGTCAAGGGTTGCTTTTTGGCCACCAATGGTCCATCTTTCCATTCCACGTTGGAGCTCCCGGTTACGGTATGAATGCTCATAGCTTCACCCTTAGTACCAATCTGCTTGAAACAAGAAAGAACATATATGTTTATTTCATTGTTATGATGGTTGGTAAGATGCGGTTACAGGGAAGTCAAAACTCGTTTCTCTTTGAATTTCAGGAGGACCTTGTAAGACCATTTCCATTTAGACATGTCCCATGTTCCAGAGTTAACTCCCTGCAGTGTCACTGGACCAAGAACCCCAGTATTCCAAGTCTCATAATGCACGCCAACGTTCTGTGACAATAAAGACCACAAAGCTCAGAACATGATCAGTAGTATATAGGCAAAAAGCGCAGAGAGAACTAGTTAGTTTATTGAGAGAACTAACCGGCAGACCCGCTGCAGTACTCAACAGAGCAAGTTTGTTGACTCCTGCATGTAATTTGATCTTCTGACTAAATGTTAGCTTTGGTTGCTCCAGTGATCCATAAGCAGTTCCTGAAACGAAGAAAGTCTTTTTAGCAAAAGACAAGCTTAGCATGAGGATGATTTTGGCCTATCTTAATATATATTACCTGCAAGCTGACCATTAACGAATACATGAAGAGCATGCCCAGCTGACGCAATAGTAAGAAGAGGGTCTTCACCAGTCTTTAGGAATTTCTCATCAGGACTGATCGTAAGGCTGATTATATCCGCAAACAAACACAACCGGTGAGTTCCATGAGTTAGCGAGAATGTGAGATAGATAGGGTGATTACTGCAAGTCAAGAGTTTTCAAGTATTACTCACTCAGTCAGATACCAGAAATAGTCCGTCTTGTCTCTGGTCATGCTTATCTGTTCCACAAGCCCATCTTGGGAAAAGGTACTATTGTCATATGCAGAAAGAATCTCTTCGTTGTATGATCCCCAAGAGAATTGTGTGTTTGTGGAAACCATTTTCATGTGTTTGCTTGGTCCACGGACCTGTACCTTGTAACACAGAGGTCAATCTCAGTGATACCATCACCCCTGAAGTATCAACAAGTAATGTGCTCAAGAAGTTTTTTTAGGTTGATTTACCTTAGCAGTGTTGTAATACTCGGTTTTGCAGTCAGGTAGAATACTGACAGACCAAGGAGGCAGATCATATGGAAATCCACCAAACAAGACTCTTGCAGCAGAGCTGGCGTTGTAGTTTGAGAGAAAAGCAGCGCAAGATGACTTAGACTTGAACACATAAGCCTGTAAAACAAAACAAGCAAAGAAACAGGTAAATAACTTCGTTTTGAAACTTCATCCATGTCTTCTCATGCTTACTGAATTTGCATTACCTCTTGGTTATCTCCAAGTGATGTGACTGTAGGATCAGCAGAGACCAATGCTGGTTCACAGAGCTTGATGACCTTATGCAAGCTTTTCAAGTGACTATACTTAGGTTCTCTCGGTAACCCTTTTGAACAAATAACACAACAAAAAGGTATTAGACAATGGTTTGTTATGTTTGTTACCATTCTGTTTTTTATTTGGTGATAAAAGTTGAATTACCGTATTCATCAAGAGGAGCATCATAGTCATAGCTGGTAGTGACGAATTCACCGGCTGTTCTATCAAAGTTCGTTCCTCCATGGTACTGTTTAAAAACATTTCCCCACTCCATTAGTAATCAAATCTTGTGTCTCTTATTTCAGCAATAGAGAATATGAAGTTACCATATAGTAATTCATGAAAGAGCCACCGTTCTGTATGAATCGGGCCACGGAAAAGGCAATGTCTTCGGCTGGTCTGTATGGTACCGCACCTCCAAACTCCGTCAACCTGGTAAATCATTTGCATATTTTTACACAGAGTTATTTAAAAAAAAAAAACGATACGTTGATGTTGGTCTTAGATATTCATATTTGTATTGAATAGTAATATATTGTTTTTAGAGGGGGAGGGACAATTACGTTGTGTGACTTACCAACCAGTCCAGTTCTCTGTCCACATTTTCGGCTTATTGTCCGAGTTTGGTTTGAAATTCTCACAGTAAAACCCATTGCATGTGTTTATCTGTCGGGCAAGTAAAAAGTAACGAATTAGGGTAAAACCGATTATGTAACTTTGTAAAAGAGGTGTATAAAGTAAGAAAACAACATGGATCCCATTCGTTTTCTCTTTATAGTTGGTCACTCCGTGTAACAGAAAAAATATGAGAAAAAGGAAACCAAATAAATTGTGAGTAACGTTATTTACAAAACCTGATATGCATAACACACGACAGTTTCTAACAAGAAAAGAGAATTTTACGTCAAAAGAGAACAGCGAATAAAGTTAGTAATGCTACCAAGAAAACTAAATAAGGAAAGATGATTCAAGCACTAGAATTCAAACAAAGAAATGATAAACAAACATCTTCTTTTGTTTACCTATATAATAATTTGTTAGGTATATATCATATATGTATTATTGATATGAAAATATATATAAGAGAAGACAAGAAAATATTTAAAACAACAGAAAAGAAAAAGTATGAAAAACAAACATGACAATTATTATTAAGATAATACAATCACATATTCTAAAATACTAAAAAAAAAAAAGTAATAAACAAAACTTCTTCTTTTGCTTAAAGAATATATAACCAGGTTAAAAAATAAGAAGCAAATAAGTAATAATTGAAGGGAGAAAAAAGAAAGGAAGAAGAACATACAATAGAGTTAGGAACATCATCTTGCTTGCACATAATCCATGGGACACCTGTGGAGAGTCCTTCTGCCATTTCAGCTGCCCATTTTGTGTATGCCTTCCCTGGTGCTCCTATCTCCCACTCTATTGGTCCATACTCATTCTCTATCTGCCCATTTATCATTTCACATACAATGAAAATTTCGTTTCAAAAAACAAAAGATTCACTTGGATACTACTGACATTGTGTAATAAACTAATACGAAAACATACAAACCTGTGACAGAATGATGGGTCCTCCTTGAGTCTCAAACAATTTTTCTTCTTTCATCATCCCCACAATCTTCGCAGTAAATTTTTGCATTGCAGCCTTTTTCATTATCAAACCAATCTTTTTTTAGTTAATAAAACACCCCCAAAAATGGATATACTTAATTAAGAGCATGTAAAAGTAAAATTTGAGAAGTTTTAGACCTTGAAAGGTTCATTGTCGGTTCTAAATACCATACCGGGAACATATTTGAGCCAAACAGGAAACCCTCTGAAAACCATTTTAACATATTCAAATCAACAATATGATAAAAAAAATATAAGGGAGGAATCTCACTTTATCCTAGAACGTATAACTTACCCAAAGTTCCATTCAGCGCAAACATAAGGACCAATTCTGAGATGAACGTAAAGACCAGCTTGTTGTACCAGCTTGATGAACTTAACCAAATCATATCTGTCCTCAAAATAATACTAAAGCAGAGAAAACAAATAGAAAAACATTACTAACGATCAAACTATAGTTTTGATTTATGAGTCAAAATAATATTTAATTATATGTTTTAAAATTACTTGTCCAGGAGAAGGTTCATGTCCATTCCAAAATACGTAAGTCTGTATAACATCCAAACCACCATCTTTGGCCTTCTGTATAAGATCAGGCCACATCTGCATATAGAACAGAGCATTTCACAAAAATATATATATTTTTTAATTATCTTATATATACAAAAACAACATAATTTGTAATGAAATAGTGTAGACTATAAGCAAACCCATGTGTGAAAAAAAAAAAATCTTTGGGAACAAAGATCCAATAAGAACGCAGAAAATATGCATAGAATAAAACGAAGAATTAAGATTCTGCTTAACCATACATAATTACATATACTAAAACACAAGATTGTTTTCTATGTATTTAAAAAATTGAAGAGTATACCTCAGGTGTGCTTCTTGGATAGTGAATGGAGCCAGATAGAAGGATCCTTCTCTGACCATTGATGATCACAGCTTTACGATCGTAAGTGACCGTTGCTTTAACTGAATAAATCAAAGATGAACAACAAAGAATCCCCAGAAATATCAAGGCTTTGTCCCTCGAATTTAACCCCATATTTTCCCTTATATATATCCAACCTTTGGATGTTTTTCTTGTTTTTTTGGAGAAACTGGAAAAGAAGAAGATACCACCGAAAGTATGAGTGTGGGTTTGGAGTTATGAGGTTCTTGAAGCTATTTATAGATTAAGGTTGATAGGCATGCCATCTTATTATTCCTGTCTATCATAAATGATGATGTTTTAAGATTTTTCCTTATCACAATGATTTTCTATATTTAATGCATTTTTATTTTTAAAGTCAAATAACTAAAAGGGGTGTATTCAACTTGACATTTTAGGTGATTTGTATTATTCAATCATGGATTTTAAAAAGTCTTATGAAATCTACTGTTATTCAACTGATGATTTAAAAATCTACTTTAAAATCCACTGTTATTCAAAACAATTTGTAGATTTGGATTTTAATAAGTTTTAAGGATTCTTGAGGATTTGAGAGGATTTGTTTAGTCAAAAGTACAGAAATCCAAATCTCATGTTTTTAGGTGGGATTTGAAAGAATTTTACCATAAATTATATCAACTACCTTAAAATCTATCAAAATTCCAAATTTCCTTAATCCCATAGAATCTTCCAAAATCATTGTTTCAATAATGTTTTGATTTTTACAATACAGAATTAAATATATGTATGCAATTGAATGACAAGTGCTAGAAAAAACACCATAAAATGGGCACTCAAAAGAGAAAGAAACAAAAGTAATTAACAATAATACATCATTTATTATTTTTTTAATTTTGGTAAAAATTTTAAAACATCGCGGGTGACTTTGAAGTTTAAACCATTGGCTTAGTAGTTAGTACCTTGCCGGTTACCAGTTGAGTAACTTACAACTTTCCTATTTCTTTAAGATCCATTTTCCCACACCCAAATTTAATTCTTATTGTCTTTTTCTATTCTTTATGCTTATTGAGTAGTTAAATAACCAACCACACTTACTCCAACTTATGAAATCTATCAAATTCTAGACTACTAAAAAGGTCGAAATTAAATACTTGTATCTAAAATGTCTGTTTGGTTTCAAGATTGAGGATTACATTATACTTAATGAGCTATTTAAATTTTATGATACTGTATCATATTATAATATATCTATGTTGACTTGTATTTTGTTTATTTGACGTATATGTTAAAACATATGTATATATCATGTATACATATGTTTAATTGATGATCTGAAAACATTTATAGATCATAATAAAATCTTTGAAATGGGATATATTGCAAGTTGGGTGGCCTGCGACCCTAAGTAGAGAACATGTGGAAAAAACTATAGTAAAAAAAATCGGTTGCACAATGCATATTTAATGATGGTAAACTATACACACATGACACATACAATATTTTCTTATATAATGTAAATGATGTTAATAGTAAATTTACATTTATACAATTTTGTCTGGTCTTATACTTAACCATGTTAATTCAGCTAGTTATAGGTATGACCGTCCCTAGCTAGTACTTTATAAGACCTAATTAGACAAAGTTCTTTAAGAAATAAATGAGGATTGGTGACACACTGTCACTCTTTGTTTGACTGTTAAAGGTTAAATAAGGACTCACTCTGTAGGCCTGGTAAAAATTAAAATGCATTTGATAAAAGTGGATAACTCGGATGAACAATCTAGGGAAAGACTACCCGAATTATATTGTAAAGTGATCAACACATTTTATATAAAAAGAAATATTAGGATAAAGTAGTAGTCAAATTCAATAATCGAAGTTATGCAATGTGGTTTAGTTGACATTGGTTCGTTGGGAAAATTCAAGTGGCCGCACCGATGACTTAACTTCGTTGACTACAAAGCTTTACCTTCCAAACAAACCGACTGACATGTAGCTATATTAACCAAATCTTACTAACACCCTATCCAATCCTCCAACGTTCACCAACTAACCATTGTGACAGACAATACCGTGTACACTTTTGTTTATAAATATCTTAAATATGTAGAGAATAAATATAAGCAAACTCGCATATAAAATTAAAAGAGTCAATTTGGCAGCTGAAAAAATTTGACAGAACGATTAGAGAAATTAGAAGTTAGTTTTTTTTTTTTTTTTTTTTTTTTTTTTTTTTTTGTAAATTTAGATACTGTTATGAAATTGAAATTAGAATAAAAGTTATTATTGAGTCTGTCTCACTGGAACACGTGGGAGTGGGACATATCATCTTATCATAGCGTATTTTTAGTACGTTTCTATAGTATGATCTAAAGATGATCAGATTAACCTACTGTTTTTCCCAATATAATACTGTGTCCTATTTTTCATATTCTATACAAAAAAAAACGTACAAAGGAGGTCACTGAGAATTTCAAAAATCTAATATAAGAAATAATATCAATGCTCTAATCAATGATATATGTTATTTTTGCTGGAAACGGTGCAAATAGAGGTGTTTTGTATTGAGACAGGATCACACTATCAACATTTTTGTAAATTCAAACTTGGTTTAGATGCATCAAAAACGAATTTAATCCTAGTTAAAGTAATAGACAAAACATATTATCCCCATTTCTAACTTATTTTGTTTCTCTTCACTCGCCTTCTACGTAAACTGGACTTTGTCCAAACGGGTTCATCACGTACGTTTACTTCTAAGGCTCGTTAGGATCAAGTTCTTGGAAAAAACCTATACATTAGATTAAAAAATTGTCAATGTCCAGAAGTCATTTCAAAGTTTTCCCCTTGTAATTAAGTTGTAAGATTGTTATCTGACATATTTTTAAGTGGTGACAAGTAATCGTAAGAGTTAAGAAAATTAGGAGAGTCATAGTCATATTTGAATTCGTCGAGAAATATAACTTTTGTGTCTGTTAACTGATTTTCTACTGGAATTACATAAAATATGTAAAATATGTGCCCTTCAACGGCCCAATTTCTAATTCGGCCCAACAATAAAATAGTGGTATAGAGCTAACTAGGACCAAACCAGATAGATCATTTAACTAACCGGAAAAAACCAGGAAATTAAGTCAAACCAGAATAAAAACTCGGTTGTACCAACTAATTTACATTGTCGACAACAAGATAAGTGATTGCCACGCATTTACTCTTCAGAGATTATTTTCTAGGGTTTCTAGGGTTTGGGGACGTATTTGCTTGGCCACCACATGATTCATATTTATCTTATACGTTGAAGATTAGTTTCGACTACATATATATAGAATAGAAAATCTTAGAAAATCCGGTTTAATGAATGAAAAGAATATATGTGATAATGATGTAAAGATTAGATGATAATATCGAAAGAGAAAGAGAGCTCACAACACACATATCAATATATGTCACAAGACAGATGATACGGTGGTGAGGATCAGAGAGGCAATGGTCCCTTTTCGGAAATTTTATTATTTAGAAGAAACCAAAAAATGAGACAAGTCATGAAAAGTACCAAAATGTTGGACATACCCCAAATTTTACTGACATTCACATATATAGATATACATATAGTGTCATATGTATGTCTAAATATGTGTCTTGTTCCTCTCAAAGTGTCACTTGGTGAGGCATTTGTGATCCCTATGCCGCATACGTATCCCATCTCTCTATCGTTTATTTTTCTCATGCCAATTCTGTTTTTTTCCTTAAACACATATCTATCCATCTGATTCTTGCTTCATTTATTGTGATTCAGATTGTGTTCTTTGTGTAAGTTTCCTTCTTGCCCTTAGCTGTGTTTCAATGGGTGCAACTAGGGCTTATATAGTAGTTGATTGACACCCTTTGAAACGGACCGTGAGTTAAATAATTTACATGCTTTACTTTTTACATCTTTGAATATTTTACAATCTGAGAAGCTTTGTTTAACTCGTTTCAGATTTTAGTTTATGTTCAATTAATTATGTTGTAAGAAAAGATCATATCCAAACTAATTCTCATGATCATCCCTTGGTTTGTCAAACAAAAGTTTAAAGCCTATACGTGTTGAACTTCTTTAGGTCTACTTTAAGTAACTTATTGTTCCATTAATTTTTTACCATTGAGGTACCCTAATTATGTAACCTTAGAAAAAATTATAATTGAACATGTGGTGGGGCTACGTACTAGCTGCGATAATTGGATGTATGTGATAAAGCAAGTTGGAGCTAGCTAAGGAACTTTCAAAGGTGATACCGTGATAGATCGGTAGATCCTCGCTTTTTTTTTTTTTTTTTTTTTTTTTTTTTTGTCAACTTATTTTGTTTGTTTTTGATCCAGGGTTTTGATTTTTAGATTTTTTTGTCCCTGCTTCTAAAATTCGAACTTAATTAATCATATTTCACATTGTATAACAGGAATAAAGAAATAAGTATTTCAAACAAAGTTAAAATGGTTCTCTAACTCATCTATCAAGCCCTCAATCTTTATAGAAAAATGTTATTCTTCTTTTGAATCAAATCTCCGTCATCTTTACCAAACTTTACTCCAATCTTGATGATCATTAGGCACACTTCTATTTATGAGATTTGGAAATAGTGGAATTACAAAATGATATTTCACCGTGAATCCATATATATGATAATCAGTCATTCAGTCTCATCAGCAACAGAAAAGAACAAATTGAAAACTAACATTCATAGCTAGTTAGGCTCATGATTACAATATATATGAAATATTGAGATATTAGTGTATATATATTACTGTATATTACATATATACACATACACACAATTAAAATTGTATGTGTGTGTGTGGGGGGGGGGGGTCCTCACTCCTGAGTGACCTGTAAATTTTGATCAGAAGGAATTGAATGGTTTTGGCGAATACTAAGGTGGGGATGTTGTCTTCCTTTGCCATTCTAAACCTATCTTTCTCTCCCTCTCTTCCGCTCAATTATGATTCCTCTCTCTCTCTCTCTCTCTCTCTCTAAGAATGATTATGGATGAATGATGAATCACATGCCGTGGAAAGATCAATATACTTATATACTATAACTTTTGTGTGGTATAAGTGTTTTTTAACTTATGATTGATATACACTTATACAGTATGTAGTTATGTACTAGTTAATGAAACACCAAACTTTTGTTAGAAATTACCGATCATCCTCATCGATCCTATTTTGAAGGTCCTGTTTTTTGTTGGGTATTTTATCGAACATTCTTCTACCTTTGCAATGACTTAATATTAAGTTTAAGTAGATTTGAAAAGGCTAAGCAAGTAGATCAATTGTTCCTTTTCTTTTTTTTTTCTAACTAGGAGTTATGAATCATATACTGACATGTAGTACTATTGAACCGGAAATCAAAACAAAGTTATTATCTTCGTGCATAGTTCTTGTTTCAACAGAGCGATTTGTACTTAAATAGGACCTGATCCAACTTCTTATATATCCAGTTTTTTTTTTTTTTTTTTTTTTTTTTTTTTTTTTTGTTGTTGTTGTTGTTGTTGTTGAAGATGATCGAGTTGAGCCGTTTGCAAACTTGCAAATGCATCATGTGATCATTATCATAATATATGTGTGGTTCTTGTTCAAGTAATTAATATTATTATCTATTTAGTTTTTGTTATATATATGATTGTTTTTGTCTCTTTTATATACGGTAACGAAATATTACAGATAGGATTACTTGTGTTTGGGGTCGACCACTACCACTCCTACACTCATTTGTCTCATGTGTTTGTTTTCAGATGGACTCACGTGAACTTCTAAATTCATTGTTTTTGGTTTATGTTTTCCTCCACGAGTTTGACAACGATAATAATTATCCCATTTACAAAATAACCATAAACTAGTTTTAGACCTCAACAGTTGTAGTTCCAATGAAAGCAAATTTCACCAGCAATAGTAGTTCAATCGGTTATCTAAAATTTCAGTATAGATCTAAACTATAATGATATTCTTTACCATTATCTTTTACAATTTCTAACCATATCATAACTTTTGTAGCATCTCCATAACTAATGTCACCAATATTCAAACATTTGATTGTTCTTCATCATTCTTTAAACATGGTTTGCATAAGTATAACACTCGCATCTGCCCTAACATTCTAAGGTAATATTTTCCTTATAAGGGTTTTATTACATTTAAAAACTAATAACTGTGAGATTTTTTTGGTGAGGATCGGAAGACACTTGTTAATAATGCTATGAACTGTGTTCGTAGAAAGGAGAGATGGTTGGCATCTCCTCTGACTGAGACGGGATTTGACCTTCGGGTCTTTGAACACATCCGGTTAACGCTCTCCACCCTCGTGGTGGATCTAACCAAATTTTAAGACAAAAAATAAAAATAAAATAATGATATGAACTACATGTTATTTATGTACCTTCGAAATTGATAAACATAAAGTAAGAATTTTAACTACCCAAAAAAAAAAAGTTATTCATCAGTTCCATTAATATAAAAAGTAGTTTTGTTGATTAAGTATTGAGAAATCAGCAATGTTATTTTTATGTCGGAACAATATACCTCTCTAAATGAAGACGATTAAGAATATTACTTGGCTTATATAACTATAATAAGTTTCAGAAAGAGAGTTTACGTATGTTAATCTATTGCATGTTTTATGTACGAAATCAGAAAGGTTATTTTATTTTTGGGTTTTTGCGGAAAACAGAAAAAAAAAAAACCAAAAAACTGTGGTGGCTGTCAGGCATGTATGATATAGTTTCAATTCTATTTTTACTTTGTAATACCTGTACGTACCTTTTCCACCAAAGAAATGCCTACGTATTGAATACCATCATCTCATACATTTTTATTATATATTTGTCATAGCTAAATAAAAATTTATAACATAACTGAACTTTTGTCGAAGACTATTTTAAAACTATATAGAACAATTTTTTTTTTTAATCTTATTGAGTTTACCGAACATGGGAAATAATGATAAAAATGTCTGGAACAAAAATTAAATAATGGTTCTATCCATATCTTCTAAATGCTTTGAAATTAATCCTACTAGTGATGTATATACGTACACATACACCCAAACATATTTGTTTGTGCGCGTGGTCTATTGCCTTTAAAAAGGGTCAAACGTAGTATAGCTTGGACCCTTCTTAACTTGTCCCTGATCTCTCCTAGTCTCTCGTCTTCTCTCTCTTTTGTGTTTCATCGATCATGGGTTCAAATTTTCATTACACTATAGATCTCAATGAAGATCAACACCATCAACCTTTTTTCTCTTCTCTTGGATCCTCTCTTCATCAAAATCATCAACCACAACATTTTCATCACCACGCTTCTTCTAATCTCTCATCTTCGATGTCACCATCTCTTTCCTACTTCCCTTTCTTGATCGACTCTCACCAAGATCAAGTATATTTTGGATACAACAATAATACTTTTCACGGCGTTCTTGATACCCATCTCTCCCAACCTCTCGAGGTATAGTTTTAAATGAATTTTTATATCAATGTTATGATCCAAAAGAAAAACCTATTGTATATTTAATAATAAAAAAATAAAAATTAACCGATCTTTCATATGGAAATTTCAGACCAACAAGTTTGTATCGGATGTCAGTTCATCATCAAGTGATCAAATGGTGCCAGAGAAAGAGACACGACTAAAATTGACGATAAAGAAGAAGGATAATCATCAAGACCAAACCAATCTTCCTCAATACCCGACAAAAGGCAAGACAGGAACAAATACGCTCAAGTGGGTTTCTTCGAAGGTGAGATTGATGAAGAAGAAAAAGACGATTATTACCACCACCGACAGCAACAAACAACATGTTAACAACGACCAATCATCGAACCAAAGCAATCCGGATGGAGATTATGATCATCACAATAACATATCAACAAATCAGTACAATATTACTGTTGACCAGAATGGTTATAACGGATCAAGCAACGATTGCGTGATTAGGATTTGTTCCGACTGTAACACAACCAAGACTCCTCTTTGGAGAAGTGGTCCGAGAGGTCCCAAGGTAATCAACCACATCTTCTAATTAAAAATATATGCCTAAGTTTAATTCATATTGTTTAAACTTGATTATATAAGCTCTCGAATAATTAATGTCTATTTATAGTACTAATTAATAACACAATATTATTCAAGATATACATCTAACCCGCAAAAGAATAAACTTAAGCTAGTACTCTAAGTAGGTTAACAAGTATTTTAATCTTTGAGATCTTCATAAAAAAAACTTACAAGATTATTAACCATATTCTCCCTTTTGTTTTGCTATTACAGTCTCTTTGTAACGCCTGTGGCATAAGGCAAAGGAAGGCGAGGCGGGCCGCAGCAACGGCAACCGAAATCTCTGACGTATCGCCACCGGTTCTAAAGAAGAAGATGAAAAACAAGAACAAGAGATCAAATAATGGAGTTTATAATCTCTCCTCTCCTTCGGATAAGACAATGATCACAGTGGAGGAGGCCGCAGCCGCCAGAGACTTGGAGACTCAGAACAACTCCTCGATGTTGTCATCCTCTTCCTCTTCAGACAAGTTTTATTTCGACGATCTAGCAATACTGTTGAGCAAAAGTTCAGCGTATCAGCAAGTTTTCCCTCAAGATGAGAAGGAGGCTGCCATTTTACTAATGGCTCTATCGTACGGAATGGTTCGTGGATGATTATTTTGATTAAAGTTCACCTTCTTGAAAATTTAGGGAACTACCTTTTATCAATTATAAAATAAACTATACCATAACTAATAATATCTAGAATATTTGTTAGATCAAATTTTGTTCTTGCGGTGATATAGTGAGTCCAACTTCATGATAAGAGAATGTTGTGGTTTAATAGATTTTGTTTGTAAGGCTTGTGTTACTATGATAAATCTTCCATCCGAGTATGTGGTTGGTCGTTCATGTTTATTATGTTTAATGTTTTTAAGATCTGAGAGTTGATATAAATTACTTTTAATATCGTCAAGTATTCAATTTGATGAAAATCTTTTTGGAACGTAAACAGTTTGAAGCAAAGATCGTACTTATGGCTAGTATAGATTGATATTAAACTCGACCAACATGAGTATTGTTGTAATATAACTAACTTAACTACTAAAGTGATGCATCATGCATGCATACAGCATAGTATAATTTTTTGTTAAAGAGTTGAAGCATGCATTGCATATCATCATGTTGCCCCAACCGACTACAAATGTGGCAGAAGAACCAGTCAAATTCCAGCGCAAATTTTTTTTTTTTTCTAATTAAGACAACTTTTGAAATCAAGAGAAAGGGGCCGCCGGGATTTCAAATTCTCCTGGGTACTATATAAGAAAACAGAAATTTCTGAAAAATTAGAAAATAACCAAAACTAAAGGGGTTGGATTGAAATTAGTTTAAAACTTTGGGGAGGTGTCACAAACGAATTTTTCTACTTTTTCCGGTGAAAATTAGAAAGCTGAGAAATTCGCCTTTTTCATGTTTCCGACGACGACATGACGACATCTTTACGATCCCTCAGCATCTCGCTTTACACTTCCTCTAACTCTGCTCCGATTTCTCCACCAATCAAGATCCGAAAATTTCTAAATTCATTCAACAGATTCCACGGCCTGTCATCTTCGAGCTCTTCTGTGATCGGAAATTTAGTTTTCCCATCAAGAAAGCAGTTTCACTCCGTAAAGGTATGAAATTTCGTAACTTTTTGTGCTGGGATTCAAATTTACGGCTTACATTCGAGAACCCATGTTCCACTTTTTGAGTATCTGCTAAATCTTTATGTCACTTGTAGTCAATTGGGAATTTAGGTTATGTGTGTCATTTGATTTTGATTACTCTTTATGTATACTGTGAGGTCACTGTGAGATTGCATCAGTCTTGTGTTTAAGTTCTTATTGTATTACTTTGATTGAAGCTAAGTTGCGTTAAGGGATTCTTTTTTAATAATGTGTATCTTTTATGAATGGTTGGTGTGTTGTAATATAGAGTGTTATGTTATTTGTGGCTAAGAGATGAAATATATATATATGTGTGTGTTTTGGGATAGGTCCAAGCGTTAGCTGCTGAAACCGAGCAGCCAAAATGGTGGGAGAAGAAAGCAGGGCCAAACATGATTGACATTACTTCCACTGAACAGTTTCTGAACGCTTTAAAAGATGCGGGAGATAGATTAGTTATCGTTGATTTTTATGGAACTTGGTGTGGTTCTTGCCGTGCAATGTTCCCAAAGGTAAGCTTTCCTTTAGCTACTTAACGTTGTTATCTTTTCTTCCTTCAAATGATCAAGTCCTGAAATGATCAGCTTGCTTCTTTCTAAAGCTTAGACTTTGTTCTTATTCTTTTCTAGCTCTGCAAAACGGCGAAAGAGCACCCTGATATCTTGTTCCTTAAAGTAAACTTTGACGAGAACAAGTCTCTCTGCAAAAGCTTGAACGTCAAGGTGTTACCATACTTCCACTTCTATCGTGGCGCTGATGGCCAAGTTGAATCCTTCTCATGTTCTCTTGCCAAGGTTAGTTCTTCTTGTCCCCAGCTCTCTTTAATTTCAATTATCACAATTCTCTACCACGAAAGCAGAGTATAGCCACTGCATCATATAGTCTCTTAGTGGCATTCCACCAAGTTTAATAAGCTTCCTGCAAACATTATGCAGTTCCAGAAACTGAGAGAGGCCATAGAGAGACATAACGTAGGAAATGTCAGTGACTATTCTTCAGATTCTGAGAAGGTTGAAGATTCAAGCGTATAATTAATGTCTGATTCTGATTGATCAAAGATTCTTTTGCTAAATAGCTTCCCTGTATATATATGTTAACTGCATTCGCATATGGTGCATCATAATTTTTGTACATATAAAATAATAGTCTAACTGAAGAGTTCATCTAAATCACTCCAAGAACACAAGATTTTGATTACCACATAGTCGTCAGATGATAACTTATCTTAAAGTCCTCTTCTCCTTAGAGTAGTGCTCACACACTTGGCTGTTAAAATCCAGATAGTTGCAGCAAGAAAACAGACGCTCTTTCTTGCCAATCTCTCTCCCCAAACTAAAATATTACATATGTAAAGTAGCACCTTAAATTCATTTGACTTACTCAAATTTAGTGAATTTGGAGATGTAAAGTGTACGTACGTGATTTGGAGATCTTTTCAATGTCAGCAAGATGTATGGCAAGAGGGAGATTCTTACAGCTGGGCACATTGGGCATAGAAACTTTCGGATGAAGGTAGGTATAGGATATCCTTAAAGTCACCAGAACATGTGACATATTTATAGCCGAAGCTATCGACGAAGATCTGTGACTGCCAAGGCGTAACGCCTCTGGTTCTGCTTCATTTGAAGTCTGAAGTGGTGTTAGTGATAAGTTTTCTGCCTTCCCTATTATACAATACCCATCCAAGTCCTATCGGTGGAGATGATGAAGACCAAGAACAATCTACAGAACAACAATGATGGTTCACTTTCTTCTTTATCAATAACTTGCTGAAAGGTTCTTCGTATTTTCAGCATGGGAAGGGATAGTTTGGGGAAGAGAGTTTACTGGTCAACTAGGACATATTTCCTCTATACAAAGTTGAGGCTTTCCTTCCAGGTTTTAAAATCCACCAGTGCTCTATTAATCACGTCAGGAATATATACCACTTCTTATCTTGGAAAAGAAACTCATTGCGTTGCTTCCAGATCCTCCATCCGATCATAGGGAATATTGCTAAGTCTTATTTTACAGAGTTCTTGTTCAGATGCACAAAAGGAGATGGTTAACGCTTTCCTCATGTAGAGAATGAGAAAGAAGAAGGATAATCACCTGAGGGATGATGAATATATAGATGGTAGAAGGACATTGGAAAAGGAGATGATTAACGCTTTCATCATCCTCACCACAGAATTGACAAATATGATCAACAAGTGATTTTCCTCTTTTGAAGATTAGGAGCAACTGGGAGAGCATTATGAAGTGTTCTCCAACAAAAAAGTGTTTAACCCTTGGAGGAGTACTTAGCTTCCATACATATTGGTAAAGATTATCTGGTGAGATGGTAGCTTCATTAATGAAGGAGATGATTTCTTACCATATTCAAACCAGCCGTTTAATATTATACCACAAGAAAGAAGCTTATTACTTTGAACTTTGAAGGATGCTTTCTCCAAGCATATCACTTGAGGTTCCATTTCAGTGTTGCATCAAATAGTGGTGTTTTGGGATAGTATAAAGGAGATAATTCGGATTGTGTAATTAGGATGTTTCTGTAACGCTGGTTGTAACTTATTGCTAGAGTTTTAATGGCATTACCGAAGACTAACTCTAGTCTTGCTATTATTAATTAAACGAATTTCTAATACCTCCTGAGCAGATGCTAGACGGGCGAAATAAAACAAGTAAGAAGAATGCATAAAAGCTAGTTTAATTGCTTTACGGTCGATGTAGTCAGTGAACAATCAAACCATATGGCAATATATCTATCATTTTCACATGGTTGCAATCTCGAATTATGGGGGGGGTCATCATGATCAGGAAGATTGATTTAAGTTCCTATAATTATGGTAATATTAGAATTATTAAGTTGGGCCGAAGCTTATTAGCCCTTTAAGGCCCATAAAGAAGAGCGAAAATATTAAAAAAAAAAAAAAAAAAAAAAAGATATTTTCTCTGGCTCTCTTCGTCGCATTTTTTCTCTTTAGGTTTGTAAAGCTTTTACTTATTGCTGCCCTCAATTCTTCCTGGAAAATTAAAAGGTCGCTGTTTTCATCTTCTCCATGGTCAGTTCGGCCGGCAAAGCTAATTTATTGGGTTTGTTTTGGGTCTCCCTGTCTCTTATAGATAAAAACATGTCTAAAAAGCTCTAAAAAGCTTATGTTTTATAGATAAAAAAAAAAAAACATGTCTTTTTAGAGGTTGTTGATTTTAACTTTGTTCTTTTAAGGTAAGCGAGAGCCAAAAGGTGATTTGGAGACCAACCCGATTCTGAAGAAACATAAGGAAAAAACCGAGGTAGGCAACCTAAGATCCTGCATAATCCTCCTGTTCTTTGAACTTTACGCTCTCTGTTCTAATGGGGGCTACTCATGTAACAGGATAGTCTCCAGAAGATCAAAGGAAGAAGAAGATTGGAGGCTAATTTAATTTCAGCGAAGAAGACAGTAGATGAAACTCCCAATTTTGTAAAGGAAGTTGCATCAGTAGTAAGAAAAAAAACGCTCTTTGTTGACAATCTCGGCCGTAATATTCAATTATCAGATATCATCAATTTCTTCAAAGACGTTGGAAAAGTTGTTAGTGTTCGAATCACTCTAAACCGCGAGGGTAAGCGTAGGCGCTGTGGATTTGTTGAGTTTGCTTCTGCTAACGAAGCAAAGAAGGTGAGACTGAGACTAATCATTTTTTTTTTTTTTTTTGAATAGTTTGTGCGTACAAGTGCTAGTATGATTTGCTGATTGAATCTTTTCTACTGCAGGCGCAGGAAAAGAAGAGTGGTAAACATTTGTGCGGTAATAATATTACTCTTCTTGGCGTGGCTGACATAGTTCCCTTCCCTCCACGACCCAGGTAAAATTGAATTCCCATGTTATGGTCATTGCTATGCCGTTACACAAGATTAACGCCTATTTCTTTTGGTTATTTAGGTATTGCATAGATCACAAGGTTTGGTAAGTTTTTTTCTTTCTTTTTTTAACTATTTGCCTTCTGAGGTGAAGTTTTTGGTATTCATGGAGAGATCACAAGTTTTTGATATTCCAGGTACGACGACTACCTTCTACGAGAAGAAGAAGAAAAGGAAGAAGAAGAAGAAGAAGAAGATACACCTCCCGATTTTGTTGAGGTACCCCTCTTCTTATTATCTTCACAAAAAGATTGAAAGATGACTTATTCTGGGGATGAATCTTTTAGTTGAGGCTACTGATTGCAAGTCCTTCCTCCTTATGAGTCTCGCTAACACCCTTGGCTGTTAAAATCCAGATTGTAGCAGTAAGAAAAAAGACGCTCTTTGTTGCCAATCTCTCTCCCCAAACTAAAGTATTACATATGTAAGTAACACCTTAAATTTCCACTTTCCTTCTCGGAGCAAGTTTTTCATGACTGATATTTTTTATCCTTCCACTTTCACAGCATCAATTTTTTTGAATATGTTGGAAAAGTTGTTAGTGTTCGACTTATTGTAAACCCCGAGGGTAAGCATGTGGGCTATGGTTTTGTTGAGTTTGCTTCTGCTTACGTAGCCAAGAAGGTGAGAGTAGTTTTGTAGTAATGATGCAAAAAATATATATTAAAGTAGTTTGAATTGTGTGTCTACTTATGATGACGAATACTTAAGTAGTTACTTGAGAGTATGACATTGCTGATTAAATCTCACATACTGTATGTAGGCGCTGGAAGAGAAGAATGGTGAATATCTGCACGATCATAGGATTTTTCTTGACGTGGCTAAGACAGCTCCTTACTCTCCAGGACCCAAGTAATTAAATTGAATTTCCATGTTATATATATTTCTTTATGTAACTTATTGCTAGAGTTTTGATGCCATTAAAGAAGACCAACACTATTATTTTTGTTAATTAGGTACAACCTTGCAGAGAAGCTTTGGTAAGCGATTTAACTATTTGCCTCTTTAGTTTGTTATCAAGAGCACATTGGGTGATGTTTGTTTTTGGTGTACATGGAGAGATCACATGGTTTGTTTTTTTTATATTTCAGGTACGGAGACTACCTTCTGCGAGAAAGCCGTCTGATAGAAGAAGATGAGACACTGGAAGGACTTGATGAAACTCACAATTTTGTTCAGGTACCCCTGTTTTTATTATCTTCAAAACATGTCAGCCTCAAAAGAAATGCTTAGCGTTTAATAACACAACTGTTGTTACGAAGTCGAAAGATGACTTATTCTGGGGATGAAGGCTATTTTTTGTTGTTTTGCAATTTAACTTCTTTTCTCCGTAGAGTCGTGCTAACACACTTGCTGTTAATTTCAGGCAGTTGCCGTTAGAAAAAAGACACTCTGTGTTTCCGATATCTCTTACAAAACTAAAATATCAGATCTGTAAGTTGCCCCTTTAATTTCCTCTCTCTTTCGATCCTGGAGCAAGATTTTCATGACTTATATTTTGTCCTCTATTTTTACAGCATCAATTTCTTCAAAGATGTTGCGAAAGTTGTTCATATTCGACTTGCTGTAAACCACAAGGGCAAACAACTAGGCTATGGCTTTGTTGAGTTTGCTTCTGCTAACGAAGCAAAGAAGGTTAGACAGACTAGTTTATAGTGATGATGTTTTAGTAGTCATTTGAAAACTAGTGTATGCTTCCGGTGAAAGTTATTATTTGAAAGTGCGATTGCTGATTAGATCTTTTATTCTGTAGGCGCTGGAAAAGGATGGTGAATATTTGCACGATTGCAAGATTTATCTTGATGTGGCTAAGGCAGATCCTCCATACTCTTCTCCACAACCCAAGTAAATTGATTTGTTTATGTAACACTGGTTGTAACTTATTTCTAGTGTTTTGATGCATCATTACAGAAGACTAATGCTATTTTTTTTTTGTGAATTAGGTATTGCATAGATCACAAGGTTTGGTAAGGGATTTGACTATTTTCCTCTTAAGTTTGATATCAAGAGCACATTTGGGGGGAATTTTTTGGTATACGTGGAGAGATCACAAGGGTTTTTGATATTCCAGGTATGAAGACCATCTACAACGAGAAAGCCTTCTGATAGAAGAAGATGAGGCCGTGGAAGGACTTGATGAAACTCCCAATTTTGTTGAGGTATATGTTCTTATTATCTATAAAACGCTTAGTTCCTAATAACAGAACTGTTGCCACAAAGTCGAAAGATGATTTATTCTGGGGATGAATCTACTTTTTGCTGATATGCAATTTAAGTCCTTTTCTCCTTAGAGTCGTGCTAACATACACTTGGTTTCTAATTTCAGGAAGTTGCCGTAAGAAAAAAGACGTTATTTATTGCAAATCTCTCTTCCAAAACTAAAATAGCACATATGTAAGTAGCACCTTTAATGTCCCCTTTCGTTCTTGGAGCAAGTTTTGCATGTCTGATATTTTATCAAATGTTTCTACAGCATCAATTTTTTCAGAGATGTTGGAGAAGTTTGTAGTGTTCGACTTGTTGTAAACGAAATGGGTGAGCGTGTGGGCTGTGGCTTTGTTGAGTTTGCTTCTGCTAACGAAGCAAAGAAGGTGAGAGAAGCTTAATGATGAAAAATATCTAAGTAGTCATTTGAAAAGTAGTGTATACTTATGATGACAAATGTACAAGTAGTTATTTGGAAGCACCATTCCTGATCAAATCTTTGATATACTGTAGGCTCTGGAAAAGAAGAACGGAGGAATGTTGCAGTTGCACTATATTTCTTTCAACGTGGCTGAGATAGCTCCATACCCTCTCCGGCCCAAGTAAATTGATTTTCCATGCTTGTGGAGATTTGTTTCTCTAACTTATTGCTTAGAGTTTTGATGTCATTGTAGAAATTTAATGCTATCATTTTTGTGAATTAGGTACAACCTTGCAGAGAAGCTTTGGTAAGTTATTTTCTTATAACTAATTGGCCTTTCGAGTTTTGTTATCAAAAAGAGCACATCGGGTGCAGTTTTTGGTATACATGGAGAGATCACACGGGGTTTTGTTATTCTAGGTGCGAAGACTACCTTCGACGAGAAAGCCTTCTGATAGAAGAAGAAGAAGAAGAAGAAGATGATTTGGAGACCAAACCCAATAGGAAAATGAAGCTCTTTGGTGTTTATAAGAAGGCAATCTTCGACCTATCTCGCGGTAAGAAGATTACTTTCTCTGACGACAATTGATGGAAGAATATGCAGCTGCTCTATGGTGTATTTAACTTATCTGATACAATTACAACTTGTTACGACGGGTTTTCTTGTGTAGCTAAGGTTTCTTGTCTGAGCGTCCGTTAAAATATGCTTTATTTTGGTGTTTAAACCATATATGCCTTCAGTATTAATATTACGAGGTATTGTGTCCCCGCCGGGAAGCTCATTTTAATAAAATAGTTATTACAAAATTTCTTTAATTATTTATATTTTTTAAGAAAATTATATATATAAAAGCAAGATTTTGGTCTCTCCTTATTGGTTGATTTTTATTTAATATGTTCCAAAATTTTTTTTATTTGCTTTCTAATTGTTTAATTGCTTTAAATAATATTTAAGACCCAATAGCACAATATATTTAATTTATACATTAAAATAAAATTATAATTGAAAATAAAATAAATTATGCATTAATTATATTCTACCACTCAATTTTATTCAAGCACAATAAATAATGTTTGTAATTCCAATAATTCTAAATGTAAATTCCATCAATTCTTATCATATAAATAAACATTGCATCATCTCTCATATTGACATCTTTTACTTTCTCATTTTAACATTCTCTCATTTTCTTCCACTTCTCTCATTATTTTCCACAATATCTCAAATCATTTTTTTTTTATGTTTTCAATTTCTTATTTTTGTTGTATGGGTTACAAAAAAAACCAAATGAAATATCATTGTAAAATAGTTACTAGGTAACAATCCGCACAGTGCGGTATAAAATAATTATTTTATGTTTTTACTGTAATTTTTATTTCCAAAATCTATTATATTTATGGGTAATTGATATTTAAAAATAGATTGAGTAGTATATATCTATAAAAATAATTTGTATAATAATTAAAATTTAACCCGTGAAAGTTATTATAATATCAATCTTATATTATTATATCATATGAACAAAGGTTTCTTAAAATTCATTTTAAAGATTTTATGAAAATATAATTAAAGGATACAATTAAGTTAGAAAAATAAAATAAAAATTTAATTTTGGGTGTTAATTGTATTTTTGAAAAAATACAATGGTAAATAAATGTAAATATTTTCAAAAGCTGATGATAAATAAAGGAAATATTGTCATGAGCTCTGTAATGCTGACACCTCAGCTTTTTGTCAAAATGTTCCTCTATTAATATATAGGGGATTACAAAATTTCTTTAATTATTTATATTTTTTAAGATAATTATATATATAAAAGCAAGATTTTGGTCTCTCCTTATTGGTTGATTTTTATTTAATATGTTTCAATTTTTTTTTATTTGCTTTCTAATTGTTCAATTGCTTTAAATAATATTTAAGACCCAATTAACACAATACATTTAATTCATACATTAAAATAAAATTATAACTGAAAATAAAATAAATTATACATTAATCATATTCCACCACTCAATTTTATTCAAACACAATAAATAATGCTTGTAACTCCAATAATTATAAATGTAAATTCCATCAATTCTTATCATATAAATAAACATCGCCTCATCTCTCATATTGACATCTTTTACTTTCTCATTTTAACATTCTCTCGTTCTCTTCCACTTCTCTCATTATCTTTCACAATATCTCAAATCATTTTTTTTTTTTTTTATGTTTTCAATTTCTTATTTTTGTTGTATGGGTTACAAAAAACTAAATGAAATATTTTAGAGACTACATGACATATATATTTGAGATATATATAAATGCGACAAAGACAAGGAGAGACGCTTTACTGACGAGGCAAGAGGGAGGAGAATCTTCTCAGTTTTAATCTTAGAGATATTTGTAATTTTTGCCTCCATTAGTTTCGGAGTATTCTCAAGAGAAAACTCAAAATTTTTAGGTCCTTTAATGGATAAGTAGTTCAAAGAAGGAGCATTGATCACATATCCTCTTTGGCCATCCCCATCACCACAATCGCGTATTGATAATCTCTTTAAAGATGGTGATTCGATAGTAAACTTTATCACATTGTCAATATATTGTTTCACGTCCAATTCTTCAAGATTAGGAAAACTCGAGAAAAGCCTACGCACTGAATCATCATCCTCGTAGTAAACAAGGTGAAGGTGTAGGATCTTGAGGGACTTGAAACAAACAAGGGAATCAGGAACATCTACACGAACATAGCTCTTGAGTTTCAAGACCTCGAGTGTTTGACAAGCATAGATGTTACTTGGCAGTCGGATATATCCATTCTCTGAGTTAGGGTCGAGTTCAAGCTCACGCAAACCACGTTCAACCGCATAGCCAATCCAAATTCCGATATCAACAGCCTCACAATCTGACTCAACTATAAGTCGCATACTCTCTAGAAGCAACGACTTATTCAGTAACAAGAACCTATGAACAAATTGCGGTGACAATCTCAAGGAAGTTCTACCAATCTGGTAGTGATAGTCAAGCTTAGGCAGATATTGCCAAAGAGAACTCCATCGTTTGGACAAAACACAAGTTACTACTGCATCTATTGTCGGAAGCAAAGACAATATCTGAATCAGCAAAGCATCAGGCAACTCACTTATCAGATCCCTATTGACATCAAACCTTCGTCTCTTCTTCAAGGTTCGCCAACAGAACCTGATACGAAAACATCAATTATGACGGTTCCAGATAAAAGATACATATAAATAACGTAAGACCTTGTTTATTGGGGGGTTCAACCCTTGATTCTTAGTATTTTTATGCCAAAAAAAAATAAGCAAAAGAAAAGAAAAAATATAAGGGAGTTGTTATATAGTATCCCAATTCTATTCTAAGAGACCCAAACGTGTCAACGTGTTGTTGGCCAGGAAAAATTATAGAAAAGGGGCAAAAAATTGGCTTGCGATTAATTTTATTTGTTTCGTACAAGAGTGTAAGGATAAAACCAAGAACGCATGCACGTACAAGAGTCTTGGGAGGAAATTAACTTACTTTGGGTCCATCGCCGTAATGAGATAAGACTTGAAGTGAACCCTAGCTTTCTCAAGAGTTTAGATTTCTTGTGTCGCTTTGTCAAGGTTAAAGGGATCTTTAAGAAAAAAAAAGGTTAAAAGGGATAAAAACAAGAACATTAATAGTCATAGATGCGAGAATTTGTATTACGTTATAGGGCTGGGCAACATATACATGCACTAACCAATTCGAATATTATCCGGATTAACTTTACGGAACATATCAAATACTAAAATTTATCCATCAAAACAGAAAAAATCATAAATACTAAAATTTTGGATCCCATATTCTGCTCCAAAAAATATTTTGCAAATATGTGTATTGATGATATAAAGATTTGTAGAGACTTTTGAATTGTATTACATATCTTGTATTTACAAAAAAAAAAAAAAAAAACTCTCTATAAATTAATTGGATTGTATATTCATTACTTATTTTTGTTTTTTGGACCAAATTTAATTGCATATTTATTACTACATTTTATTGGACTCAAGCATCCAATTTAACACCTACACCAAAAGCTACAAACTATTCTTTTATTCAAATTTGAAAAGGAAAAGCGAAAATAACGTAATTTCTGAGAATTCTCTCCATCTTAACGGTCACAAAAAGGAGAAAAAAAAAAAAGAAGAGATTGAATTTTGCCTGGAGACGCCGCAGTTAGTGTTCCACCATGTTCAAGAGAGACGACTACATTCGAACTAATCACGACGCCGTCTTTTCCAAGTGGCAGGTGAGTACTCTCTCTCTCAAGAAACTCAATTTAGTGATTCCGGGGTTAAGGGTTTTTGCTCGATCTTTAATTCCGCTGAAACCCTTTCGAGATCACAACAGTTTTGAATGATATCTCTTTGAAAATTCGTGGAATTCGATTTAAAGATCCCATTTTTAAGATCCAATAATAGAAACTCCTCTCAGATTTCAAGAAATTAAGTGATTCCGGGGTTAGGGTTTTGCCTCGATCTTTAATTCCGCTGAAACCCTTTCGAGATCACAAGAGTTTCGAATGATATCTCTTTGAAAATTCTCGGAATTTTGATTATAAAGATTCCATTTTTATACTCTGTTCTCCAACGTTTCTTTATACTTTCATTGATGTTTCTGGGTTTTTTTTCTCTGAAGGGTATCGCCCGATCCATGCTTCTGCGTAAACCCATTTCAGAAACCGCAGAGCTACGGAAGACGTATCCGGATTACTCCTTAATCTCTCGAGATTTAGGTCCAAAGGTCACATTTTTATCTCTGCAACTCTGTATTTTTTTTGTTGGCTTAGGTGGCTTTGTCTCATGTGTGTCATCAAGTTATGATCTTTCTTCTAAGTTTTTAGTTTAATGTTTAACTTATACTTGAACACAGATTCTGATAGGAGACAACGACAAGGAGAATTTCAGAAAGGGGAAAGATTGTGTTGGTAGATACAGAGTCCAAGAAGCCCTTCCGGGTCTGTCTGAGCTTGGTGTATCTGTTATCAATCATGACCAGGGGAGAAAAAATGATGGTCTTTTGGCTACTCTTGGTCAAACTGAAAGCATTAAATATCGCCTCCGGTCTTATGGTAGATCTATTGCTCATCGTGGCTTGCTCAACAAACTTGGCGACACCCCGAGAGAGTCAGGTCTGTCTCAAACGGTACTTCCTATTACTCAGAAGAAAGCTGACAACAAAACCGAAGAGAACAAGCTTGATTTAGCAGTAGAGAGAGAGATCAGTTCTGATGCAGCTGAGAAGGAGAGTAATTTGCGACTCCGTCCGTCCAGACCTCAACCGGTTTCAGACAGACATTCACATGATGACTTAGCTGATGGGTCTGTTTCTGCTTCTGTTTGTGGAGTCTTACTAGCAGATGGTACTACTTGCATTACAACTCCAATCAAAGGAAGAAAGAGATGCACAGAGCATAAAGGGAAGAAACTTTCACGTGTTTCCCCTGTAAAACTCATACCGTGTGAAGTTCCCACCAGAAGAGAATGTCAAGAAACTGATGATGATATATGTGGAGTGATTTTACCTGATATGGTGCGTTGCAGAAGACCACCTGTTATAAGGAGAAAACGATGCGAGGATCACAAGGGAATGAGAGTCAATGCCTTCTTCTTTCTGCTGAACCCAACAGAACGTGATCAAGCCGTCAAAGAGGCCATCAAAGAGGATAAATCCAAACCGAAGACATGTACAGGCATGAACCAAGAGGGTTCAGTTCTGAATCTTTTATGTGAAGCTACAACTAATAATGGTTTGCCTTGTACGAGAAGAGCAACTAAGGGAAGCAAAAGATGTTGGCAGCACAAAGATAAAACTGTGGACCATGGATCATCTTCCGAAAATGTTCAGTCAGCAACCACAAGTCAAGTAATTTGCGGTGTTAAGCTGTACAATGGATCGGTATGCGAGAAACCTCCAGTGAAAGGACGGAAGAGATGTGAGGAGCACAAGGGGATGAGAATCGCATCTTAATTTCAAAAGCATTAGAGTAACTCCTTTTGTAAGTACCTGACCGAGGCGGTTTGGTATTGGTAAAACTTTGTTGATTTACCGTATCATACTTTAACTCTAGATACCTTAGGTTGCATGAATTAACTAAGTAGGTACAAGTTAATCGAACGGTATATGCTTTTCTGTATGAAGCAGCTTCACTTTTCTTAATCATTCTCTGTAATAAACTTTGTTGCTTTCGGCCAAATGTAGAAGCTGCTGCAAACTAGCCAAAACACTAATATGTGTAGTGTTTCACCCTATCTACTTCTGTCTTCTTTCTCATCACCATTGATACACATCTGTATTAACTAAGTAAGCATCACTCTTGAGCCTAATGGTCTGCCTTCTCGTTTTTTGGCACATTTGCATTTTATCCACATGTTCTGTTGTGTTGTCTTCACACTTGAAAGTTGAAACCATCTGCAAAGCAACAAAAAAAAACGAGTTGCTTAACAAACAGAATCAGAATCAGACCCATCAACTATGTAATCAATCTGCAAAACCATTCTAAGTCATTGCTATCTGAGGGGTTCCGTTACTTAGAATCCTGTACACAAATAGTAAAGATGATGAGTATGCATTGATTCAACCTGTAAGATTGAACTACTGAGAAATTGTCTTCTGCAATTTGATTTGTCTTTTCAAGTTGAGAAACTGATGAGCATGATAATTATTTCGAAATCCTGAGAATCAACAACCTCTGTTTCTCAATATATCGTAAGGGTAAGATACATTGGAAAGTAGTCAACAAAATTCCTGAATTTACATAGAAGTCCTACTAGAGTTTTCGATTGGAATTTCTGACACTGTTTATTTGGAGAAATGTTAGCTTCAGGTTTCTCTATGGAAAAAATGGAATGTACAATCTCTTACAACAATATGTGGTTGTAAACACCACAAAGAATCAGACCATATGGGTGGTCTTAGAATTAGGTGAAAACGTTCCTTTTCCGTGTTGTCACTGCTTCTGCCTCTATTTCTTCTCGCGGTGGGACTCTTAAGTGCAGCTTCATAACATCATATACTGTGAATCCGATTGCCACGGACGGTACAACCTAGACAAATCCAGAAGATAAAAAAATTCTGTAACTCAAACCATTATCTGAAAACAAAGACAAATCTATGAAACGAATCTCAAACCTTGAGGTAATTGATGCTAAGCCCTGAGAAGAGTTGCTTCCAACCTTCTTCCCTAGCAATCTTGAAAAGGGTTTGCATTGTTCCTCTTCTTCTTGTTTCTTCCTTAACGGCTGCAGATATTCTCTCAACCTGGCAGGGAGTTTCGGGTTTAATACTACTCAGGATCTTTTTGATTCAAGGATGTGTTGGGAAAGAAGCAGACCCAGATCATACCTGCATTTGTCTCCTGACAACATCAAGAGGGTACGTCAAGGTCTGACCAAGCAATCCAGCGACAGACCCGCATACAAGCTTCAGGGAAATGTCTTTCTTATGTTCCGCAGGGACATGGCGTTTCATCTCTTCGTAGAAGTAGAACTTCAAACCAGCATAAGGGAAGATCCCATACAGAGAAGGAGCTGATTATGAAGCAACCAAAGAGCCAAAGAAAGATCAAATCTTTTTACAAGTCTTAGTGAAGTAAAAGATATAGCAAATCCAAAGTAATGGTTGTTATGTACCTACACCACGATATAGGCCACGGAATCCAGATTCTCTGTATGTCCTAGAGAAACAATCTACAATACCCCTGTACACAATTTGTTCCAGGGGAACAATGGTTTTTACTTGCGCCTTTGCTGAACCAACAACCTGCACTGTTGAAACCTCTATGAGCCTACTCAGGTTTCTAGCTCGGTAAGAGACATAAAACACACAAAATAGATTACCTGATAAGCCAGCTTTGTCCGGACCAGATCAAGAGGATACGTGAAAAGAACCGCGGTACCACCAGCGAATGATCCCGCTACAAGATCAAGCAATGGACCTCGAGTAGTATCAGGGAAACCAATGATGATCCATCTCCTGTATTCCTCATAAGCCATATAATGAAGAGCTGCATAGGGAACTATCCGAGCAACACTTGCACCATTCCCTCTATAAGATAAAAAAAACCCAAAAAAGGTTAAACAATCTCATGATGACTGAACTGAATGGAGAGCTCAAAGGCATATATAAAAAACTCAAGAAAACGTACCGGTAGAAACCCATCAAACCTTCAGTTTTGCCAATCTTGTTGATTGATCCTACAAGTCCTATCCTTTTAAACTCGTCTCTTCTAGTCTGACAAAAAAGATCAATACTTTGATAAAGCTTCTTTTAAATCCAGAGATCAAGAATTAAACAGACTCCATATTGAGAATTACAATACTAAAAGCTCTCTAATTTTGATGCTTAGTTCCATGACTCAAGTAAGCCTAACTATATCAGGTTACGAATCAATCTCAGCTCTGTTATTATATCTTGAAGATACAGTACAAAGCTGGAAAAAGCAAAATCCCCAAATGAGTAGTGTACCTGGAAAAGAATCTTAATTCGCTCGAGTGGAGCAACGGCGGTTTTAGCTATACCGCCGGTGACGCCGCCGGCAATAAGCTCCTTTGCGAACAAAGGCATCGAATCAATAATTCCGTTCTTCTCTTCGCCCTCCGCCATTGAAATTGAGGTAGAGAGAGAGAGAAGAAAGATAGATACGGGGTCCCTTTAGTGGGTCTTCTTCTTCTTCTTCCTTTACTCCTCGTTTATCGAATCTTTGTACAGTTGAAGTAAAAAGAAGAAGAAGAAGAAGAAAGAAAAGTTCTTTGTGATCAATTCAATCAAAGACTTGGTTCCTGTCTGTATGATTCTCACCTTCTCCTGCAAGTTATTTTTATTCTCTGTTTAATTAGTGCTTAGTTTTATGATTATTTTAATCTTTATCTCTGCTTTTGCGTCTAATTTTTTAATGTCTTGGAAGATTCCAAGTTTGAGACGATTATTTTCTCTTTTCCACCTTTTCAATGTGTTGAACTAAGTATTTTTAAACTAGTAAACGAATCAAGAACAAACAAGTATTGATAAAAATATATATATGAATAATCAACTTATTTGAAGACAATTACCAATTTGAATCTAGATTATTATCATAAACAGATAATGTATAATGAGGCTGGTCTTTGAAACACAAGAAATACAAAGATCAACAAAATTGTGAAGTGAGCTAAATTGAAGTTTCAGGGACTAGAGTTTCTCCACCGGAAGTAACTTAATCTGTCTGTGCATGAACACTTAGTTGTTGTGAGCGGCAATTACATAGTCAAAGTCCTCGGTGGAGGAATTACTTATGTGCCTCGACGACCTTAGAGTAAAACTCCCATGACTCGTGCGTCTCAGTTATGGCAGTCTGACCAAATGGATTCTCTGCCACAAACTTCTGAACGTTCTCCGCATCCACTAATCTTTCAAGATACTTCCTTAGCTCACCTTCAGGTCCTGTCACAAGAATAGAAATATCATTTTGTGCCAATGTACTTAGCATTTGACTCAAAGACATCGTTGAGAACCAAAATGTTTCTCGGTTAACTCTTTCTGGATGCTGTTGAATAATTCAATAATGTAAAGACTAACCCAATGCAGAATCTTGATGGTCTGTGTACTGGTACGGGGAAGGGAAGATTCCAGTGTATGGCTGAAAGAGAGGAAGAGTAATACCAACCAATGTTGAGTTTAAAAGTTTGATTGAATGAATAAGCTTATTCGCAGGTGCTCGAGTACTTACAGGATTACACAAAGCCTTGTCGGGTGAATCGTCAACTAGCAAAGTGTTTGTCTCATCATACTTTCGGTTTCCACAACTGATGCATGTCCCAACACGTTCCCATACTGTTCGTAGATCCTTCAGGAACAGAGGCTTATCGTTCTTCTCCTGAGTTTTAAACTTCGTTGTAGTGCATTTACTCTGATCCTGTGCACATATAAAGATTAGGATTGGTGAGTTCAATAGCTGGATTTTAGACTGAAAAGTAGAGTGAGTTCTGCTCGTATGTTAAACTACATAGCTCATAAAGATTGTATACTGTGTTGCTACAATCTCAATGTCAACTGCATTTCCCATAATCTAGTTCTGTCATATGGAATCTGCACTTCTCATCATCTACACTCAAAATCTAGAAAATAGCTCAGAGAGGTTGTAGAGATGACTTACAAAACAGAACAAAAGATTCCTCGCATAGTCTCTCATGACAATGCTGACCATATAATCCAACCCACTATAAAGAGAAAAAGGAGAGACGGAGTTAACTGAGGAACTGAACTTCGTATATGTCTCAGACACCTAACTAAGAAAAGCAAAAAAACAATGCATTTGAGTTTTTAATTAGTTAAAGAAGCTTACATGCGCCTGGAGGACCATATCGCAACATTAAATTTCTCAAAGCAAAACTCGAGAAAACTGGAAACAAAAGGCCTCCTGAAGACTATAGAAAAATGGACAAAGAAATTACTCTGCAGTCAAAGAAGCATGTAAAAACTTACGAGGGACCACATTGAAATTAATTCTTTCTTACCTGATCTGTATGATACTTTACCATCTGGAATAAATTGACCTGTAAAGCCCTGAACGATATCCGCCAGTATGCCATTCAAATCAAATACAAGCAACTTTTTAGTACGACCATCACATGAACATTTAGGTACACTTCCAGTTTCTGATGAAGCAACTCCTTGAACCACATTATTTTGTATTACAACAGAACTTGACAAAGACATTTCAAGCTTTTCCCCATCAAATTCTGGTTCTTCCTCTTTACTAGGCACGGAAACAGCATCCTTCTCCTCCATATCATCAGTTTTATGATCTAAAGCATTTTTCTTCTTCTTGATCTTCTTTGTTTTGACCTCAACCTTGCTAACACCTTCTGCTCCCAAAGCATTCTGATCAACTTCTCCCTTTTCATCATTTATCTTTTTACTGTCGTCCTCCATATTGTCTGTTTTATGATCTGACAGATTCTTCTTCTTGCGTTTCTTTGTTGTGACCTCAACCTTACTAACACCTTCTGCTCCCAAGGCATTCTGATCAACTTCTTCCTTTTTATCTTTTTTCTTTTTTTTGGTATTTTCAACATCCTGAACACTTTCCTTCTTAGTCGCAGAATCTTCAATGTTACTAGCCAAATCCTTACTGGCAATCTCCCCATCAGCATTCCCATCGCAATTTTCCACACCTTCTCTATTTGATTGATACAACAAACAGTCGCTATCCATGATGGCTACTGATTCGCAATTTGTTTTCTTTTTTGTCTTCTTCTTCTGTTTTTTGCGTGCAACATCACTAACACCTTCGGCTCCAATTGTATCCTGATTAGATTCAATATTTTCATCTTTCGTCATTTCTTTACGTTTTCCAGATTTCTGAACCCCACTTTTCTCTCTCATTACAGACTTTTCAGTTTTACTTGTCATATCCTCTCCCCCCAACTGTTGTCCGGCATTTCCATCACAATTTTGCATGTCTTTTTCGTCTGAATGATCCAACAACCACCCTACAGATACTGATGGCTCATAGACTTCATTATCTGCAGATGACGTTTTATTCTTCTTCCCCTTCTGTTTTTTGCTCCTTACATCACATACACCTGCTCCAAGAACGTCCTCTTTAACTCCAGTTTTTTCATCTGTTTCCTTCTCTTCAGTTTTTCCGAGATTCTGTAAACCACTTCCCTCCCCAGTTACAGAATTTTCCCTCTGACTAGCCGGATAACTAATTAACTCTCGCCCACCATTCCCATCATTTTTTTCCACACACTCTACTGGCCCGCTTTTCATGGAGGTTGACAAAGTATTTCCTAACGGGTCAGAGACCTCCACTGTTTCGGTCTTACTCTTCTTCCTTCTCTTGGCTTTAGGATTCTGAGTTTCGGCCACAGTTTCATTGAGTTTGACATCTGTGCATTCTTCTTTTTCAACTGTATCATCCTTGGATATTGGACAACTACTTATCACAACACTAGCAACAGATATTTCCTCTTTACTCATCGATTTTGATTCTTCAGCTTCAGAAATAGTATCGTATTTAACTTCAAGAGCGTCTTCGTTAACTTCAGTATTTCCATCTGCTTTGGTCTTTCTCTTCTTCTTTTTCTTGGCTTTAAGAATTTGAGTTTGGGCCACACTTTCACTGAGTTTGACATCTGTGCATTCTTGTAGTTCCACTGCATCATCCTTGGATTTTGGACAACTACTTATCATACCACTAGCAACAGATATTTCCTCTTTACTCATCGATTTTGATTCCTCAGCTTCAGAAATTGTATCGTATTTCACTTCAAGAACGTCTTCTTTAACTTCAGTATTTCCATCTGTTTCCTTGCTCCCATCATTATTTTCCACACACTCTGCTGACCCGCTTTTCGTGGAGGCTAATGGATCACACGCCTCCACTGTTTTGGTCTTTCTCTTCTTCTTTTTCTTGGCTTTAGGACTCTGAGTTTGGGTCACAGTTTCACTGAGTTTGACATCTGTGCACTCTTGTTGTTCCACTGTATCATCCTTGGATTTCGAACAATTACTTATCACAACACTAGCAATAGATTTTTCCTCTATATTCATCGGTTTTGATCCGTCAGCTTCAGAAGTAGTATCACATTTAAGTGTAAGAACATACTCTTTAACTTCAGTATTCCCATCATTATTTTCCACACACTCTACTGACCCGCTTTTCGTGGAGGTTGGCAGAATATTTCCTGATGGATCAGAGACTTCCGCTGTTTTATTCTTTTTCTTCTTCCTTTTCTTGGCTTTAGGACTCTGAGTTTGGGCCACAGTTTCACTGATTTTAACATCTGCGCACTCTTGTTGTTCCACAGCATCATCCTTGGATTGCAGAAAACTATTTATCACCACACTAGCAACAGAGATTTCCTCTTTACTCATCGATTTTGATCCTTCAGCTTCAGTAATAGTATTGTATTTTACAGCAACCTCTGCATTGGTACTATGAATATCAACATCACTTTCCTTCAGTGCGTTTCTATCCCTCTTTTTTTCTCTCTTTCTTTTCTGGGAACAAGTCAAACTAGTACCATCTGGCTGTGAATCTTCTCGCGCTGAAAAATTTGGACCGGTACAAAGTTGTGTAGCTTCAGGTTTTTCACATGAAACTTGAGTTTGATCGTGTGACCCTTCTTGTATTATACCATTTGACAGAGTGTTGGATGGCTGCCCTTGGTCTTCGTTGGTGATTTTTTCTACATCATCCGACATTTTCTCTTCACAGGAAGCCTCCTCTTTCTTTTTCCTCTCTCTCCTTTTTGATTTTTTTCTACTGGAACCATTCTTATTAGCATCTGGTAATGAATCTTCTCCTGTTGACATAATTGGATCTGCGTGATGTAGTGTAGCTGCAGGTAGTGTAGTAGATACACGATTCTCGGATAACTGGACTTGACCTTCACTGGTGGATTTCTCTGTTTCCCCCACTTTTTGCTCTTCAGATGAAAAAGCCCCATCTGCCTTACCATTCTGGCTACTGATATGAGACTCATTATTCGTCAACTCACTTTCATGTTTCCTTGATTTCCTCTTCTTTTTTCCTGATCTCTCCTTATGCTTATCACTCAACTCAGGATTATTCACACAGTCATTTGAGTTTCCAATTTCTGAAACAGTCTCCATGATCACTTTGATTTACTCAGAAATCAGCTGCAGTTCCAAAAACAAACAAGGGAAACGTTACTTAAGTTAAAGCACAAGTAATAACTCACACAATTATTAATTAAGATACCTCACATAAATCCACCAAACGCTAGAGCTAAAACATCCTAAACAGAGCTCCATAAGTCTCTAATTGATTGACAACTGAGCCATAGATACTATGCATTCAATGTGAATCAAAACGTTCCAACCAAAAATTTATCAAAAGAAGCAGTCATCCAGAGAAATATGCACATTCTAATACCATTGTTCATGAAAAGATGATTGACAGTCTTCTGAATCCCTAAAACACCAAAATGCTACTTAACAAAAGCCAATAGCTAGATTCAATCGACCTGAGCTAGATTTAAAAGCCAATAGCTAGATTCAAGCATAAGAGAGAACCCAAAAAAAAAAAAAAAATGCCAGATTCAATCGACCTGAGGATATAATACAACAAAAGTATTGGCAACCCAACCGCCATAGAGGCTTAAGTACTAAATAGAGAAGTCGAAGTAAATCTTCAATCCCAGGGTCAAATCTTAATTTCGAATTTGGAAAACAATAATCACCCTGAAGAAGAGATGAACATGGCAAGACATTAAAATCAACACGAAAGTAAAACAGGCTAGTGTCTCAATATCGACCACCGTATCGGAGAATTCTCCGGTGATGATTTTTAAACGAAGAAGAGCAGAGAAGAAGATAACCTGGAAAATAATTTCAAACTGGCGAAGACTATCTCTGAAGGAGACGAACTCTCATAAGAGACGCGGCGAATTCGAGAGCCCAAGGGTTAACTCAACCTTCGTTTGCGTTCCTGCTCCGTGTGCTAGAGAACTAATAAACCGTTTCGGTTTAAATTGAAATCCAAAACATTATCGATAACCATGCCGGTTTATTAGAATGACTCTTAATTAATTCTTAAATGACGAAAACGTTTAATACCCAACAAAAAGTTGGCCCATTTAGAGATAGACAATATGGACTTGGGTTATTATAGATGACAGATGCAAGAGCATGTCTCAAAATGAGCAAACCAACATCTTTCTAGGATGATGATTTTTTTTTTGTTCATCAAATCAAGAATTCACAGTCATATTGAAGTTTCTAACTCACGGTTAATGACTTTGATCATACGAATAGTTTGTATTCTTTTTTCAATAGGCAAAGTAATTTTTTCTTTTGTTGTAACTAATAAAGTCTTGGATTTAGTTAATTAAGCTCCTTGCATTTGTTTGACAAAATAGAAACGAGGGACCCTGATGAGGGTTTATGTTTTTTCTTTTCTTATAGATAGATTACTATTTTCGAGTCATCCATCAGTAAATCTGAAGAATAAAATGTCTTATCTGTGTGTAATGGCGGATCTAGGAAAATTGTTTGATGGATTCAAAATGGATTCAAACTCACAATTGGTTGGGTTCAACCTGATATTTATTTAAAAATTTTGTGTAAATTAGAACAATTTTTAAAATTTATTGGTGTCAATTGCACCCATAGTAATCAATGTGGCTCCACCACTGTGACTGTGTGTATAGAATATGTTCCAAAAACAAATGTTACTTTATTGAAGTATCATATTATGGGGTTATTGTATAACTCGATATTTGATATTATCTGTCAATAAAATCTGTAAAAGCAACTTGAACATTAAAAACTAAGTTGCACGCGTAGCAACAATTTTAATCTATCACAAGTTTTAATCATAAAGCACCTCTGAACCCACTAGGCACTGCTAGACTGTAACATTGGTGTTCTTAAATTTCGATTACTTGTTATCATTACAATTTTTACTGGAACTCACATTAGATACCAAACTGGACGTACGTACGTAGACACAGCTATTTCTTGTATATATATATCACTGTTTTGATTCTAATCATGAAGACTATAGTAGTTACTAGTTACCATCAAGCAACATAACAGACAAAACAATTAAAGTTATATATGCAATGAGGTTACTCTCTGCGGAAATGGATTTGGCAATTCTTCTCATTTTCGAAGTTTCATATCGATAGAACTAACCATTCAATAAATAACAATTGGTCAATCAGTGTGTAGATAATACATATACGTGTGTTTTTTTCTTTGTGGGCAAATTAGAATAGACAGACTGTCGTATTTTACTTTACATTTGTTTATACATATAAGAGTTTGTTTTTTCTTTCTTCTGTATTTTTTATTTATATTTGGGCATGAGAATCAGTGTCCGAGTGGAAGCTATTAGCTATGTTGGTTGATAATTCATTTTCTAATATATGTGCAAAAGTGAAGCTTCATAATAATACATATATATGTACATATATTGAAGACCCATTCATGCATTATTCAACAATGATTGAAGATCATAATAAAGTGTACTAGTTATAAGATATTATTACAAAATTTACAACTTGACTTACTCCATGTGTGTTTTTAATTCTCGAGGCACTTTTGTGTTCTTGATTTATATTTACAACTAATCTAACAATTGTATTATACAGATATTTACATATAAAAAAATACAGGCATTTCTCTTGAAAAATTAATGGATCGCCCCATCTGTTTAGACAAATCCTTTTTTTTCACAAGTTCCAAGGTTGTATGATGAATATGATAATTCTAATCAATTACCTCACTTTAGACTGTTAATAATGCAAATACAAACATCAAATTTTTATGTTGGAACCCAATAATAAGAAGCAATCTAATGATGCTGTTGACAAAAAAAAAAAAAAACAATCTAATGATTTTATTTCTCTAATTTTTTTTTGTCAACAAAACATGCATTATAAGGAGTTAAACCAAAATGGTGACATCAACATGCTAAATACTAAAACAAACTAGTGCTATTTTCAGTTTAAAATTTATTTATTTTATATCAAAATGAGTGTGTGTACGTCTATAGTATAGTTCAACCGCCATCAAAATATGAAACTAAATCATATGTACTTTCCAATGTAATTCTACGTCATATGAATAATTCCAGTTTAGTTTCAAACACTGGTTTCATTAGCTAGCTAGTACAATATGTATTGGTAACTGGATATTGGAGGAGTTGTAAACTAGTTTTGAGCTACATTATAGTGGCTAAATATGCATTTAGAAAAGCTTATGAAAACATGTATTCATGATTAACCTTATGAACGACTGTGAATTAGAAATTGTGAGAAATTCGCTTGCATGTTTATTTGGGGTTGGGTTGAGGAATAAAAAATAAACTCTGACTTAAAAAACCTTCTCCATTGACATGTTTAATAGATATACATATGAATTGAATTCAAAGATTCAAACTCACAAGACTTATTTATTTAAAAGTAAATTAACTTCCATGACATAATGATATACATATATGAATGTGAAGCCAAAACTTTGAAACGATAACATAGTAACTATACACATAGTTATTAATTTTAGTTACATTGACCTTCTTCATGGTCTTATAATTTTAGTTACATCCTCAGCTCAAAAAGCTTATGAAAACTTATAATTTTAAAAGGATTAAGACTTCAAAAAACTGACTATAGTTAATTAACGGGAAAAAGTTAAGAGCTGTTAATATGATTATGAACCTTATCATTTGGCATGATCAGCGCGTTAATACACCTCAAGTTGGCCGGACATATAAACATATTTACATGAATTTGTGTTTATTTAAAGGAGGTTCTTGATTTCCCCCTTATGTACGTAAAAAGAAAACCAATAATATATTATGTAGGAACAATAATGGTATTATATAAACTTTTCAGCGAAAAGGCAAGTTTTGGCTTCACATGCATATACTAGAATAATATGAACATCTAATAAGCTTAAGTACTTGTGTGTAATTCAGCTATATATATACAACAGAAAATTATAAAAAGACGTACATATTCTCCTATTGCTGAGAAATAGTATTATTTAGTTAGGAATTGTATGCTTTGTTTCTTTTTAATATTATTGAGTTTTTAACTAAACACCGACATGTAATATTGTATCTTCTTCTAAGTTTTTGATTTCAAATAAATCTACTTAACATATTTTAGTTTATATAATATATAGAAAAGAAAACATATTTTAGAGTTGAGAAGATGAAGTAACACTTGCAGTGAAGAACTTGTGTTGCAGATTACGACAACGTGTTCGTACAAACACGTTTGGAATATTCTTGCATGTCACAACGCGTTTCAAAATATTATACTACTATTGGTTTTGTCTCATTGAAATCAAGAATAAAGAAATTAAAAATGCCTAACGATGGATGCAAACTAGTTTGTAATATGTAGTATATGATTCCATATTTCCATTTCCTGAAAAAAAAAAGGATTTAAGAATATCTATTGAAAAAAAAGCTTTAAAAATTGTTTGGATTTGAATTTGAGTAAGTATAAACCAAAAAAAAAAAAAAATCCCGACTATAGAAAAAGAAAAAGAAAAAGGAGTCGTATTATTGATACAGATATAGCTAAGCTATGGTGGAATGATCAGAAGGTTTGGTTGGAAGGATGATACGACTTACCAACTCAAGATGTTTAGTTAATCCATTTCTGACAAGTGACAAGAAGAATGAAACATGTCTGTCGTGGTCTCTTCTCATTGGTCAGATGACACTATATGGAAGATACGACTTTTCACAAAATCGTTTATAAAAATTATTTGTGTTGACAGCAAATCACTGGGGATTAGGATGATCATCATCCTTCTCAGTTTAGTTGCTAGTTGCTATAATTATCTCATGGTTCAGACTTGATCTCTTTTTTATTTCTTTTGACTGGCTATGAACGAGTGATGGACACACGACCCCCTAATACGTGTTGCTAATTGTAGTATATTATAAATTTACCATCCTGGTAGTATAGCAAGCAGTGCAGTTTTGGCAAAGTACATATATTATAGACTTTTTCGTTTTATTTTACCCTATAATAATTATGTATATCCTTATAATCTGGAACCTATATCAAAGCAAGAACAACCAAGACTACCAAGTTAAAATCAGTCCTCGTAATAAAAATAATTGTTAATTTTCTTCTAGCATGTGATTACATAACGCATTTTTAGAATTGCTTAAGAAACAAGTATCCACAATTGCTTAAAAAATGAAATAGTTTCTAATTGCTGGTATGATCAACCTTTCGGACATAGTTACCATGTGTAACAATCTCCTGTCTATAGCTTGAGAGAAACACTTGCATTCCTATTTTAAATTTTTTTTGTTAAAAGACTTTCAAATTAAATGCATAAAAAATAATACAAGAATATGACTTTGAAGTCATATAGTTTTTGAAAGTAGTTAAAAGGATAAGAACATACAAGTATATTTTAGATTACATAAAGAGAAATCAAGGAACTACGGTGCTTAACCACGACCCACCGTGGCCACTATGACCATGTTTTCCATGTTTTCCAACTGTAGTCCATTCATTCTTGAATTTTTTGCGTAGGTTTTATTGACCTCCCTCCTCAAGTCCTTAGAGAGAAGTCACCCATCTCAGGATATGTATCTAAGGAAGCAAACGTATTGCTCCCAAATTCCTATTTTAATTTTAGTTAGAAGAATTTGAAGCATGGCTTACAGAGCAGTACCATTGTATGAATTCATTTAGTATTCAGAAATTTGAGTGGTTTAATAACAAATAATATAAACATATTAAGTAAAAATTTTAGTGAAATCCACATATTACCAACAAAAGTTTACACTAACAAAAAGGTCATAGCTATATAACTAGATAATATACTTAATTAACAACAAAGATTATAGATCACAGTATCGTTTGATGCATGTCTCGTATATTTTCATGAAGATGCTCTCCTTGTTAGCCGCACAAACAGTCGCCAAAACTCCACTTCTCTTTCACGTTCTCAGTTACAACTTGCGTCATTGTTTATTTAACGTTTATATTAATTTAATCGAGTTATTAGTATTTAATTTAGTACATACTTCAATGATTGGTCCGTAAGATATTATGAACTTCTGGTAGAAGATTTCGTGTTAGGATTAGTAATTGATTGCAATTTATTATACACTTATAGGAATGAATCAATCAATTGGTGACTAAATTTGATTCTATGTTCCTATGAAATTACACATGATATGTAAACAACTCATTGGAATGTCACGTTTGTGGAAGACATAATCCAGCATGATTTGAAGCAAATCTATGACATTAAACGAGAAGAAATGAACCATTCAGTACTAATTTCCTAACGTTTTGCTTCTAACATGTTTGTTTTATAGAGAACATATTAATATAATTTGAATTTTAATCGTTATATTGTCTTTTGCAGATGAAAGATAATTTAATTTCGAAAATGATAGTGTTTAATTTCACTCTGCATACTAAAATGAAGGTGGTACATATACTTTTATATATATGTGATGTATTTTTAATTGTTTAAATGATTGATCGAATGTTTTTCAAAAAAGTGACAAATTAGAATATTACATACATTTTTTTGTTTTCTTTACATTCATCTAGGTTTGGGAGTACTATATGGTTATATTAGGTCTGATTGATAATGTATATAAAATTATACATAAAAATTATAAATTGGTATAGTAAACTGTTACGGAACAATGTAAAATTATAATAAAAAATAGTGTATAGAAAATAAATTTCATTGAAAGTGAAAATTTTAATACTGTTTTTATGATTAATATTAAAGAAGTACAACTTATACCACTTTTTTTATGCTCACCAACCACACATACTGTATATATTAGAATTGTTCCAAATTCGTCTTAATATTCAACTGTAATACAATTTTTTTAAGAGAAAGTCTCTAATTTCTAACCGCTATTGTTCATGAGCGTTATAAAGCTCTTATATGTTTATGAAATTCAAGTTTCACTCGCAGTTCACTACAAAAAGGAAAATAATTACTGCAGATGACCTTTTTCATTTTATGTGTTTACAATTATTGCAAGTGACCACAAATATTTGTTTGCATATTTTGTCTTATTTGAACTGCAGTAAAATTTATTGCAATAGTTTTTCCTATGCATCGTCATATTTGCAAAATTTCGAGTATTATACACTCTTTTTTACTCACAGTTTATGAAATTTCAGTTATAAAATTATTTTGAATAATGAATAGTATGAAAATTAAAACGCTTTACATATTTGAGTGTTATGTATGACACTGTAACCCTCTTTCAACACATATATTACTGATAAAAGAAGGAATCCATATTGCTACATAGATAGATATTCATAACTACTACTCCTAAATATTTCTCATATATATATATATATATATATATGTGTGTGTTTTCTTCGTAACCTAGGTTATGAAAGTACACATAAATCAAATTCTCAAACAAAAAAACATATAATCAGCACTAACATTTTTCTCTCAAACAAAAGACGTATAATCAGCATTACCATTTTTGTTTTTGGAGTTGGTAATAATGTATTGAGATTCAATCTACAGTTTTATTTCCGAATCTTAAGCTGGTGGGTTCGATCACATGCAGATTATACATTTTCTATAAGTATTACGTAAAAAAAAAATACACACATATGTAACAACACGTGTGTATAACTGTGTATATCTCCTATATACGTGCATCTACAATTAGAGTATAAGTTTACATTGTTTTTTTTTTTTTTTTTTGTTAAAAGTTTACATTGTTTTTGTTATCTTCAACCTAAATTAATTACTTTAATTCCTTATATTGTTGTGTCGATTAATACCCTTTAGTCAGCTATTTTATGTCCAAACATACAGACAGCAAATCCTTACACAAAATCTTAATCTTGGTGTGCGGGCAAAATTGCGACCATACAACTTTCTTTATTATACCTAACCAAAAATCCGATCTAAAAAAATAAAAAGTTTATTTTTTCTCGGGTTTGAGTCCGGATTAAGGATATGTTCGGCTAGAAATGGAGTGTAAATATTCGTTCGGCTAGAGCAAGTGTTAGGTTGGTTTTATAAAAAAAAAAAAAAAAAAAAAAAAAAAAAAAAAAATCGTAAATGAAATATAAAATAGCTAACCTTACATTACTTTATTCATTATTGTACTTGACAAGTTACTTACACATTAATCTAATCTTAAACTTCATCGTCAAAACAAGCTTAAACTAAGGAATTACAATATTTTCTATTCACAGTGCCCTTGTAGACAGAGATAAAATTTTGATAACATGTGCTTAATTTAGAACTGTTCTAGAATTCGACTATACTACTATATATGCTATGATCGGTTATAGTAATAAAAACAATCATTTATAGTTTGGAGAAAAAAAAATTCCCCGTAGTAACCACTTCTATAAACAAAATGTACCAATCAACACAAAATGGAATCAACAACGCTCTACTAATTAACTTAATATCGAAACGAGGAACTCGTGCTTTTAATCTTTGTTAATTGTCTATAAGAGATATTTTTTTTGTTACTCCACTTTTTATTTGAGTATTGAAATTTTCGACTCTATAGGACTATACTATTAATTGCGATACGTGGGGTCAGCTAAGATCCTCCAAGAACTTATATTCTTGATGATCATATTGTTCACAAATTGGAATCATAATCTTATGCTATGATTGTATGTATCTGTGTCACGTAGTTCGACTTTTAACCACTCTTAGATTTCCGAAATATCCTTCTCTATCTTTTTGCTTCACATATCGTATTACTATATAAAATTGGGTGAGCTTCATAAGAGTTTGACATGTAGCCAAAATTCAACTAATTAATAAGATTTAGATATATGTGTAAATGTATTTAAAAAGTGACATGATACTATAAATAAAATAACAAGATTAAGCTAGAATTAAAGAGTAAACTATGTTAAATATTTAAAAAGGTTTAAGGGGATGAATGGTATACCTACCATTTGTTTAAGTTTAAATGGTTTGTAAACGTAAATCCGCTATTTCTTTTTACATTCAAAATAATTATCAAGTTTTCATGTTTTGAAAAATGATAATGTATTATTTCATTAACGTGTTGAAATATAACTCAAAAACAAAACAAAACAAAATATGTGAAAAAAAAACGTAAGTGATCTACTAATACTAGTTCAACATTTTATAAGTTTTAAGGGAATTTTATAGATTATGAGGGTTTAAAAATCTGTGTTTTTATAAGTGTAGTTTTTGTAGTAATAATTATTATCTGTTACATGTTTATCTTCATGTGTACAGAGATTTAGACAGACTGATAGCATGTGTAAGCGGGTTCCTAAGTACGAGAGAATTAAAATCTGCCTTAATTAAACAAAGGTTTTGATTAGCCGTACGTACCGCCATTAATAACATGCATTATTATCACCCATTAGGGAGCATACTTTGACCACTTGGCGAAAAATTATAAAAATGTTACGGACTAATTACGCGGCCCAGAATTAATTTAAATTATTGTACTGTATTTAATACACATAAGTTCATTCTTTTTTTCCAACAGACCAATGCATAAATCCACTATTAAACTAATAAATATTTACTAAATTGTGCTAAATATTGAGTATATGGATTGGAACCCAAATAGGCAAATACTGTTAGAACGATGATATTTTCACAAGCCATTAATTCTTGTCAACACTAATAAAGTGTATATGGATAGCCCACCCACCCACTCCTCTCGTATTATCGGAATTACCTTTTTTTTTATTTTTCTTGGTGTTATCATCGAATCCGTGTAGTCGGCATTTCAACCACCGTATTTGGGTTATAGATCTCATAGCTAAAGTTTTGTAAAAAATAATTAAATAAATTATTTTATGGAACCAAAAAAAAAAATGTATTGACAAGAGAAGGAAGAAGAAGACACAAGCTAACAGTTGTCCGAAACTGATTTTGGCAAAAGGTGATCTTTGATTTTGCTTACAACATCGAATCAGAACATTTAATTTAGTTGTTTCCCCCATTTCTTTCACCTAATGGAGTTTAATATCCTCAATAAATCTGATTAGTTACTTAATCAGTTTTAATTAATAATTAAACCTAATGTAAAACAGACGTATAGAATTTTATAAACGATACTTCTGATTCTGATGACTCTTTGTTTACACATAAGTTTTGTTACTTAAATTTGTATTCTAAAAAAAGAGGTAACTTATTTATTTTATTTATTTTTCTGTAAAGAATAAAGAAAAAATAATAATTTACAGTTTTCATAGTGAAATAGATTATTTATCTATTGTGACATTTATTGTATTTAGCGAATGATTGTTATTACGAAAGAAACATATTTTCAATAATAAACTTGAGTATCAAAATTCAAAATATGTATTGGTGTCCCTTTTTGGATTTAAATCGTTGCAGCCGACTAAACGCAAATATTTTGAAACTTTCCCGAAATTAAAATAAACCACATTGAAAACAGAGGTAAACGATATTACGTATAAAAATTGATAATCAACGATTTATGGAACTAGCGATTTGCTATAGATGAACCACCAAGAAGTTTCAAGATAAAAAAACAAAAATAAAAATAGCCAAAACACTCTTATCTAATCATCCATTTGCAGGTCAATGACAACTTATTTTTCCACAATCGAATCTTCCTTATTCTTTACACAAACCTCTTCTCTATATGTAAATAAACTAATATTATATCGAAATTTTGTCAAAGACTTCCATCTCCGTCACGTTTGCTATATATACCCTCATTAACTCAAATGTTTAACTCCCAACACACTTCTCTTCTTATCTCTCGCTTGCTCTCTCTCTCTCTCCGATTGTGTTTCAGAGCTGTCACGTGTCACGTGTCAAGTTCGAAACTCTAACAAAAAAATGGGTCTTCCTCTAATGATAGAGAGATCATCAAACAACCACAACAACAACAACAACGTCGTCGAGCTTTCTCGAATTGCGGTTTCAGATACACACGGCGAAGACTCACCTTACTTCGCCGGTTGGAAAGCTTACGACGAGAATCCTTACGACGAAACTCATAACACTTCCGGTGTTATTCAAATGGGTCTCGCTGAGAATCAGGTAACTAAAATTATTTCATTTAAATATTTAATCAACTTTTTCTTATTAAATATGACGATAATGTATTAATTATCTCTCTCCATCATATTGTCTACACACAGGTCTCGTTTGATCTTCTAGAAACTTACTTAGAGAAGAAGAACCCAGAGGGTTCGATGTGGGGATCAAAAGGAGCTCCTGGTTTCCGTGAAAACGCACTGTTTCAAGACTATCACGGTCTCAAAACTTTCAGACAAGCCATGGCTAGCTTCATGGAGCAGATTCGAGGAGGTAAAGCTAGATTCGATCCTGACCGCATCGTCCTCACAGCTGGAGCCACCGCAGCTAACGAGCTCTTAACTTTCATCCTTGCCGATCCTAACGACGCTCTTCTAGTCCCTACACCGTATTATCCAGGGTACGTCACACTTTATAATATATATTCCGATTATGTATTATAATTTTAAAAACATGGTCATTTTATATATAAAGATATAGACTACAAATATATAGCTGCAACAAACTAACACCATTTATAAGAAAAATTTATAATCTTTTTGTATGTTTTCTATACTTTAATGCACTGTATTTACCGAACAATTTCTTTATTTACATTACAGATTCGATAGAGATTTGAGATGGAGAACCGGAGTGAAAATAGTGCCGATCCATTGCGACAGCTCGAACAATTTCCAGATAACCCCTGAGGCGCTCGAGTCAGCTTACCAAACGGCTCGTGACGCAAACATTAGAGTCCGAGGAGTGCTCATAACCAACCCATCGAACCCATTAGGTGCGACGGTCCAAAAACAGGTTCTTGAAGATCTCCTTGAGTTCTGCGTACGCAAGAACATTCACTTGGTCTCAGATGAGATTTACTCCGGCTCGGTCTTCCATGCTTCAGAGTTCACCAGCGTTGCCGAGATCGTTGAGAACATCGATGACGTGTCAGTAAAGGAACGAGTCCACATCGTCTACAGCCTCTCCAAGGATCTTGGTCTTCCCGGTTTCCGCGTCGGGACTATATACTCGTACAATGATAATGTTGTGAAGACAGCGAGAAGGATGTCGAGCTTTACGCTTGTCTCGTCGCAGACACAACACATGTTGGCTTCTATGTTGTCGGATGTGGAGTTTACTGAAAAGTACATAAGGATAAACCGGGAAAGACTTAGGAGACGGTACGAGACGATTGTGGAGGGGCTTAAGAAGGCAGGGATTGAGTGTTTGAAGGGGAACGCAGGACTATTTTGCTGGATGAATTTGGGTTTCTTGCTCGAAAAGAAAACTAAGGACGGCGAGCTCCAGCTTTGGGATGTGATCTTGAAGGAGCTTAAGCTGAACATATCTCCGGGAACTTCGTGTCACTGCTCGGAGTTTGGTTGGTTTAGGGTTTGTTTTGCTAACATGAGCGAGAACACTTTGGAGATTGCGTTGAAGAGAATACATGAGTTCATGGACCGAAGAAGGAAGTTTTGAAATGTAAAGTAAAAAATGAAAGTAAATTAAATCCGTATTTTTTGGTGGTTGATATATGGGGGAGGGTAAATTAATTTTTCAGGAAAGAGGACATGATTAATCGAAATTCATTGATGTGAATATGGGTTTTCATTTGTTTCTCTTTTCTAGATATTATTGTTTGTTTTCTTGCTTTGGACAAAGCAAGTTAATTTGTATGTTCATCAAGGTTGACCTGTAATACTTGATGTTATAAACGACTTTTTTATATGATTTATTACAGCATATATTTCTTTTGTATATCTCTATAACTTAAGTAAGCATGGTTTGTTCAACCGATCAAAACAATATTGTTTACGACAAACGAAAAATCTGCATATATATGTTGATAAGATATTCTAGACAGTAGCTAGCAACAAATTTGCTTCTTCCTTTTTCTAAGGTCACTTATCTGTATGTAATACTAATTTGTTGACTTTTTTCTTGTCGAATTGAAGTGAAAATTTGTTGATGTATACTTGTATCCAGCAAATGGGTTTAGATAAGATTATTTCAATATGTTCATGTCATTGTTGATGTAATTTCTACATAAGTTAGTGTTTTTATATGGTCAGATCTTTTTGACTTGGTCACTGTACAACTCTAACAAGAAATGTGTTCCTTTTATTCTCTTAAATCTTAATATTATTTCTCCGAATACACACGGTTTTTGGTGAGATCGAACTAATTTTTTACGTAGCTACCAAGTAAAGTATCTTACATATATATGAAGATTTATAACAAAAAAAAAAAAAAAAATAGTACAACTATCTATTTGTAAGGTAACATCATAATTAACATGTATAGTTTTGTCTTTTGATAACGAAAGATTTTTTTTATGTCAGCGGAACTCTGACTATTTTCGACTCTTGTGACTAGATGAAGCTAATTAATAAGAAATATTCTAGACTCACACTTTTTTTTAAAAAAATGAATATAAAATTGTAGTCAACCAAAAACGTTTATACAAAGAATGCCATAATGTTTTTTACACCTTGAAAGAAAAATCAAAAGAGAGAGTTTTAAGAAACACAAAATTAATCTTGGTTACAAAAGGATGAGCGAGTAGAGAACCAGGTTTAAGCCATCAGCATAGTGATAATCTCCCAAGTCTCTCACATAGAAGATTTCACTAATCGCATGAATTGTGATATCGAAAACAAAATAACTCTAAAGAAGTGCAATATATATGCTCACAAATTTGAATTTCGACGTTGAAGTGAGAACTAGTAGTGGTCTTTGACCAGAAAAGATGTATAGTTTTCTTAAACACAACGATTTATAAGCTTAAATATGGGATTTGCCAGTTTACTATTTTCATGAAATAAATATCTAAATAGTTGGTTTATTCCTAGCTAACGTACCCAAGTTATTATTTCATTTCTTGGCCAAGGCGAGGTCGTATACCACTTGGTCGAATAAAAACAAATGATATAAGTGCAAAGACATTGGTCTCTATTAAAGGAATATAATAATGCAAATTGTTGTTACATGTATTTATTTACACACATACTTATAGTTTCCAAAAAGTGTGTAAATTACATTATTGTATTCCGAATGAGTTCATCTATAAATTTAATGGGAATTGTAGCTTTGTTGCACACAAAAAATAAGAAAAAGGCATGGTATTGGTAAGCTATATAGTATAGAGGTTGCATGCAACAGAAATATAGGCATGCATTTCTTACATCATGCACCTAGCGAAAACTAAAACAATCATTTTGATTCAAAATTGAAAATTGCTTTAGATAAATCATACATACATAAGTGAAACTCTAAATTTACGATTAATAGATGTTTTATACTGCACCAAATTTTCCATATGTATGTGTGTATATACTTTGACCTATATTACATTTACTATATAGCGTTTATGTTATGAACTTATGATTAATCATTTTCGTTATGTCATGCAGAAATAACAAACATATATTTACATACTTTGACTTATACAAGGTATATATTATATTAATGTTATAATACTTCCACTTACAGCTAATTAGGAGAAGTATTTGATTTGACTAGTCATTCTAAAAGAAAACCTTCTTAATTAAGCTTATTAAAATGAGTGTCGAAAGCGTCAAAGAAATGTTTAAGAATTTAAGACTAGTGGACTTTGCATGCATAATCCTTTTTAAATTAATCACCGATTTGACACTTAGTCTCTTCAATTTGCATGTTTCGTTATGACTTAAAAGTTAGTCTCCTCAATTTGCATGTTTCGTCATGTCTTTGTAATACACTTGACTTTATACATACTCATGTCTCTATTTACGTGTCTAATACTATAATTTCTTATACACGAAATTGTGGGTCAAAAAATCTTTACCTTCCCCTTGTTACCCCTTTTAATACTTTTGACTTTATGTTCGTGTAATATCATAATGTACATATATTTATGATATTTGTTGCTCCTAATGGTCAAAAGTTTCAGTATTTATAATTGTAATCTTGTGACAAATGGAACCAAAACGTGTGTGACAAGTGCGAGGATTGACTTATCAAACTTCCCCTATAAGAAAATTTTGGCGAGACAATTTATTTTCATATTTTATTTTTATGTTTGTCAACAACAACATGCAACAACATATAATTATATATATGCAATGTAAGTTTATAGAGTACGTAACATATAGGATCGTTTTAGTCATGTCCAATGCTGATTCTGATCTATACCCACGAAAATGACAAAAAAAAGAAAAAAAAAAAACAATCAAACCCACGATCTCTTTTCAGAATTTGTGAGGCCATTTCTCTTTTGCGTTAATTTATATTTGGTATTCTAATTTACAAATGTTTTTGATAAGCCTATAGAATGAAAAATGTTTATTCTACCTTTATGAATTATGATAGTACATTTTAGAAATCGATCCTACCGATTCCAAACTCGCATCCACACGTGTGTCGTGGTCGTTAGGATTTTGCAACTCAATAGTACTACTTTATGAGGTCAAAGGTCAAAGTGACCAGCTGGAAGAATCTTAGCCGTCAGATCAGTCCCTACCTCACACGCGGATCACGATGACAGGCTGGAGCCTAAAAAATCATTGGCCACGTCCCCCGTGTGAACTAATAATCAACGTCGTTAATTTTACCACTACATTGGTCTCGTCTAAGTGTCGTATTATACGAGCTGCTTCGCAATTATATTCATGGACTTATCTTTACAACAACCCGAAACCTATAAATCTTAATTGTTAAAAAAGGAATACACATTTTACACGTACTTTATATATTTATGTACGTATTGCGTATATATGGACCCAAATGTGGTTAGGTTAAAAGTGTGTGTATCAGTACTTTTAGTTACCAGATTTGAATGGGGAACAATTCTTTATTATTTAAATGCTAGTTCGAGAATTTGTATCATCCACAACTATGTTAAAAGTATGGATAAGTGATAATATCATTTCTACCGAAAAAAATTTGGTAAATTTTTCTTTAGTACAACTAGTTTAGAATGTTACTGTATATTTTCTCATCACTTAATTAGTAACTTAATTTTCTGATTAGAAATACTTGTGGTTCGTAGTAACTAGCATCCTCTTCGAGTCGTCGTATCACAACTTAATTATAATCTGTATGTGTATGTGTATGTGTATGTGTATGTGTATGTGTACGTGTACGAGTTATAGACGGCAGAAAAAGAAGAAGACAAGTTGGCTATAAATAAACTTTAGATTGTAATTTGTAAATTTTGTTTACATTATATTGTCATGTGTATTATTGGATACGATTATTTCTATTCAGATGATTTTAATAAGACGAAGAAAGAAGATAAATATATAAGTGGTCCAAAGTATTATTTGATGACAATCTAGTCAGATTAATTACGCAAGTACATAATAGCTAGCTAATCATTAAGCAAAAATGCGATCCAATGACTGATTAATAATATTTGATTAGCGTGTTTAATGAAGATATATTATGATGTTGGGTGAGAGATATACTGTTGTTACTCACTTTGTACATATACTGCTTGTAGTATTACAATATTACTAGGTACTAATCCGCGGAGAACCGCGGGCTCAACATTTTTTAATAAAAATTTGTAATAAATTATTTTATTAGAATGTTATTTATAATAGTTTGTGATGAAAAATTTGGTTTGCTTATATTATACTTTTTGTATTTTAAAATTGTTTATTGAAAACCTGTCAATAAAACATTTGTATGTAATAAATAAAATTGTTTAAACCTTTGACAACTAAACACAATTCTTACTAACATGTAAAAAATAGTAATTAAATATAGCTAGTAAAAGTTCTAAAATGTTTCTTTGAAAACAATATTCATTGTTATTTTATGTGGCTTCCTTTTCTTGTTTGTAATAATTTTAACCTGTGATGAAATTTTCTTTTGATAAAATTTGTAGCTGTATATTTTATTCAGTTTGGTTTTTAAAATCTTACCTGTTACTTTTTTTAAGTATGAATTACTTTTGATTCTAATAATTTTTTTTTTACTTTTCTACAATTTATTTTATTTGATGTGTCCCCGATTTTCATTTTTAATTAATTTTATTTATTTAGTTAATTAATTAATCTTAATGAAGTTTTTTAATGGCAATTGAATCTAATTTTTACACATATTTAAGGTTAGTTTCATATTTGTACTTTTCAATTAATATATTATGATAAAATTTGTAGTTGTAGATTTTATTTGATTAGATTTTTAAAATCTTAGTTGTAATTTTTTTTTCTAATACGGATTAGTTTTGATTATAAAAGATTTTTTTGTTACTTTTCTACAATTTATTTTATTTAAAATATCCTCAATTTCGTTTTTTAATTAATTATATTTATTTAATGAATTTATTAATCTTAATTAAATTTTCTAATGGCAATTAGATGTAATTTTTTACACAGTTAAGGTTTGTTTCATATTTGTACTTCTCGATTAATATAGTAGGATTTTATATTTTCTTGAATTTATTGAATATTATACGCATGGTCGTCTGATTACTCGTATTTTTTTTTGAGTGGCAAATAATATACCATTTGGGATATTTATATGTTTGAGAACTCACGTCCGCTCAAATACGATGTTAGTGTTTTTTTTTTTTTTTTTTTTTTTGTCATCTGAAATATATATTAAACTGAAAGGGTGGGATACATGAAAAGCCGGCAGGACTTTAACCTCCGGAAACTAAGCCGACGATGCTTTACCCCCGGGAAAACAAACCGAGGAGGTCAAAGCTCTCGGAAACTAAGCCCCAAACACGGGGAAACAAACAAAGAAATTCGGAATCTAAGCCCAAAACGGAAAACTAAAACAAAGAAATAAAGAGATCTAAAACCGGATAGTAGATTTTACACAAAGAAAACCATCTTCTTTTTGCCCGAACAAACGATGTTAGTGTTATATTGTTTATATTTCATATTTATTTGGTGTAAAAGAAAATATTAGGAATATCCGGTAATCCTGACCGTAGCCAGAGTCGCTCAGTAGCATTCACAAATTGCAAGTACACACAATGTTAAACATTTACAAAAATAATAAACGTAATGCTTCTACCACATAATTTTCACTACAAATTTCATCAAATTATAACCTTTTTTTTTTTAAATGGTATATTGCTGATGAAACAAACTTGTCCATATTTCTTAGCTTAATTGGCCCTGCTTCTTAAGTGTCATCATCGTTCTATAAAGGGTTGCTGAAGGCCCATATAAGGCCCACAATATATCATCGGAGAAAGAAGCAAGAGAGAGAGAGAGAGAGGTAACAAAACAAAACCCCAAAAACTCTGTTGATCGATCCTACTGCGGTAAACGGGTGACACACCAGTTCTTCAATCTCCGTCGCCGGTAAACACCAGAAAAGGTGAGAGAGACCCTTTAAATTACTTTTTCCCTTTTGATTTTAAAGCTTCATCTCTTCTTTTTTCCACTTTTTCCCCTGTTTTGAGAATTTGAGAGCTAGATCTACACATTCGTGTCGCTTTACTATCATGCAGCATTAATTGAGTGTGGAACAATGAATTATAATGTAAACATTCATAAAGTCTGAGTATTTATAAATGATCTTAAACACTTTTGATGATTAGGGTTTTGTTTTGGTGATTCTTGTTTGATTTTGGAATTGGGTTTAATAATGATTGTATCCATTAACTCCTCTTTTGAATTGTAATCTAAAAATCGTGTTTTTATGGGTTTAGGGAAGAGTTTTATTTTGAGAGATGGCATCCAAGTTGCTACAACTGAAATCCAAGGCTTGTGAAGCATCCAAGTTTGTGTCTAAGCATGGCACAACTTACTACAAACAGTTGCTTGAGAAGAACAAGATGTATATCCAGGAGCCAGCCACTGTTGAGAAATGCAATGAGTTGTCTAAACAGCTTCTCTACACTCGTCTTGCTAGGTTTGTTTTTTTCCCCGTTTGCTCTCTTATCTAAGTAGGACAATAGTGTGTTTTCTAGCACAGTAAAGTTTGGTGTGTTGTTGTTATTCTGATGTAAAAGCTATATCTTGTCTTAGTTTTCGGTTTGGTTATAGCTGGTTCTCTATCAGGTTTAGGGATGGTTTGCTGTGTTATCGAAGGATAATGGAACTATACACTCTAGGTCTGAACCATGAATTCATCACATGGCAATCTATGGTCTATGCTTTGCTGCATCTTAATTAGATACCAAACATTTACCTGCTTGTAGAGTATGTTAGTGTATATTTTCTTATCAGAATAGTCTTTTCATTGTTTCTAGATATGTTATTCACAACTACATTTTAGCTATGACTGACTTGTTTAAGTGGATCGCAGCATTCCTGGGCGTACGGAGTCATTTTGGAAGGAAGTCGATCACGTGAAGGGCTTGTGGAAGAATCGGGCAGATTTGAAGGTTGAAGATGCTGGAATTGCAGCACTATTTGGTCTGGAATGCTTCGCTTGGTACTGTGCAGGAGAGATCGTAGGAAGGGGTTTCACTTTCACAGGCTACTACCCTTGAAGAAAGAAAGCAATCAACCTTCCCATAAACAAACAAAAAAAAATCATTGAATGCCTAAACTATCTCACGGCTTGACATTAGTAGCAGAGTTATTATTATTTATTTTTTTTCTCTGGATAATTAATACACAAAAAAGTTTTGAAGCTGATGCATCATCATCACTCATGGTAGCTATAATAATATCAGTCGACTAACCATGTTGGCTTTTGGTGTTTGTTTTTCAGTTTTAAAATTATGTGAATGCTCATTGTTCTTGTTCACACATTAAACAAACCAGAAACAAAGCATGACGTTTTGAAACATTTCTCTGGTGTAGTGGGTTGCGCAAAATGGGTTAGGACCGTTTGGTAAGATGTCTCCTTCGTGAAACACATCAGCAGCACTCACCAACCTTACCAGAGAAGTATAAAACGATATCCTTGTTGTTAATCACATAAAAGGAAGAGAATCGAAATATTGATAGCTGTCGTAGAATAGGACCGGTTTCGGATCATTGCAACGTTGTCTGTCATTTATCTTTTGCAATTTCATATAAATGCAAGCCTTGTAAGGTGTTAGAAGCATCACTCAAAATTGTAGCGGAAGATCGGAAACGGGTACTCTCTCTCTCTACTCACTATAAGTCTTCTTCAGGTATCATTTTTGAATCATGAGTCTTGTTGTTCTTTCTGTATGAGTATATGGATAGTGAACCTAGATCAAGAAGTCAACGGTCTGCTAAATCAATTGGTTTTTGAAGTAGTTTAGTTCTAAGAACCAAGCAACTGGATTTGATAACATCTGATCAAATCCACTTATCTTAATAAAAGATCCCTCTGTGCTTTCACCTCTATCTCTCTCCTTAGATGCTTTCCCTTGAAAATTATAAAGATCGTCAATTTCAGAAGAAAGATTTTAAATTTCACAAACCCTGAATCAATCATAAAGAACTCTTATTCTGTGCATAATGTCTTAAGTCATGACATGGTTATTAATTTATACCCTAACCCTTGAGCAGATACTTGAGTGTGTTTTTGGGAAGAAGACTGTGATTTATAATGGCTAAGGATGAAGCAAAGGCATCAGACTATTCCAAGGGATTGCTGAAGAGTGAAGAGCTCTATAAAGTGTGTTCCCCTACTCATTCATTTTTCACATTTCTTCATTTGGCTTTTCATTTCTTTGATACTTGTCTTTGAACAATATTACAGTATATACTGGAGACCAGTGTGTACCCACGCGAGGCAGAGCCTCTCAAGGAGCTTAGGAACATTACTTATAACCACCCTCGAGCTGGTATGGCTACTGCACCGGATGCTGGCCAGTTGATGGAGATGCTGTTGAACCTGGTAAATGCAAAAAAGACTATTGAGGTTGGGGTTTTCACTGGATACTCTCTTCTCCTCACTGCTCTTACATTACCAGAAGATGGCAAGGTATGTGCATATATATGTCTTGAGCTCTACCGTAGTTCCGTTGTTCCGATTCTGCAACTGATTTGGTATACGAGCTCTGCAGGTTATAGCTATTGACGTGAGCAGAGACTCGTATGAAATAGGATTGCCAGTTATAAAGAAAGCTGGTGTTGAACACAAAATTGATTTCAGAGAGTCTGAAGCTCTTCCAGCTCTTGACGAGCTTTTAAACGATGTAGGACTCCTCCATACTTCTTTGTCTCTCTCAAAAAAAAAAAAAGAATTAGTATGTAATAACCTGAGATGGTCTTTGTGTGTTTTGATGCAGAAAGGGAATGAGGGTGGATTTGATTTTGCATTTGTGGATGCAGACAAGGTGAACTATTGGAACTACCATGAGAGGCTTATGAGACTGATCAAGGTTGGTGGGATAATAGTGTATGACAACACTCTCTGGGGAGGATCAGTTGCTGAACCGGACTCTGCCACACCCGAGTGGAGGAGAGAAGGGAAGAACGCAACACTTGAGCTGAACAAGAAACTCTCTGATGATCAGCGTGTGCAGATCTCGCATGCTGCACTTGGCGATGGGATCACTATTTGCAGGAGATTATATTGAGAGCTATTGTGATGCTAAAGTGTAGTTCTTTGTGAGATCTTTTGCGTACTGTGTTTGTGAAACCTTTTAATTATATTAAGCTACTGTGATGCTATTGTGTTGTTCATTTGTGATATTTTGTCTCCTGTTGTGTGAACCTTTACCTTTATATTGAGCTGTGATGCTAGAGTGTTGTTTTTTTTTTTGTGATCTTTTGGATTTCTCAATTTTCAAGAGTATAAAATTACCAAAAAGATAATTTTTGAGTCTTTTGGCAAAACTCGGAATTCTGAAAGGGTTCGTTGAAAATTATTGAAAAGTTAAAAAAAGGAAAGGGGCGTTCCGAGAATCGAACTCGGGACCTCTCGCACCCAAAGCGAGAATCATACCACTAGACCAAACGCCCACATTGAAACAATTCTTGTTAGCTTTTTTTGTAGCCATATCAAAGAATTTAGTTTTGGTCTCCGCGGTGAAATGTCAAAAGACAATATTTCATCCAAGGTTAACAAAGTTTAAAATTCTAAATTATCCAGTGTTGAAAAATGAAAATCGTCAGACGTTTATCTTACGATTTGTTTTGTTTTGGAGTTCAGAAACTGTGAATTGGGCCATAAGAAAACAAGTATAGTAAAGTAAAAAGCCCATAAAATGGACTAGGGTTAGTTCTTCATCCTATAGTTTATAGAGCGCCGCATATAAGCATCCACACTCCTCCGCCACCACCGGCTCTGTATTATCGGCGTTCCTAGAGAGACGAAGGTATACTCTTCTCTTTCTGTATCTTAATATCCGTTTTAATATTCGTGCCAATAAATTTTTTTTCAAGTAAAGTGAGCTAATCGGTTCAGTATTAGCTATCGGAACTAAACAGATTTGAGTTTTGATATTCGCAGGAACATATAAAAATGTCGGAGAAGAAGGGAAGGAAAGAGGAGGTGGTGACCAGAGAGTACACTATCAACCTTCACAGACGCCTTCATAGCTGGTATAACTTCCTAAACCAATCTCACTTTTTGTTCTTTTGGTTTAGCAGTTGGAATTGTCTTATGTCATGAGTTGAAATTGAACATTACCTTGATCCGTGTTGTTAAACAGTACCTTCAAGAAGAAGGCACCAAATGCTATCAAGGAGATAAGGAAGTTTGCCGAGAAGGCAATGGGGACTAAGGATGTGAGAGTGGATGTCAAGTTGAACAAGCAGATTTGGAGCAAAGGTATCAGAGGTCCACCTAGGAGGATCAGAGTCCGAGTTGCTCGTAAGAGAAATGATGACGAAGATGCCAAGGAAGAGTTCTTCTCTCTTGTCACTGTTGCTGAAATCCCTGCTGAAGGACTCTCTGGTCTTGGTACTAAGGTCATTGAAGAAGAGGATTGAACTATCTTGTAATCTCCCTATCAGATTTTTTTTTCAATTTTGGTTTTTTCGAATCAGTTATGGAAGAGAACGTTTATCTATCTTCTTGAATTCTTGTCCACCATATCTCATGAAATGTGAGCAAGACATAATTTTACTCTTCTGTCTCTATGTCATCAATATGACAACTTCGCATAGTATCAGACAATTTAGTATACCATCCTTTATCCTTACTTACATTTGTGTCTGTAAAGATTGACCCTCTGGTTAGATAACGATCACATCTGCCTTTATGAATCTGAGTATGAACCAATTTTAAGTGAATTGTTCCAACTCTAACAAGTTTACATCTGCGTCATGATATGCCTAGTAGTGACCTGGAATCAGGTTTGAGTTAATCATGAGTTTTCTTTTATACAAAATGAATCTTATAAACTGTTCATGCAGAACTTGAAAGTTTCGATTCTATTTACAGCAAAAGAAGAAAGCTCTTTAGGGGATGATATGTAGAGTCAAAACTTGCACACTGGCTATCACAGAGTTACTCTGAAGAGTATTGGGATGGCATTTGATCTCTACCTTGATTTATAGGCGTACATATAGTTCCTTAGTTTTTTCACTTCTTCAGATGATTCCTCTAATAGATGGTCCACGTATAGACAAGTCCCAGCTCCGCTGCGATTCCATTGTACAGTGAGTTGAACAAACATTAGTGTCACATATATATGGTATTATGTTATATATGCGCAAGGTTATATCTAAGTGAGAGATGTGCATACCAAAGAGGTCCAAACGGAAGCCATATAGCATCCCACCGGAACTTTGGAAGCCTAGAACACAAGTGAAAACAGATTAGCACAGTCATACATAGAGCACAAAATATCCCTAGTGATCTAACATTAATGACTAACAAAAAGACTATTGGCACTAGAAATTGACTTATTATCTATGGAATTTATATCTGGAGCTATACATACTGAATGAACTCTAGCTTCTCTTAATCTAGTAGAAGTAATTATGAAGGTATGTTAAGTGTAAGATGATATCCGAAGTTATGGAATTTATACTGTCTAGTGTACCTCAGCAAGTAGTAAAGCCAAAAGATGGTCAATGCAGATCCAACAACACATGAGTACCAGAACCATCGTCTATGATCATTCTTCTTATCTCGTAGCCCGACAATGGAGAGACAGCACGCCATGATAGCGATCCACTCTGTTCCAACAATCCAATGATGGAAATGTTATTGTTGTAAGAGTCAAACATGCTAAAACTATTAAAAGAATAACTGAAGAACAAGCAGCAAAGTCTTCTGATGGATTTGAGATTTCAGTATGGCCATGAATTGGTTTTAATAATTATACTAGCAGAGGGGGGAGTTTTTATGCCTAAGGTCATAAACACTCATAATGTAGTCGACCTTTCTCTACACTATTCCACCAATAGATATGCTCTCTTATGCAAAGTGAAATAACTAGAGCCAGAGATCGACCATACGAAAGTAAGCATTAAATTAATATGCAACTAACAACTAACATTACTCCCTATTTCCCATATTGGTACCAGCGACTTACACAGAAACTTCGACACAAGCTCGGTATTGGCTGTATCACCACCATATGCAATGATGAGTCAAATCTAGTAAACCATGACTACAAAGTAAAAAAACATAGATGTAGGACAAACCAGCTGAAATGACCATCCATGACTTGAGATCTTCCATGAAGTAGGCATGATACCGCTGCACAGAAAAAAATTCGCATAACTTGAGAAGAACTCATGAAATAAAGACTGTATAACATCTTATTATATATAAAGAGACATTTGTATAAAACTCCATGCATAGAATTAGTGTATCATACAAAGATTAAAAGTGTAATCAATTCAGTAAAATATTAGCTCTCTCCACAGTCAAGGCAATAAATTCAAAAACTCTAAAAATCCAAAACGTATCATTAAAACAACACTCGATTTCGATTGAATCTTTAAGTGTTACTTCAACTCCCTTTAGTAAAATCAAAAGTGTTCGCTGCAACTGACGACAAGGAATCTGATCTGAGTAATTCAACTATGGACTCAATTCATAATAGCTCTCCATAGTCAGGCAATAAATTCAAAACTCTAAATCCAACACCTATCATAGAAACAATACTCACTTTCAACTGAACTCTTTAAGTTTTAATTCAAACCCGTAATTATAAGATCAAAGGTTTCGCTGCAACTGAAAAGACAAGTGATCTGATCTAAATTTCAACTACGGATTCAATTCAATGACAAGGACTAACAAGGCCACACACACTTAAGGGAGAGTTGATCATACCAATTCCCATGGTGAAACGAACTGCTGGAAGATGGAGTAGAAAAGGAAAGCTCCATAACAGATCAGAAGAACCACGAACACGCTCTACGCAAAAGAGAAAAACAAATACACAACCTTCTTTAAGAAACAGAACTCCTCAAAATTTTCCTAGAAATTAAATAATGTTCTCCAATATTACCCTCCACTGCCGACTTTGCTGAGCATGAGCTTCCTCAAGCGACCTAACGTACTCCTCTTGCTCTGTTAAAAAAAAAACGAAGATGACAACGAGAAAGAGTTACTACGAGCTCGCTTTTACGAATCTGCCCAAACAAAATCAACAGGATGAGAGAATCAAAACCTTGCGTATCGATAGGCCGAGAATCGACGTCTTCAGAAGTAGGAAGGACGAATTTATCATCATCTTCTTCGCGACGAGTTCTCCGCCATTTTCTCGCTAACTTCTTCATCTGATTTTTCTTTCTTCAGAGATTGCAAACAAACTCAGATTTTTAGTAGAGGGAAGTCTCCTCCAGAGCCGCCATACCAACGAGAGTTTCTCCAGTCAAAAAAAGCCTTTCTTAGACACGGTCTATTTAAAAAGCCCAGCCCATATACGCCGGTCCATTTTTTGACCCCAAAAAAAGGCGATACATCATTACGCCTAAGATAAAGCAATTAAATAAATAGTTGCCATAAACTGTCGACTCAACCATACACTACAAACAGACTTGAAAATATTTCATAACGAATAATTCGATAGGCCAATATTTGCCATATATACATCAAAACATTTAGTACACCGATTTGATTACAGATTCGCAAACATATATGATGAATCATCCTCATTTCCATATTTGTGACAATTTTGGATTCATGTTTCTTTATCTTCTCCGATTTATATATAGCTAAACAATCACTCGCATCCAAAACGTTATCAAACAATGAAACTTTCCATTATTCTGTAATGATATCCGTAATTAATTCTCTCCTTCGCATTTAATTCTCCCTATCTCTCTTGATCCCTATATATATAAGAATACGATTGTGTCTCTTATCTTCCATTCACTTACTACAATCGCAACCCAAAAAAAAAAAAAAACAGTTCTTCTCTTTTTAAGAAACCAATCTTCTTTTTTAATTGTTTGAAATGGCCCCAATGACCATGAACGTTGAGAAGATGATCGAAGCTGACGTGAAGGTGAGCCCTGACGGTGGGAAAAGAGCGTACATCACTTTTCTCGCTGGAAACAAAGACTACTGGATGGGTGTGGTTGGTCTAGCCAAAGGACTTCGTAAGGTGAATTCTGCTTATCCTCTTGTTGTGGCGACTCTCCCAGACGTGCCTGAGGAACACCGTCAAATCCTAGTGGCTCAGGGATGTATCATTCGTGACATTGAACCGGTCCATCCCCCGGAAAACCAAACCGGCTACTCCATGGCGTATTACGTTATCAACTACTCCAAGCTTCGTATTTGGGAGGTAAATATTTTTACTTACTATATATTTATAGTTGTGTTTATTTATCAATATTATTACATGTGTTTTAAAATCATGATGACCGGGCCTGTTGTCACGTCGAGAGTGTTAACATGATTACGTACTAGTAATATTAATAAAGATTATATATAACCAATATCATGTCCAATATGTAGATTATAACAGTGTAAAACCGTGAACCGTGTATAAATAGTAATTTTAAAAGTCGTTATTCAATCGTTTTTTCCCACATATATGCTTAACGACTTTTCATTAACATATTTAAATGCAGTTTGTGGAGTATGAGAGGATGGGACTGACGTACTATTTCCCTAACTATCGTATCGCGCGCTTTCCATCGATCTCAGCCTACAGCTCCTTCGAACTTATATTCTCCGCCTATTCCACCCCGAATCCATACTTCTTGCCTATTTCCCATGTAACTTAAATTTTTCATCTAATTTCCCATCATCTTGGTTTTAACGGTTTTGTTTTGACTAACCAACAACGAACCTTATTAACCAAATTAAACTCTATTAAACTAGATTTATTAAACCGAATTACAACCCAATTACATAACTAAACCTAACTTAACCTAAAAATAAAAAAATCTCCAATGTTTGAGATGAGCAACCTTTTGCTCTCTTCTTCTCCTTTTTTTCCCGACCAACGTTCATTCCAAAATCTGATGAATTCAATATTTTAATCAGTTGTGTTTTGAACAAAGAAAATTAAACTTTAAGAAGACAATTTCTAGTGAACATTAATCGAATCAAAATTTCCAACTTTTCAATTTAAATTATGAACTGAAAATTACATGTTTGAGATTGACAAATCTTGAAAAAATAGTGATAGGAACTGTGGGTAATTGTCCCAAACAAGGCGACTGAAGTATTTACCGGCGATCAATCGATGTGGAACTCACCACCAAGCAAACCGTATCATCATGTAATTTTTTCTCACCACCGAGCAAACCGTCACCTTGTTTCTCACCACCGAGCAAACCTTTGTCGTCACTGGATCTCATCATCACCACCATCTCATATGCAGTATCATCTTTTTCGTCCCATCTCCTCATCGTTACCACCAGATCTCGTCATCTTCGTCACTGTCTCGGACCTCTCGGTCACCGGATCTTATCATCACCAGCAGATTTCATAATTTTCACCACCGTCTAGTTTATCGGATCTCATCATCACCATTCACCACCATCTGGTTCGCAAACTCGTTATCATCACCACCGACTCGTCTCCTCATCGCTATAACCAGTTCGCAAACTCGTTCTCATAACTAATTTAAACGATGATATGATTCAACTTTTTTTTTCATTTTTTTATTTAATATCAAACAAAGATGAAAATGGGGACTAAAGATGAGATTTGATTTTCATTACTGATCTTCTCAAATCAATAGAAAATAATTATAATTTTAGTAATAGCATACGTGTTATATTTTTAAAAAATAATTGTTGTTTAAGTCTTTAATTTGTGAGTAATTGGCTAAGAGACATATGATGATGGCATTTACGCAATAATTAAATAAGAGAAAAATAGAAAGAAGAAGTCGGGTCGGGTTGGATATATTACCTGGGTTATAAATTGGTTTCATACCGTTTAATATGGGGTTTTTATCGAGTTTAATTCAAAACCGCATAAACCCAAGAGATTAAATAGGATAAGGATTCTATAAATAAGCGGAGGATATAAGTCCGAGAACTAGTAGTTAACTCAAAGATCGATGAAACGGCACGATATGATAGTTCCAAGGGGGAAATAGTACGTCGGTCCGAGAGGATGATATATCTTGATGGAGATATACAAGTGTTCAGTAACATCGATCATCTTTTCGATGCTCCTCGTGGCTACTTGTACGCAGTCAAAGATTGCTTTTGCGAGATATCTTGGTCCAAATCTCCACAATACAAAATTGGTTACTGCCAACAGTGCCCTGAAAAAGTGACATGGCCTGTCGAAAGCCTCGGCTCTCCACCGCCAGCATATTTCAATGCTGGTATGTTGGTTTTTGAACCAAATCTCGTCACTTACGAGGATCTCCTTCGTGTTGTTCAAATCACGACTCCAACTCTTTTTGCCGAACAGGTGCAATTTTTGTTTTTCATTATTTGAGTTTTTTTTTCTCTATCGATATCATACGATTCTAATATTAATGTTGTTTTTGATAGGATTTTCTGAATATGTACTTCAGAGACATTTACAAACCAATCCCGTCGACCTACAACCTTGTATTGGCTATGCTTTGGCGTCATCCTGAACATGTTGACCTTGACCAAATCAGTGTCGTTCATTACTGTGCTAATGTACGTTTTATTTTGTTTATTTTTTTTCCTTTCTCTAGGTACTTAATATATATGTAAAGATTTACTAAAGTTTTATATTTCTAATTAATATTTACAGGGTTCAAAGCCTTGGAGATACAATGAGGCTGAAGATCATATGGATCGAGAAGACATAAAAATGTTGGTGAAAAAATGGTGGGAGATTTACGAGGATACAAGTTTAGACTACAAATACTTCGTTGAGACCGACTCTAAGCCGAATCCGATCATTGCACCCTTGGCTTCCAAAGAATCTGTTGGCGATGTCCTCACCAACCTTGCCCCCTCCGCCGCATAACCTGATCGTTTTATGTGGAGGCTATATTTATGCAACATTTTTTTTTTTTTTTTCTTTTTGGTTTTAATAAAAGAGGTCTAGCTATATATAATAATTTTATCATAATTATATATAGCAACCTCGTTTGAGTTTATGAGATTATAGAGTGGTTGGTGTTGTTTGTCAATGTCGACCTTGACCACCGTATATCTCTCTATTTTATAATCAAATAATAAGAATGCAATTTAGCTTTAATTCTCCTTCAGTTGTTTTTCTTCTTCTATTTGCATCTATGTATATTGATTCGGAAAGTAACATTTTAACACATCAATGGTATTTCGATATGTGATAATGTTGCAACTTATGTTTTGAAAAGACTTTCTTAAAATTAATGCGGATTTTAGTATAGAAGATAGGGATATTAATTATAACTGAAAACAATTTCCCAAGGACATTTTAATTATGTTAGTTTCCATATAAAGTTGGAAATTTTCGATTCTGAATACTATCCGATTCCTACCAATATGGTAATGAAAATAAATAACTAAAATGTTATTTTTTTTGTATATAAACTAAGGATCCATAAAAAAATATATGAATCTACTTATTTATGAGTCTCTTACCTCCATTATCCAGTTTTGGATACTAAAATGGAACTAATATTAGCGTGACTTCCAAAGTTGCCATTTTAGTTAGAGGGTATATTCAATCTAATATTTTAAATGAGTTGAATTTTTATGAGATTTTAAATGATTTTGATGATTTTAGAGAAATTGATATGATTTATTGTAAAAAATATTTTAAATCCCACCTAAAACCATGAAATTTAGATTTCTGCATTTTAACTTAAAAAATCCTCTCAAATCCTCCAGAATCCTTTAAAATTATTTAAACTTAAATTCACAAACTGTTTTGAATAATTGTGAATTTTAAAGTAAAATTTTAAATTATTTGTTCAATAATTTCAAAAGATAAATAATATGATTTGTAAATTTTATACAAAAGTTGAATAAAAAGTCTCTTTTTCGAAGTGTAGTCCATATTGTGTTATACGCCTCCGGTCCATTATTTTTTGAGCCCACAAAATCAATATTACATTACGCCTATGATAAACGATTAGATTAGATTAAAATAAAAACAAATAGATCACACGTCAACAACACTAAACAAGAATATCCGACAATTATAAGACGATGAAAGATCAAAATATTGGACTAAAAATAAATATTGATAGCGATCAAAACACTATGCATGCAACTGCAAGAGTCAGGTTAAACAAAATCACATAGCTCGATGAATCACTAAACATTGTTTTATGCATGTCCACATCGCTCCACATAATTTTCAATTAAAAATAAAATGATGACTAAGCTATGACTAAGCTATTCCTATTTTAGCCAAGCCATTGAGAAGAGGGACACTTTGGATTGATGCATGTTTCATTCAAACACATTATGTTGTCTCATATCAAATTATTGTACCTGTGTAGCATATTAGTAAAAAGAGAATACAAAAACATTATATTGCATCATTTTCTTTTCTTCTCTCCTATAAAAGATACCACATATTGAGAGAAGTTATAAAATATAAATTGCAACAACTAGAGACTAGAGTGAGAGAGAGAGGATCGCTAGGCAAATTTAGCTAGAGAAAGTGAAAGAGTGTAATAGAACGCTTAATTGTGTAACTCAAACTTTCATTTGAAATGAATATTTACATTCTTATCAAAAAAAAAAAAGTGTAATAGAAGACCGATCATCAAAAAGAAATGTATGATGAACAAATGGTTCTTGACTATACCACACACTAATGAAATTATGCTTATTTGTTTGTTGATGATGATATAGAATAAGTAAATATTTGTAATTTCTTTATAATAGTTTTTGCTTAAATTTTACTTATATTTTACTTATATTTTGCTTATATTTTACTTATATTTTGCATTTTTTAGTTAATTCATTGTAATTGTTATATTTTGCTTATTTGTTTTAAAAAAAATTAGTTACATGTTTATCTAGTGGAAAGTTTCAGATCAAAACGAAAATTCGATCAATATAAGCAAGAATAGAAATGACCAAATCTTATCTAATAGCTACAAAATCAGTCAAAAATAGCAAAATATTACACCCAAAAAATCAAATCATGACTGACATTATTTTCCTTTATCCTAAACTTAATTCAAAAATACAAAAAAAAAAAAAAAAAAAAAAAAATCAAACAAAATTTATCTAGCTCACGCATGTACTCTCTTAATTGATGCTATAATTCTTCAATTACCATTCAGTAGTTGCATATATGCTTTAATAATTTTGAGTTTTTGACTGGTTTGGGATACTGTTGAATGTCACATTAGTATGAATGTCAAATATCATATATCCATGCATATACACAAATCAGTCTTGTTAGAAGTGTAGTCCATATTGTGTTATACGCCTCGGTCCATTATTTCTTGAGCCCACAAATCAACATTACATTATGCCTAAGATAAACGATTAGATTAAATTAAAATAAAAACAAAGAGATCACATGTCAACAACAACACTAAACAAGAATGTCAAACAATTAAACGATGATGAAAGATCAAAATATTGGACTAAAAAGAAACATTGATAGCGATCAAAACACGATGCATGCAAGAGTCAGGTTAAACAAAATCACATAGCTCGATGAATCACTAAACATTGTTTTATGCATGTCCACATCACTTCACATAATTTTTAATTCAAAATAAAATAAAATGATGACTAAGCTATTCCTATTTTAGCCAAGCCATAACGAAGAGGGACACTTTGGATTGATTATATATATATATTTTTTGAACAAAGCTAGTTAACCTTCCATAAAGACTTAAGTGTTAATACAAAGAAGCCCAAGAGCCTTCTTGGCCAAAGCATCTTCTTGGCGATTTAGAGTGCGAGAAATAAAATTGAAAGAACAGAAATTGAGAGGTGCAGATAGAGTAAGGACATCGTGAAGAGTCCCGTGAAGTTCCTTGATCTGGAGCTTCTGGTTCAAAGCTTTGACTAACAATTGAGAGCCGGAAGCGAAGGCGATAGAGTCGATGCCTGATTCGATCGCAACTCTAACCGCGATTAGAGTTGCTGCCGCTTCAGCCATCAGAGGAGAAGTAATATGGGTTGCAGAGGCGGTTCCTCGGATTGTAACCTGCCCTTCTGGATCTTTGATGATCCAGCCGAAACCTGCCGATCCATCGGCTTTCTAGGAGGCATCGGTAAAGCATTGGTATGTGCCGGGGGTTCGGGGTTTAATCGCTGATTTGGGGATCCTGGGGAGGCCCTGGGGTGGTGTTTGTGCGATCTGCCATTCTTTGGCTCGGGTCATAGCAAGGAGCAAGGCTTCCTCGGCTGGGATTTGTTTCTTGTTAAAAATCAGTTGGTTTCGGGCTGTCCAAATCGACCAGATTATCCAAGGGGATAAAGGACCTGAACCAATGCCTGATGGAGGTAGGCATATTAGATTATTTACCTTTTCAATTCCTTGTGGCGTATCTCTGATAGTCTCTGTTTGGGGTTTTGTTTTGAAGGGTGCAGCTGACCAAATACCTTTGGCGTAGGGACAATGGAAGAAGAGGTATAGGGTTGATTCCTCTTCTCCGCAATGAGGGCAGACAGCAGAATCCGAGATGTTTCTGAACTTTAGGTTCACTCCAACCGGGAGAGCATTCTGCACAGTTTTCCAGATAAGAAGCTTAGTCTTCGGGGATGTTTTGAGGTTCCAAATGTTGCGTTGCCAGTTAAAGTCCGTTGGAGCAGTTCTATTCGAATGTTCCATCTCTGGGGGAATGGGATCCAGTTTTGTCGCTTCAAAGTAGCCCGATTTTGCTGTGTACAATCCATCCCTTGTTGGTAGCCAAGTCCAGGTATCAACTGCTCCCTGACCACTTGGTTTTAGCTTTTTGATCAGATCTTCATACATAGGGAGAATATTATTAATGAGTTCAGAGTTCCATTCATTTGTTCCAGGATTAATCAGGTCTGCAACCTTGAGATGCTGGGTGGCTTCAGTCGGGGGTCCCATTGGCGCTAGGGGCGAGGACAATGATAGCCAGGGGTTCTCCACAGTGGAATATTCTCTCCCGTACCCACTAGAACTCCAAGGTTTGTCTTGAGGAGATCTCTCCCTGAACATATACTTTTCCAACCGTGAGAGGCAGAGTTTGGATTAGGGGAGTCCAAGAAAGATAGGTCCTTACAGTACTTCCCTTTTAGAACTCTCGCCATGAGGCTCTGTGGGTTGGTGAGAATACGCCAGGCTAGTTTTGCCAGTAGAGCCTTGTTGAAAAGCTTTATGTCTCTGAGTCCTAGTCTTCCCACTTTTATAGGTTTGGCTAACTTTCTCCAGGCAACCCATGACATCTTTTTCTTTTCTGTGTTTGTGTCCCACCAAAAACGTGTAAGGGCTGATTAAATCCTCTTGCAAAGCGATGCAGGTAGGTGGAAGCAGGACATGGTGTAAGTTGGCATAGCTGTGAGGACAGATTTCAGCATTGTTAGTTTATCCGTTGTGGAAAGAAAACGTGAAGACCAGCTGAGAGCTCTTTGTTTTATCCGATCTACAATGGAGGAGAAGAGATCCTTCTTCTTTCAACCAAATAACTCCGGTAACCCAAGGTATTTACCCTGACCTCCCTCCTTGTAGATTTCAAGTAACTGTTTGGCTGTCTCTCTTGTACTAGTGGGGGTTTTTGCTGAGAAAGTGATGGAGGACTTTGCTTGATTTATCTTTTGTCCAGAGGCTGATTCATACTTTTGGAGGATGCGTCGGAGGGTCATACAACTGTGGTAGTCAGACCGAATGAAGAACATTGTATCATCCGCAAACAGGAGGTGATTCACTCTAGGACTTCCTTTAGCCACTCTTAGCCCTAGTAAGCTTCCTTGTCTTTGTGCTTTTAAACACAGACCTGATAAGATCTCGCTACAAATGATGAATAAATAGGGTGACAGTGGATCACCTTGGCGGATTCCACGCTGAGGGTTCACTAGTCCTTTTGCTTGACCGTTAATGAGGTAGGAGTACGAAACTGTGGATACACACTGCATGATCCAGTTGATCCAGGTACCATGAAACCCCATTTGTGTTAGAGCTGCTTCAATGAAATCCTATTACAACCTGTCATATGCTTTACTCATGTCTGTTTTAACAGCCATAAAGCATCTCTTTTTTGCTCCTGATGTCTTCAGGTAATGGAGCGATTCATGAGTAATAAGGACATTGTCCGAGATGGTTCTCTGTGGAACAAAAGCAGATTGGTTCTCCGAGATGCAGACATGTAAAACTGGTTGCATTCTTTTTGCTAAGAGCTTAGCGATGATCTTATAATATACTGAACAAAGGGCGATGGGTCTGTAATCTGCTAGTTTTTGGGCCACGGTAGTCTTTGGGATAAGTCTAACATGTGTGTGATTACTCTTTTTTGGCAGGATACCCGAGATAAAGAAAGCTTGAACCTCTGCTATGATCGCATCACCCACCGATGACCAGTTGGTTTGAAAGAAGCTGGCTGAAAAGCCATCGGGTCCAGGAGCCTTGTCAGGATGGATCGAGAAACAAGCCTGCTGAATCTCAAGAGGGGTTGGCATGGATATCAAACTCTCATTCATTTCCTGGGTGACACAGGGGGCGAGTGCTTCTTTGACCACTGAGCTTCTATCTCCTTCTTGGGATGAGAAGAGATCTTGGTAATAGTCAGTGACTACCTTAACAATTTCGTTTTCCTCATAAACTTTCTCTCCCTCACTTGATTCGAGCACTGATATGTTATTGATAGCCCTTCTACTTTTTGTAGCCGCATGGAAATAGCTTGAGTTTTTATCTCCTAGGGTGAGCCATAATTGCCTGCTACGCTGTTTCCAGAACTCCTCTTCCTTTTTATAGGCTAACAATAAATTATGATTAATGGATTCAATGAATTGTTGGCAGGCAGTGTCATCACACATCGCTTCTTCCAGCTGGTCTTTAAGGGATGAGATTTCTCTTTGGCTGTTTTGGTGTTGTTCTCGACTCCAATTGATGATTGCGAGTCTGCATAAGTGGAGTCGATGATCTATGGGAGCTGAGGGTTCCTGGTTCCAAGCTTTTTGCACAATATTGCTAAATTCAGTATTATCCCTGAGTCGTCTATCATATCTGAAGAGACCCTTGTGGTTTCTTTTAACAGGATCAAAGGAGGAGACTAGGGGGCGGTGATCAGAGCCTTCGAAGCGCAAATATTCACTCCTCCCTGACGGATATGCTAGAATCCAGTCGCTGTTTGCCACTGCTCTGTCTAGGCAACATCTGACAAGGTGTGAGTGTCTCTGACCTCTCCACGAGAGGAAGTTCCCCGAGTGTTTTAGATCGTACAGGTCACACGCGGACATAAAAGATCGTAGGTCCGTGAAAGAACTCTCAGATCTTAATGGTCCTCCTCTTTTTTCCTCATTGCATGTAATGTCATTGAAGTCCCCAGTCATAAACCAGGGGCCAGATCTATTCGAGACATACTCCTGGAGTTGATTCCATGCCTGGAATCTTTTGGATCTCTCCGGTTCTCCATATATGAAAGTAGCAAAGAACTCTCTACCTTTTGCTTTAACCTTAGTGTCTAGATATCGGATGCTTGATTTTAAGATCTCTAACTCTAAGTTGTCTTTCCAGAAGAGGGCAAGGCCACCCGAGGCTGGTGATTCAGGGGGAACAAAGTGTTGATGCAGGTAGTCAAGCCATTGCAAAGGTTTTTGAACTACTTCAGGTGAGTTTTTTGTCTCCATGAGAAACAGAATATCCGGGAATATCTTTTTTATAATCTCCCGGATTCTTTGGACTGTTATGGGGTTCCCCAGCCCACAACAGTTCCAACTCACAATTCTTAAGGAAGAGGGATTGGCGGATTCTGAAAATCCGCCTTCTTTTTCTTTGAAGCAGGGATAAGGGATATTCTTGGTGGGATTGAGGAGTCACGGAGTCCTCCCGAGGGTTCTCCAGGTGCTAAGTCTGTGTTCTTGGGTTTTTCCGCAGCTTGTTTGGTGGTTTTCAGGACTGGCTTTGAGGGACCCGACTTTGGGGATGAGGTGCGAATAGGAGATTTCCTGGGGAGCCTTGAATAAGTATTCGCTTATGAGTTCTTGCTCCACATAAAGTTTGGTTTGATTTTCCAGTTTGCTTTTGAGAGGGGGGGCGTCCGCGTCCTCGCTTACTGGTTTCACTTTTATCCTTTTGCAGGAGTACAGGAGGTGTTCCGTCATTGGTCTGTGAGCTATTGTTAACAGGGAGTTCCAAGGGTTTAGAGGGCAGATGGGCTTTTGCCCTTTGACTTGAGGCTAGGATCGAGTTAGCAGTCTCCTCCATAAGGTTTTCAGCATCAGTCTGTAAGACCCTCATTCTTCTCGCTGCACTTTCAACCGGGTCAGGGCAGGATATATATTGAATGGTAACCTCTTGTAAATCATTCATGATTTGTTCCCTAGTCTGAGAAACCGTCTCCTGATGATCACTGTGTAGTGTGTGGTTTATGTTAATCTGATCAGGGACAGACTTTGGAGGTGGGGTAGGGGGGTCTGAATTTTCCACTTCTCTCTCCAAGGGTGGTCGTCTGGCTCGAGACGAGACCGATGGTTCTCCATGTGGCTCAGTTGGTGATCTGGTTTTTTCGCGCCATTGGAGGTTGCGTACTGGTGTAGCAGAGGGATGAAAGTGACGAGGCTGATGTGGGGATGCCTCTTCACGGCTGTGTACTGATCTGGCAAGAGACTTTGATCGAGAAAGGCGGTCATATCGGTCTCTTGGGTTGTGCGCCGTTTGACGAAAGGAAGGTACGCTTCTAGTGTTTATACTCAAGGCTGCGAAAGACCGTTTTCGATACTGTTGGATTGGACGATGGGACGAATGGTTCTCAAGGGAATTTGTATGTCCTTGTGGTGGCAGGAAATTATCCTGAGGTGTGTAGTAGTTCCTGGACACAGACTGATGAGTAGACGAGGGGGCAGGATTTTTTGAAGATAGGTTCCGCTCTTTCCTTTGTTCTGGTAGACCTGGACAGACAGACTTATCGTGAGTAAGTCTCTGACAATGAGAGCAGTGGTTTTTGAGGTTTTTGTAGTCCAGGCATACAACGGTTTCACTACCATCAGCAAACTCAATGATTGTCTTCTTGGTAAGTGGTTCCAGGCCATTTAGGAGGAGATGGAGGAGAATGGAGGATGGTGAAATTTCCCAGTCTAAAATTTCACCGAGGGCTTCGCCTATGGAGAGTACCATTTCTTTTTTCCAGTAGTATTTTGGGATTCCTTGGACTTCAATCCAGAAGGGGATTTGAGATGGGAAAGAGGGTGAGATAATAGGTTCCCAACGTTGTAGTATGACCATCCAGTGGTCAAAGTGATATGGTCTGTTAGCGAGAACTTGGAGGATATCTTCTTCCGTCTCAAAGGTGAATTTGAACAGCCCTTGGCCGAGGTCTGCACCTGCCGCTTTACCATGGAGATTCCAGCGGTTTAGGAGGAACGGGAAGAGAGCCCACATTCGTTGGATCGAGGGGTTGGTGAGTCGACCTATGAGCGTGAGGGAGTTTTCCTGGATCAGGTCTGTAGTATCAAGCTCGGGGGCTCTGATTCTCTTGCGGGGAGGAGGGAGTAGCCTCGGTGGATCTCCTTTCCTTTCAGATGATACGGAATACGGTCGGCCATAAGGTGAGGTAAATAGAAGCTTGAGGGGGGGTGAAGGTGGTTCGCAAGAGCGGGAAAGCTAGCAGTTTCTGTGGTTGCAAAGGTTTAAAAAGGTTTGGGTAGTCGAATCTTGGTGGGTGTAGATGCAGTTAATGGGGGGAGTAAATGCAGTTTTCTCAAGGCGCATAAACACAAATCTGGAGAGGTTTGGAGCTTACAGATCTAGGTTTCCGGTGAGAAATTTGAAAAAAAGGTGATCGGAGGTTACCGTTTACCCAGCGGATAATAAGATGGCTCGGTTTCCACTGGGGGAGCATGGTGGGTGAGATCCGGACAATAGCAGTCTTCATGGCTCCTCGGGGAGTGTGCCTGTGAGAGAAAAGTTTCAAAACTATTTTAACTCTATTATTCTATGGATTGATTATATATATGCATGTTTCATTCACACATAATGTGTTGTCTCATATCCAATAATTGTACCTGTAAGTCTGTAACATATTAATAAAAGAAAGATATATATAGAATCATTTATATTTGGAAGCATCATATGAACAATTGTTTTTTTGGAGATACAATCTTAAACTCATTTTTGTTACAATATATACGAAACTAAAATAAAATCAAACAAAAGTTATCTAATTCACGCATGAAATCTCTTAAATGGTGCTATAATTATATTTTTCAATTGCCATTAGTAAACGGATTGACCAAATATCAATATATATCCATGCATATGCTTCAATAATTTTGAGTTTTTGACCGGTTTGGGATACTTTCAAGTGTTGAATTTCACATTTATATGTTTGATACTTAACATGGTTTTAAGTCCACACATCGCTTGAACATGGTTTTCAATTGAAAAAGAAAACAAGAAGGAAAGCTTCCTGTTAGAAGAGGAAGTACACGTGCACCTTGTATTTGTTCTATATACATACTTCATTATCATTAGACACAATATGTCATTGAGCTTGAATGCTTTTGTTTGATACCCAATAATATTGTACCCGATCCATATTAATAAAAATGAGTTTACCCAATCATTTTAAGGATTTTAATTATGTCAGATAGTGTGAACCTTCTCTTGAGTTTATTTATCATTTCATATCAATTTATATAATCGCAGCTCAATTAGTCACTACGTTCCAAAGCTTAGACCATCATTAACGGTGGAACTCATGAGCGTTACTCAAAAAGAAAAAATAGTATTTTAATTGAAATAAGTGTAAACTAATAACAAATGGACAGCTGTTTATACATAGAAGAATCGTTCCTTCCCACAGCAATTTGAGAAACGATTTATCTTCTCTCTTCTCTTTTTAATATTTTATATTTTTTATGCATTAAATTTTTGGTAAAGCAATCAGAGAGTAACCATCACTAATGATGCTTTTATAGCGTTTGTTGTATTATAGGTTATTAAAATTAGGAAAAAAATAGTGAGCTACATCTCGAGCTAAAATCTCATCACACCTTTTCTATCAAAACAAATTCTCAAAACTCCCTCAATAGTAAAAGGACAATATTACCCTTAATGAAGATTGTTTTAGGTTAAATATAATTAAATCAGTAATTGTTCAACAAAAAACACAGTAGCTCAGTGGTTGCGAGCTCCATGCGCACGCGCACGCGCCCAGGGTTCGAATCCGACTATACGCGGTACAACTGGTACAACTAGGGTGCAACTGGTACAACTAGGGTGCAACTGGTATAAGTAGGAGATATATGGTACAACATCCCAATTTTAAAAATGTATATCTAACTACACAAAGTAAAAGTATTGCATGGCCACATGTATTAACTATATGATGGCATGAGTTCAACATCACGATCATTTTATTTTGGTACACCGTTTGTCAGAATCCGGCATTGACTAGGTCTGACTGGTGTTGACCAACAAATTTTTTATTTTAGTATTAGAAATAAAAATACAAAAAATTGTTTTGTTGAATCATTTATGGTTAAAAAATATATACATATATCCAATATAAAGATATATTACATATTTTTAATGCATTCAATCTTATAATAGTTAGTTTTTTTTATATAGTTCCAAACTTAAATAAAACTGAAAATAAAAATCATTAACAGTTTTTTAAAATATTGAGACCTAAGTTAAAACCGGAAAATTCATGTTATAAAAAATAAAATATGTAAATTACATATTATACATTGTTAACCAAAAAACAAAATTTTTTAAAATTTATTTAATTACAAAAATATTCTTTAATTACAAAAATATTCTTTAATATCAAAATCATTATATGAACTCGTTAGAATCAAACCCAAACTATAACAAAATCGTTAGAACTACTGAAATAAAATTCATTTACTCATACCCTAGGATATATCCCATGCTATAAAATACGGATTAACATTTTTCCAAAAATTATAATATAATCATAAAAATTATTGTTATATTGTTTTAAAAACTTATTTTGTTTGAGCCAATATTTACTTAATATTGCAATTCTTTGGTAAATTTACATATATCTTTCTGAATACTAATTATTTTAGAATATTATAGTATTTTAATTTGTTTGATGTATATTACAGTTATATATTTTTTGCTTGTTATATTTTTTTCATTATTTTGTGAAATAATTTAAAGTAATTATAATATTGTAATTTTGAGCAAATAAAATTTATTAATTTATCAACCATATAAATTTAGTTTTACCAACCCACGTTAATGGTCAACACCGGTCAAACATGGCCAACGTCGGATTCTGACAAACGATGTACCAGAATAAAATGATTGTAATGTTGAACCCATGTCATCATATAGTTGGTATATGTGACATGCAATACATTTACTTGGCGTAGTTAGCAATACATTTTTAAAATTGGGATGTGTGACCATGTATTGGGACATGTATTGAGTTAAACTTCATGTAACTGAGCATCTTTTTTTCCTTAAAATTAACAACAACAAAAAGCATAAAGTATATATGTATTATAACTGAAAACAATTTCCCAATTATATATAATAATTTTATCACAATTATATATAGCAACCTCGTTTGAGTTTTTATGTTTTTTACTTGTGAGATTATAGAGTGGTTGGTGTTGTTTGTCAATGTCGACCTTGACCACCGTATATCTCTCTGTTTTATAATCAAATAATAAGAACGCAATTTAGCTTTAATTCTCCTCGGTCGTTTTCTTTTTCTCTTTGCATCTATATTGATTCGGAAAGTAACATTTTTATACATCAATGCAGAGCCGTCGCAGAGAATTATGAGGCCACAAGCCCAAAAATATTTTTAGATCTGTTAAAAAAAAAAAAATGAAAACACAAATAAATAAAAGTTTCGAGGGTCGAACCTATGACATCTTAGATGTTTTCCACTGCTTATACCACTAGGCTAAAGGAACTTTCTGTAAAATAAGGCCGATTATAGACCTATATATTATGCGGCCGCAAGCTGATGCTTCATCAGCTTGGGTCTTGGGCCGGCTCTGCATCAATGGTAGTTTCATACGTGATAATGTTGCAACTTATGCTTTGAAAAGACTTTCTTGAAATTAGTATAGAAGATAGGGTGATTATATTATAACTGAAAACAATTTCCCAAAGACATTTTATGAATTTATTTATTTATATTAGTTTCCATATAAGTTGATAAATTTCGATTCTGAATACTATCCGATTCCTACCAAAATAAATTACTAAGATATTATATTTTTTTGTAATATACTAAGGATCCGTAAAATATATTATGAGTCCCTTATACCTCTCCATTATCCAGTTTAAATATTAGCGTGATTTCCAAACTTGTCATTTTACTCTCTTTTTAGAAGTGTAGTCCATATTGTGCTATACGCCTACTACGGTCCATTATTTCTTGAGCCCACAAAATCAACATTACATTACGCCTAAGAGGCAAAGATAAACGATTGGATTAGATTAAAATAAAACCAAAGAGATCACATGTCAACAACATTAAACAAGAATATCAAACAATTAAACGATGATGAAATATCAAAATATTGGACTAAAAAGAAACATTGATAGCAATCAAAACACGATGCATGCAAGATTAGGTTAAACAAAATCACATAGCTCGATGGAATCACTAAACATTGTTTTATGCATGTCCACATCGCTTTACATAATTTTCAATTAAAAATAAAAGAAAAAAAAATAAAATGATGACTAAGCTATGACTAAGCTATTCCTATTTTAGCCAAGCCATAAAGAAGAGGGACACTTTGGATTGATTATATATCAATATATGCATGTTTCATTCACACATAATGTGTTGTCTCATATTCAATAATTGTACCTGTGTAGCATCTAGTTTTGGATACTAAATGGAACTAATATTAGCGCGATTTCCAAACTTGCCATTTCTTGAGCCCCCAAAATCAACATTACATTACACCTAAGATAAACGATTAGAGTAAAATAAAAATAAAGAGATCACATGCCAACAACACTAAACAAGAATATCAAACAATTAAACGATGAAGACAGATCAAAATATTGGACTAAAAAGAAACATTGATAGTGATCAAAACACGATGCAAGAGTCAGGTTAAACAAAAGCACACAGCATGATGAATCACTAAAACCATGACTTTCAAGACACTATTCAACATTGCTAAATTCATCCAAATTTGCTTTAATTAACTCTAGTTTGGAAATCAAAGAACTATTTCATATGTAAGACCATGGGCAACGGCGTGGTCTCGGCCCGTCCCTGGGTATTTTCTGATTTTAATTTAATTCTTAAAAGCCCAATATCGAAAAAACGTTTCTTATTTGGGGACGTTTTTCATCCGTCTTCTTCCCAACGTGGTGTTATTTGATTGGTTGTCGAAAATAATTTTTTGAGACAAAATTTCTTGAAATTCCTTCTTTTCTCTCGACGGAGACGACAAAGGCGATGGCGTCTCTTCTTGCAAACGGTGTCTCCGGCTTCTCACCACAACCCACTTCAGATTCCTCAAAATCACCAAAAGGGTTCCACCCAAAACCCGAATCTTTCAAATTCCCATCTCCCAAATCCCTAAATCCAACAAGACCACTCTTCAAAATCAGAGCCGATGTCGGAATCGACTCTCGTCCCACCATCGAAGCTACCAAATCATCAAGCTCAGCCGATAAGCTTCAACAGGTATCCTTCGATTAACTTCCAAGATATGTGTTATTACTCTGCTCCTAAAAAGAAACCAACTTTGAATAGTTTAGATGAAGCTGACCCTCAGCTTCTTGAGTATTTCAATAAGTTAGGTGTTCCTTTGACTGAGCAGAAACGTTTAGCTAACGTTTCTGTTGATGTTGTTCTAGATAGTGAACTTCGGGCCTTTGATACAAATTGTCTTTGAACCCTAGTTATGCTTTGCTGGGAGCTGCTTCCTTTCTTGGAGGCTCGATGCGGATGACTGTATCGTTATGTATTATCATGGTTGAAATCACCAATAACCTGAAACTTTTGCCTCTTATAATGCTGGTTCTTCTCATCTCAAAGGTACGAGTTACCAACCATTATCAGTTATCTTGATTCTTGTGGAAATATGCTTGTTTTAATTTGTTCTGTCCTTAGGCCGTCGGTGATGCTTTCAATGAGGGATTGTATGAAGTGCAAGCACGCCTGAAGGGCATTCCTTTACTGGAATCGAGACCCAAGTATCATATGCGTCAAATGGTAGCAAAGGAAGCATGTCAAAGTCAGAAGGTTGTTATCATTTCTCCCTCATCAGCGAACCACTAGATGGAGCTTGTAATACATGCTTCCTAATATTAATCTATATCATAAATTGTTTTTTCTGTCTTTGAAGGTAATCTCTTTACCTCGAGTTATCAGGGTTGCAGATGTTGCTTCCATATTACGCAGCAATAAACACAATGGATTTCCGGTAAGCATTGCTTTGTGCTACACAGGTTTACTCGTGATTACTTAGTGCTCGTGTGTCATCGGATTAGTTCTGTGAAGGTACGTGATTGTACATTGCAAAAAGAATTATTGAAAAAGAAATATATCATTCTGAATTTTGTTCACCATGCAGTCACTTGCTTGTTCTCCTTCAATCTAAAGTCGATTTCCAACATAGTCCTTTGCCTTGTGATCCAAGTGCCAGAAATATCAGGTAAATTAATGTTTCACACTCTTTTAAATTAATGGGGGACCAAATACAAATACACACCAATGTTCATCCCAAAAATAAGAAACTATCAAAATATTATTATTAAATATGGGGGACCAAAAAAAGTCCCCAACCGATGTGGATGCTCTAAGAGTCCTGATATTAAGACGAAAACTTGATAGACTCACCTCTATGGAAGCATCATCTGAACAATTGTTTTCTTGGAGATACGATCTCAAACTCATTTTTGTTACAATATAAACAAAACTATATTAAAATAAAATCAAACAAAACTTATCTAGCTCACGCATGCAATCACTTAATTGATGCTATAAATATATTCTTCGATTACCATTCAGTAAACGGATTGACCAGATATCAATATATATACATGCACATGCTTCAATAATTTTGAGTTTTTTACCGGTTTGGGATACTTTCAACTGTTGAATTTCACATTTATATTTTGCTACTTAACATGATTTTAAATCCACGTCGCTTAAATATGATTTTTAATTGAAAAAAAAAAGAAGAAGAAGGAAATATTGAAGTGATGATTAAGGTTCTTGTTATAGCCGATGCATAGGGAATAGGAAGTACACCTTGCATTTATTCTATATACATTCATTCAGACACAGTTTGTCAGTTTGATATTCAATTATTGTACCCGATCCATAATAATAAAAAGGAGTTTACACAATCATTTGACGGATTTTAATTATGTCAAATAGTGTGAACCTTCTCTTGAATTTATTTATTATTTCATATCAATCTATATAATTGCAACTCAATTTATCATTACGTTCCAAGCTCATTGTTTATATAGGTTATTAAAATTAACAACAACAAAAAGCATAAAGTATGTAGTAAATAGTTTTGAAGTACAATAATTAAGTTAGTGATTTTGGATGACAAACAAAAAAAATAAACTCTCGTTTTGGTAAGTGCTCATATATCAATGCATTTTTTTTTGTCAAACATATATCCATGCATATGCTTCAATAATTTTATGTTTTTTGACGGTTTAATTGGGATATTTTCAAGTGTTGAATTTCACATTAGTATGTTGACACTTAACATGGTTTTATGTCCACATTGCTTGAACATGGTTTTCAATTAAAAAAAAAAATGATGACTAAGATATTCTTGTTATAGCCAATACATAGGGAAGAGAAAGTGCAGCTTCCATTTATTCTATATACATGCTTTTCGACACAGTGTGTCATTGAGCTTGAATGACTTTGTCTGATATCCAATTATTGTATCCGATCCCTATAAATAAAAAGGAGTATATATATATATATATACAACCATTATTACGGATTTTTATGTCAGATAGTGATAATATCCTTCTCTTGAATTTATTATTTTGATCATACCATATCAATATAATTGCAGCTCAATTAGTCATTACGTTCCAAGATCATCGTTTGTTTATATAGGCTATATTTTATCAATTATTTAAATTCACAACAACAAAAAAGCATAAAAGTATATAGTAGTATATGGTTTTGAAGTATGCTGTATGCCTATATATCTTCGTCCTAATTAAGCTAGGTTTGTGATTTTGGATACTTAAAGCTGTGGTTTTGGTTAGTGCATGGAGTTTTAGGGCAACATAAACTGTAGCAAGATTAATCCGTTTTAGTGATTAGATGACACATGTCTTTTTCATTGGATGCTGAACATAGAATCCTTTTGGAGGGGAACATGTTTGCAGCTATTCACATTATGATTACATATTAGCGATTCACGTGAATTTGTAAAGTACTATTCACGCGTGTAAAGTAATATACACACAACTATAGGCCATATATGTACTATTCACGTGTGTGTGTATTCATTTTTTTTTCTTTTATAAGTCGATCCCCTATATATGGAGAGAATACAAGTCATAAAACACAAACAGCTGCAACAATGCAGGGCGAGAGAGAGAGAGAGAGAGAGAGAGAGAGAGAGAGAGAGAGAGAGAGAGAAAAAAAAAAAAAAAAAAAAAAAAAAAGAGAGAGAGAGAGAGTTACCACAAAAAGAAAAAAAAAAGGAAGGTGAGTATGCGTAGAAAGGTATGATGCGATGATGGTTCTCGACTTTTCTCTTTACACCATAATCTACTTAGCTAGTCTCTGACTGTCTAAAAATCATTTTGCCTCGACTTCACCACACGCTAATGAAATTTTGTTTGTTTTGTACGCAAATCCGTAGAATTAAGATAAGATATAATTAGAGTCAGAGGCCACGTTTAATCCCAGCTTTGTTTTTTGACTTCTACAAGCTAACGCTTTTTTCATAACTCATGCATATTAAAGACAAAACTCCAATTAATCGTTATATATTGTTTGGCATGTTTTTTTTTTGTTGCACGTATAATTTACTATATGTAGAATTTTCAACTGATTTACAAAATTCTCAGTTATTAAATTATCTGGCGAATTAGTAAAGGCTGACGTTTACTATCAATTTTGTTAGTTAACATGTCCTAACAATGTTGCCGTTTAATAACATTTGTTTAAAATCGTGTTCTTTTGTTTTTGGTTGGCCGGATCTTAGACCAATTGACTTGATCAATAACGTGCAAATTGTTAATTTGGTCGCAGGGACTACGATGCTGCAGAGAGTGAGAGGCAGAAGGGCGTCGAAGAGTTTTATAGATTACAACACATCAACCAAACTGTCGACTTTGTAAGATTCTTTAAAAAAAAAAACTCATTAGGATTTACGTGTTTACTTAGTCATCTAATCAAAATTTATGTGATCCACGTATAGAATATATATGTGTATGTGTTATAATCTATTGTGTTGTTTTTCAGGTGACAAAGATGAGGGCTGAATATGGTAAATTAGATAAGAAGGTGATGAGCATTTGGGAATGCTGTGAGCTTCTCAACGAGGTCGTGGACGAGAGTGATCCAGATCTTGACGAGCCTCAGATTCAGCACTTGCTTCAATCTGCCGAAGCCATCCGCAAGGATTACCCTAATGAGGATTGGCTTCATCTAACCGCTCTTATCCATGGTAAAATTGTTATTATACTAATAGTATTCCTTTATTTATCGGAACAATATGGGTATATGATCTGTATCAAGGTTAGCTAGATTTTTATTTAGATATCGGAATCGGATCTTCTTTGGTTTATAACAACAAAATAGCCTTTTGATGAAGTTTAATTGGTTATTTTCTATCTTCTCTATCTAGTCATGTCATGTACAATAATTCACTTTTGACGCTTTCTTATCCATTTTTCTGTGATGGTTTCGGTTTGATTCCCGATTGATAAATTAGATTATACAGTACAACTAGTTGTGTATCAGAATTAATCACACATTAAATAAGTTATTGGATTTTCAGATCTTGGGAAGGTTATGACTCTTCCACAGTTCGGTGGACATCCTCAATGGGCTGTTGTTGGTAATTAACTAAATATATATATTTTCATTAACATTTTAATTAGTGATGTGAGTTATATATGTATGGGTGAAACTAATTGTTTATTTTTCTCTCGCAAAAATTTGCAGGTGACACGTTCCCTGTTGGGTGTGCGTTTGATGAATCTAACGTACACCACAAGGTAAATATTGTTAATAGAATTTATGATTTTTTAATAAAAATATAATTATACCAAAGCATGAGGTACATAAGTCTAAAATTATACGTACACTTTGTCTTTCTTTTCTGGGGCAGTATTTTATGGAAAACCCTGATTTTTACAACAAGGACTAAAAATAAACATTGATAGCGATCGATCAAAACACGAATAGAGAAAGCTGTGAAGAGAGGGAGAGTGGACCAAACATCCTGGAGGTTGTGGGAACAGCTGGCGAGCCATGCCATGGTTGTCGCTAGCTTCGATGATGAGAAAAGAATGAACGTAAATGATGAGTAAGAGGATGTAGGAATTATATTAATCATCTGATGGTTTGAGAATTATACTGTCATAATTAGGCATGCAAGAGAGGAAATATCTGGGCGAGAAATACATGTTTCTTCTGAGAAGTTTATTTTTCTTAGGGATTTTAAAGATATTTAACCAAAAAAAAAAAAAAAAAAAAAAAGTTGTAGCAGCAAATATATATGATATAAGTTCCATGGTTCAGACGAGCAAACCAATTGTACAGTCGAGAAAAACCAGTGAATATTTACTTTACTTTTGATTGAAAAAAGTGATATTACTTCCAACATATCTTACATATTGTTTTAGAAATTGTTTGTCATCTTCTTTTTACAAAATATATATATATATATATAATTATATATATAACAATGGTGGAGATGTGTTTTTAATTCTAAGACACAAACTTTTTGTAACTAAGATTTGGAAAAATGCTTCAGCTACAAAGATTTTAATATTCTTTTTATTATCCTATGTTGATTCAAACATGTTTTAGTTCTTTTTTCCGTTTTTTTAATTCTTTTCATAAAAGTTCTCTGCTACTATTTCATTGCAGGCAATTTAACATGAGCAATTTCTATTTTTCATAAATTTATCTTTTTAGTCAATTTGGATGGTTGTAATTATGTGTTTTATTTTCTTATTACTTAAAATAAGTTCGATTGAATAATGATTTAAATTTTATTTATGTGAATATCTTTTAAAATTTATTATTTAACTAAGATTAGACAAACATAGATTCATATATCTTATTAACATTGTTCTTTTACTGTCATTAAATCGATTTTCGTATTTACAAAAAAAAATTATTATTTGATTAATTTGGCTGATTCATGTTAGGCATTATTTCTGAATTTCATATATAGTTAAAAGATTAAATTATAAAGTTTTCACTCGAAATGTGAATTAATAATGTTAGTCATTTTAAGTAAGACACGGGTCACCATCCTAGTATTAATAAAAGAAGAATACAAAAACATTTATATTGCATCCTTTTGTTTTCTTCTCTCGTATAAAAGATACCACATATTAATTAGAGAAGTTATAAAATATACTAGGATTTAACCCGTGGTATACCACGAAACAATTATTTAATTTTATTTATAATGATGTTTGAATTTAACGGTATTTAATTTAGTAATAACATTATATATTTTTAATTTTTAGTATTTTTATATTTAAGCAGTGATACAATTACTCTTAAAGTATTCTAATTTTATCAGGATAAAACACTAAAAATTATAAAATATAACTGTTTGTATAATATATAATTAATCAGAATAATATTTTGTATTTATTTAAAATAATACTAATATTGTTTTTTTAATATATAATTATTTAATTTAACTGATTGTTTATTTTCTAGTGTATACATTACAGTTTAATGATTAATTTTTTATTTTATTTTATTTTGGGACGTATATATAGAAAACAAATTTGCTATTAATAAGAAATTTAGATAAAATTAATTAGTTTCTATAAAAAAATCGATTTTGTCAATTTACCATATTTTAGTTATTGCTTTTAGTGCAATTTTATAGAGACTAAAATTTTAAATAAGCAATATTAAAAGAGTAGAACCCAAAATATATATATAGATATTGCAACAACTAGAGACTAGAGTGAGAGAGAGAGTATCGCTAGGCCAATTTAGTTAGAGAAGGTGAAAGAGTGTAATAGAAGACCGATCATCAAGAAGAAATGTACGATGAAGTGAACAAATGGTTTTCGACTATACCACACGCAAATGAAATTATGCTTATTTGTTTATAATAGTTTTTGCTTAAATTTTGCTTATATTAGTTTAACAAATTGCATTATTTATTATATGAGATAATTTAGCTTAAAAAGTTGATGTGTACGAAGTACGATATATTGTAACATTGTGTGGAAAAATATTGGTAGCCTTATTAAAGAAACAACTTACTATTTGAATTACATGTTGAAGATGGTGACTAGATATTTTGTCATGCATGTGTGGAAAAGCAAATCGGTATGATTCAGATAACATATAAAATATAGGCCACGCAATGCTGAGTCAAAACCTATATTTATTTTAAGAACATTTTGACTTGTACAACAAAACTACAATCAAGTAATTAACACTTTTTCCCTACTTTTTGAGCACAACTCATTGTTAATTGTTATTGTTATACACTTTCTAAGGACAACTCATTGTCATTGTTGTCAATTTTTAGCATTTTTTCCCTTGTTGCATGTATATTAGAAAATCTGTTTTAAAATTTTTTATAGTTAAACGTTTATCTAGTGAAAAATTCCAGATCAAAACGAAAATTCCATCAAATATAAAATAAGAATAGAAATGACCAAATCTTATCTAATAGTAGGTCAAAAATAGCAAAAAGTTACACCAAAAAAAATCAAATCATGACTGACATTAGTTTCCTTTATCCTAAACTTAAATTCGAAAATACTAAAAAAAAGAAAAAACAAGAAAGTGGTTTCCAGTTTTGGATAAATATAAAAGCAATTGCTTTTGGAAAAAAAATAGTACATAATTCGTCAACAAGGACTTATATTTTCTCCAAATATTAAGGAAAGGAATTGTCTCCTAAGCCTTATCCACTACTATATATAAATACCGTAACGTCATCATCGCAGAAGTATACATATAATCTAAAAAGCAAAACGAGTTATTTCATTTTCTATCTCAATTAAATCCTAAATCATCGTAATTAACCATTATTCTCTTTCGTTTTCGTTTCTTCTCTTTTAAAAAAATCCGTTCTTAGAAGATGACGATCTCTGTTGAGAACCCGATTTTTGGTAAGAATTTATTCCCACAATATTCTCAGTAAAAACTATGGGATTACAGTATATTGGATCTAACAAAACAAAAAACGTAATTATCAAGATATTATTTTCCAGCTAAATCAACGATTTTCTAGGAAAACCATTAGGAAAAAATAATTATGAATCTTTTTGTATCTTCTTTTCTAAATTCTGACAAGTTTTTTTGTTTTGTTTCCAAAGTGGAGAAGGTATCTGCATTCCAGAAGAAGAGTGAGGACAAGACCGGAGAGTTGAAATTGGACGGAGGAATTTTGATACCAAACATGGCCACCAAAGACGACGAAGCCTTTTTGGCACCTGACATGAATGCATTTGGCCGTCAATTCAGGTTTCTTTTTCTTCTACGTATCTTTATAGTCTAGTGGTAATATTTAAATTTAATTATATCAGAACTTTTTTTTTTCTTTTTGTTGGCCGGATCTTATAGACCTTGACTTGATCAATAACGCTTACGTTGGTGATTTGGTCGCAGGGACTACGATGCTGAGAGTGAAAGGCAGAAGAGCGTCGAAGAGTTTTATAGATTACAACACATTAACCAAACTGTCGACTTTGTAAGATTCTTAAAAAACTCAATCGGGTTTATGCGTTTACTTAGTCATCTAATCAAAACTTATGTGATCCACGTATAGAATATGTGCATGTGTTATAATTTATTGTGTATTTTTCATTCAGGTGAAAAAGATGAGGGCGGAATATGGTAAATTAGATAAGAAGGTGATGAGCATTTGGGAATGCTGTGAGCTTCTCAACGAGGTCGTGGACGAGAGTGATCCAGATCTTGACGAGCCTCAGATTCAGCACTTGCTTCAATCTGCTGAAGCCATCCGCAAGGATTACCCTAATGAGGATTGGCTTCATCTAACCGCTCTTATCCATGGTAAATATGTTGTAACTTCTTTTACCAATATATATAGTCTTTTTATTAATGAATTAATCTGGTTTTTTGTCAAGATTTTTTTGCATTATGACATTAAAAATTAAAAAAAAAAATGAATATTCTATGTAGAAAACTAGAATGCAGATCGAAATCGGATCAGATTATGGAAACTTATATATGGATTTATGAAATTTTCAGATCTTGGCAAGGTTATTACTCTTCCACAATTCGGAGGACTTCCTCAATGGGCTGTTGTTGGTAATTCACTTTAAAATTTTGTGATTAATTTTTTTGACAATTCAGGTTATAACTTTATATGTGAAACTAATTATTGTTATTTTTCTCTCACAAAAACCTTGCAGGTGACACATTCCCTGTTGGGTGTGCATTTGATGAATCTAACGTACACCACAAGGTAAATAATCAAACCATTCTCATAAGCTGCTCAACTTTCGAATTTTGTAAAAAAAATTATATTCAAAACGAATTATCTGACTTAAACAATTTCTCTTTGTGCAGTACTTTATGGATAACCAAGATTTTCACAACAAAGCCTACAACACTAAAAATGGGATTTACTCTCAAGGATGTGGATTGAACAATGTCATGATGTCATGGGGCCATGACGACTACATGTACCTGGTAATTATGTGATTACTTTATTTTCCATTGTGTAGAATAATGACTTTTTCAGAAATTTTGATCAATCACAAGGAACAAATGATTTTACAATTTTTACATTAATATTTTCGCAGGTGGCTAAAGAAAACGGAAGTACATTGCCGTCCGCGGGACAATTTATCATACGATACCATTCCTTTTATCGTAAGTACTTCAACGAAAAATATGATTTAATTAACATTTAATTTATAAATTAATTTATAAATAAGAGTAAAGCTTTATTTGAAATAATTTATTAATTAATTGCAGCATTGCACACGGCTGGAGAATACACTCATCTCATGAACGACGAAGACAAGGAGAACCTCAAGTGGCTACACGTTTTCAAGTAATTAAGTTTTGATGATTAAACATATTATCAAGTGATTTCATTCTTTCTTCTAATATAATCTCTAAATTGTTATATATATTAATTATTGTTATTACAGCAAGTACGACTTATACAGTAAGAGCAAAGTGCACATTGATGTGGAGAAGGTTAAGCCCTACTACATGTCTCTTATCAAGAAAGTGAGTATTAATTCATGTTCTGTACAAAAAAATATTAATATGAGAATAAATAGTATATAAATATATAAATATATATACACATATATGTTTATAAACTTTGCAACTTATGACTCTTTCTTCTGTTTTTCGTTTTACAGTATTTTCCGGAGAACTTGAGATGGTGAAAAAAAATTTGCCTTGCATGAAGGATTGGTCGTTTGATTAATTCATTTATAAATATTTATACATTATCGAGTTAATGTGAATCTATGGTAATTGTATTAATATTATCTGCTATTATGTTAATTATATTCAGGTTAATCACAATCATTCCTCCTCTTTAATGTTAAAGAGTATGTGTATACACTGAGATAATATAAGATCTAAAATAACAAAATCTATATAATCGAAAGTGTACAATTTGGTTAACAAAATCACACTTGTTGTTAAACTGTAAAATAAACAAAAGTTTACGAACAGTGATCATTTATTAATAAATGAGTGAATAATAGCAGATATATAGGTGCAAAAATTCATATATATATAGTGTGTATGAGACTCGTGGCTTAGACTGAGTGTAAAAAGTTCTTAATTATAACAAAAAATTATTAAATTTACATAGGTATAATGCAAAATAGGATGAATGGAACAAAGATTTATATTTATTTATTTACAATATTGATGCATCCAACAAAACTAAAAGGGTAAAATTGTCAATTTATTTTACTCTACTTCCTAAGACATGGGACATCATTTGAAAACGCCAAACAAAAGCATATGTTGTAGTTCTTGTATGTTCAATTCAGTGTCACTTTGTGATCTCTTTGGTGACTGGAGGAACATCAACCGTGCCATTGCAGTTGCCATCTTCCAGAAGAGCCGACATCGGTTTCTCTTTGTTATCAGAGACATCTTTTGGGCACAAGAAGCTTGGCTGGTTCGTCGAAGAGAGTAGCCTCGCCCACATCCTGTCTGTGATCACCACATGGTTCTGTGTCTCTGTTATTCTCTGCAACATCACAACCAATCGACATGATGATGATGATGCCATGACAACAATGGTATAATGATGGTGATGAACGACAACATGATGGTGGTTTAACGATTCATTAGTTTAACCACTTGGACCCATCAAATTTAAAGCGGATTATAACTTACATAGAAGGGAATGTAGGTTTGTCTTCCGTTCACTAGACCACTAATATAGCCAGTGTATCCAGCCATTGCACCGTGCACTGCACTCTGAGCCAGAAGTGTACAATAAACATTGTCTGACGCATTGCTAGGAACAGCTCGAATCATGTATGTTGGATCTGAAAGTAAGATAAGACAAATGCGCTAAGATTAGGGAACAAGAAACTCATGATGGAGAGGTGGAAGGGATAAGGAATTGTACCAATGTACTTGAGGTTCATCACCAACTTCTTACTAAAATGATCCTACGTATAAGTTAAACGAAATTTAACACATGATAAGTTTAGTCTGATTTTACTATCAAACAATGTTTGTGGCTTTCTCCGTAATTTCTGGTTTACCTTGATGCTCTGTGACAGCCAAAGACCAACATCTTTCAGAAGTTTATTACCAGATGCATCCTTGAGTGTTTCCATGCTCTTCGACATTTGATCTTGTCCTGCACCTTCTGCAATCACAATCACCATGTGACCGCTCTCCTTGAGCCGTTTCTCTATGTACTCAAACAATCCGCCTTCTCCTTCTAGGTAAAATGGTGACTCCGGAATCAAACAACAGTCCACATCTCTGCTTGCTAGAGTAGCGTACATCGCTATGAATCCTGTTAAAGCAGTTCATGCACTTGTCAAGTAATATAATAAGAGAGCTTGATAAGGCAAACAAAGATAAAGCAGAAGAGTAGATTACTCACCGCTGTAGCGACCCATAAGCTTGACAACGCCAATACCATTCTCTATACTCTCGGCTTCCACATGTGCTGCGTTAATAGCTCGTTGAGCCTCTTCTACAGCAGTGTCAAACCCAAAAGATTTGTCTATCACCTGCACAGAGCCACAGGACAAAGGTGAATTTTCTCAATTTCCTTCACATAGAAAATACAGCTTTTTCTAGAGATGAAACAAAGAGAGAGTTACATACAGGTATGTCATTATCGATTGTTTTGGGGATTCCAATGACTGCAACTTTCAGTCCACGTCGTCTTATTTCCTGCATAGGTACCATCACAAGATCAGCAAATTCTTAGATTTCACATATTTGAAAGGTGAAAATGGAATTTACCTCAAATATAACTGATGCTCCTCGCTGTGTTCCATCTCCTCCTATAATGTAAACCTGAATGATGAAAAAGACTACATGAACAATGAGTTTATATCTACTTTTAGAAAGAGACACTTTAAAATAGGTAGTGTGTTATCGAAACCTGATTGATTCCTCGATCTTGAATGCTGTCAACTATCTTTGTGGTATCGTGACCACCTCGTGAGGTACCAAGGATAGTACCTCCGCGCTTATGGATATCATTTACAACTTTAGAGTCCAAGGAGACAGTATTCTTAGCATAAAAGCCTCTATATCCTCCCTGAAAAAAGACTCAAGGATGAGAAAATGAAACAAAAACAAAGGCCGTATTTGTTTAGGTATGCAAGAGATTACAATCACAAAAGCTTACATCTATTCCCAGAATTCTCTTCACTCCGTACATGTAAGATAGACTGCTCACTATTTCTCTAATCACGGTATTAAGGCCGGGGCAAAGACCCCCACATGTAACTATGCAAGCATGCACTTCATCAGATTCAAAGTACACCTGCAAGTGAACTTAGTCAATAACAGATCCTATTTAAATGAACTAATGAACAATGAAGCCATTTGACAAAAAAGTTCAAAACCTTTTGACGTGGCCCGGCTCGTCTAAAATGAATTCCCCTTGGTCCATCCTTATGAACAACGATCTAAAACAACAAGGAGAAGAGCCAATAAGAGAAACATGAGCTCTAAACTCTAAGGGAGCCATGGATATTATAGAAAGCTCCAAACCAAATATATATATATATATATACCTTTTGAGGAACACTGTCATCAGCATCAACAAAGTATTGCCTGAAAATTTCCAAAAAAACGAAAACCCATTTAATAACTGGCAAACTAACGATTCAATCACCATAGGAACCATAGTCAGCTAAAGATGGGTGAAAAGGACTTACTTCACCACAGAGTATGCTGGATTGTCTTGCAATGGATTAGGATAAGTCTGCAATAATATAAAACCCGAAAGAACCTTAATCAAACTTAACCATCATTATTGAGTCAAATTCATAATCCTTGGAACCCAACTACCAAACTTAACCATCCCTCCTTTTGTCCTATTAGGCTATCTTAACCAAACTCAGAATATGGGGATATTCATTGCATCTATCTCAAGTTCCAAAAACAAAAGTAAACAGTTATCAGCTGAAGTTGAGACACAGAGACATGCACAAAAACCCAATATATCTAAATCAAAGTTTCAACCTTTTGCAATTGTAAAGCTCAAAATCAGAGATGGGAGAAGTAAAAAACATACAGGAAGACCAGGAAGGTAATCGGAGAGATGAGGAACGTCTTGTAGAACATAACCACAAGAACCTTCGATGATCTTCGGTTTGCTACTCTCCACAGTACTCATTACGACTCACGAAACAACAATCTTCAGGGGGAAAAGTCTTATACTTTAATAAAAATGAGATTTTTTTTTTTGGGTTCTCGTATGGGAGACTTTGTTGAACTCGTCAACGAGACAAATCGAATACGAAGTCAGAAAGACAGAAACTTTGATTAGAAAATAAATTAGAAAGATGGAATAAAATCCGTAGATCAAAGAGAAGGCGACCCTTTTTTATAGGATTAGAGAATTCTTGACCATTGGAGTAGTCGCTCGGTTAAACAAATCAAAACCCAGATAGAGAGAAACCATTAAAGGGATGTACGGAAATGGTGGTTTTGGTGGAGAGATTTGATTATTCCATCAAACATGTGTCGCCGTTTATACGAAAATAAGAATATAGTAATAATAACTAATACGTATATGAGTGAGTTTATACTCTTCTTCGCTTGGGATCTTATTTTGACAGTACAGTACTAACGACGACGACTACTACGACTGGTCAAGTACTTGGAGAGAAAGGTCGATGATTACTTTTTCTAGAAAAGACTATTTACTTATTTATTCATAACTTTTTCTTTCCAACTTTTGTGACTTGGTTGTCAAGTCAAAGGTCAAAGTCATGATGAGTATAATGCGGTCCGGTTTGATTTTTCTTCGTTTTAATCTCGGTTTGATATTTTTTTTGTGTTGGTGGTGAATGTATTACATTAACCGATCCGTTGTTTTTTTATATTTGAAAATTAGGAAACACAACACAACACAACACAACAAAACCATGATGAGGATCAAGATATTTGATTATTACAATGCATTTTCTATTTGCTTCTTATTTGCTCTTTTAATCTTTCTATATATATATCAATCTTATCTCTAATATAAAGATAATTAGTAAGATTGCAGCGTATAGGTAATCTTAATCAATAAATCAAAATATCTATTCAGAGAACGTTATGTTATTTATGTGAGGTCAGAGAAATAAATAAGGTATAACTAAAAATTAATAAATTTGATAGAACAAATCAGAGTAAAGCGTTATCCATATAGGTCACAGCTTGCACGTAAGTAGTACACCTATACCTTATCGTTCGTTCGTTATCCTTTCATTTCTCTTACTATAAACCGTATCTCTTCTCTTATCTACAAACAATTTATGTAATCCCCTCTCTATATATAACAACAGAACATACCTTAATCAAACAAAGAAAACTAAAACAGAAGAACACAAACATCTCGCCAAGAACTTTCTTATTGTTCAAGAAAACTTTTCTCTTGTTTTTCTTTTTGGTTAAGACTGAAAGAGCAGCAGATCAGAAACGAAACATAAATTGACAAAAGAAAAAAAAGAATGAATGTTTACGATGGTATGATGATTTCGACAACAGATGAAGAAGGTGGTGTTGTTGGAGTTTCAGGATCCTCATCCTCTATATCCATGTGTTCATCTGATTTCACAGAGGATGCCTCTTCTTCAAATGGGGCTTTTGACGATCTATCTGACCTCATCTCTCAGCTCCCTATCATGTATGTCATGGCTCTCTTTAATCTCTTCCTCAAATTGTTTCAGTTTCTGTTTATGTTTCGAATTTGAATTACCATCCATAAGTAATTAATAATATATCGAGAGAATCATCTCCATGTGCTTCTTCACTTTGATTGCTGTTATTTCTATTGACACGGAAAATATTAACAATTTGTATTTCTATTGACACAGACACGTCAAGAAAGGAGGACTTTCAAAGTATTATGAAGGCAAATCTGAGTCATTCACATCTCTAGCAAATGTCACAAGCCTAAAGGATCTCGTGAAGAAAAGAGGATCAAGAATGAATTCAAGTTGCAAAAGGGATTATTTCTATGGACCAAAAGCCACAATCTCCATGAAAGCCACAAGAACATCCTCAAGCCATTCCAATTGAAGATTAAACTTTTAAAACCATTTCATAATTCACCAAAATCATTTCAATGACATGACAAAAACAAACTTTCTGGGTTCAGTTTTAACATTGTATTTCATTTGTATACAAGTTCCCCAAGCTAAATGAGAAATGTGAGAATTTTTGGGCTAAAGAAACGCCTTTTTCACTAATTGTGCAGAAAATTGTCAAAATGGATTAAAACCTTTCATCTTTTGAGTAGTTTAATTGTGATGTGATGCATCAAATCTTGTAAACAGGGGTGATTCCAAGAAGATGGAAGCATTTCCGCATGACTATAGCCGTTGCTTCACAAAGTAAGAGACGGCTCGTCTCCTCTGGTGAACCATTGACCTGTAAAAAGTTCATGTTTTAATTGAGATCATCGACTGGTGGCTGATTATGCAGCTACAGTCCAATATCAACATATCAAATAAAAAAACATAGAATGTTGGGAATGCACACCTGACAATTGGAGTAGAATTTGGTGTAGTAGTCAGATAAAGTGTAGAGGTACTCGCACAGTACGCTCGGTAACAAGTTGGTGCAAGCTTCTTCAACCGTCTGCAAATCGTTCACACATAATCATGCAATTGTTCATCACGTTACCAAGATAAGGAAGTTAAATATGAAAGTAATATCTAATGAGCATGTGTTACTTCAGCAAATCGAAGCAAATGAAGCGCCAGTGCTCGCTCATCTGGATGATCCAGTGCTAGATTTCCTGTCTGCAATGAAGCAGATATTAAAACATAAGAATCACTCTTCATCGTACTGCGTAGGGTAGAAACTAATAATGGTCTACGTAGGTGTACGCGGATTAATTCACTATGATAATGTGAAAGATAGCACAAACTAAAGCACTGGCATGGCGTTAACAGTTGTAACACTTCTGGAAATTGTTTAAGCTTTCAAATTAAATAGATTCTAATGTAGCACTTCCTTAATAGAGACAATGGTTCAGGTGCAGCCAAGTCGAGCAAAGAACAATTCGTGCGGCTAAAAGTACCTTTTTCAGCTCCTCTATATCTTTCCCAGACTTTCTGATGATAGAACAGATCCGAGCATGGGCGTAAAGAAGGTAAACGGCTGTATTTCCCTGCTCATGACATATGATTAATAAGCATTGGGTAGGTGACTGCTATGCAAATATGTAAACTAGGTGGAATTTCCATTACCTTGTCATTAAGCATTTGATCAAAGCTGAAAGTATAATTTGTCAATCTGTTGTTCTTCAGGTCAGCATACCTTAAAAAGAAAATTAAACAAAACCCCCAAGTTAGCTTGTAGCATGAAAATAAATAAAAATGGCAACTGTCGAAACATCTTGCAGAACACTCATCATATTTGTGCAGTTTTAATTACAAAAAGTCACCGAAAGCCAGAAGATACTGACTGAATTTACTATCATCAGCAGTAGTATAGAGATAATACTTACTTCACCGCACCGTAGCCAATTGCCTCAGCTGTTTGGTCCAGTTCCTCGGGTGTCCATTCTTTGTCCTTACCTAAACAGAGAAACAACATATAAGGGATGGATATATGAAATAGTAGCTGAATGCGTGAATGATATAACAATTCAAAACGTAAGAGAGTGCTGACACAAAGTAGGTACCGTGCTCAACAAGGGCAATTTTACTGCGAGTCTTAGCCTCATCTAGCAAATCAACTAGGCGGACTACATCTGTTGCCCGAGTTCTAAATCGCTTGCCATCTTCCCCAAGGACGAGACCAAAACCAACATGGTTAACTCTAGGGTAAGTTTCATCATTTTCTGGAAGCCAACCTGCTTTTCTGGCAGCCTGATTCAGAGTAACATGAAAACCACAGTTATGACTGACAGTTTCGATCAAGACGTCAAAATCAATAAAACTTTCATCAAACCTACTTTGAAAAACATATTAAAGTGCTGCTGCTGGCCAACATCGGTCACATATATAATCCACTCAGCTTTCTCTTCATTGAGCCGGTACCTGAGCCAGGTAGAATTTAGCACCAGCAGACAATTCATTCACAATATGCAAGTTCATATCAAGCCACACACTCCAGCAAATACAGACACGGAAAGTCATAATATATGGATGTATTTTCAAAAGATTGCTACTAAAGTAAGTCAGGATTTCATGGAACAATTAATTTAAAGATAACCCACCAAAGAGCAGTCAGATCTGTGGAGGCATAGTTAAAACCACCATCACTCTTTACAACCATGAGTGGGATGTTAAAGCCTTCCAGGAAAATCACACGAGCACCTTCGCTTTCTTCAACCAACCCCTTGGTATTCAATTCTTCAATTACTTTAGAAATATAAGGGTTGTAAAAGCTTTCTCCCTGTCATGAATTGATCAATGTATGTTTCATTACCACCGATGTATCTCTGTTTCCATTTTATCTCAAATACTATAGTATAGGTCCAGCTATATTTTTACCTTTTCTTCAAGCTCAACTCGAAGGCGTTGATAAACCATGGCAAATTCAGTTCGGCTGATATCACAAATCTTAGCCCAAGCCTTACGGTATAAAGGATCCCCACCCTGCACCGAATAAACAAAACAAGATAGCCAAGTGGGTAATTTAGATCTTGCAACCAAAGGCAGCTGCAAATTGAGGCACTGCAAAAGAAACATGCACCAATGATTTAGGTTAGGAGAATTGCTGTTTACCTGTAGACGAACCACAGCCTGTTGTGCTTTCTCCTTAAACTCCTCATCCAAATCAAATTTGTGCTTTGATGCCTTGTAGAACACCTATCAAACGACATCTGATATTATCAATATTGCTACATAATAAAAACTGTAAAGCTTGTGAGGCCATAATAAAAAAAAAAAAAAAAAAAAAAAAAAAAGAAGCTTAAGAGGCCAGATGATGTAAAGCAGCTGACCTGAAGATCTCCAATTGCTGTCTCGGTCACACTATCTGTATCAGGAAATTTCTCAAAGAGGTACTCAATTAGCATGCCAAACTGCAGAATAAAATCAGCTTTTATTCTTTTATACACAGTGGAATACAACAATAATAAAATTCAAGGTTAAAAAATCATGTGAAGAGCAGAAAAGTAGTTACCTGTGTTCCCCAATCACCAACATGGTTTCTGCGTAGAACTTCAACCTTTGAGAACTCGAGCATGCGAGCTATCGTGTCACCGATGATGGTTGATCTTAGATGACCAACATGCATTTCTTTCGCAATGTTGGGAGACGAAAAATCAACTACAGCTCTCTTAACCGGAAGAGAAGGTGCCCATGTGTCAACTCCATCGATAAGCATATTTTCAATACTCTGCGGGTAGATTAGAAAACAATTAAGCTAAACATACATTATTTCTATGAGCACTAGAAATGAGTATACAAATTCAGCAGAAGCACCTTAGCCATCCACTTAGGTGATAGTACAACATTAATAAATCCAGGTCCAGCTACAGAGCATGATTCCACCATCTCAGAAGTAGGGAGACTCTTAACAAGGGCCTACGTGAAAAAGGTAACAGAATAAGAGTTAAACTTATCTGCTTCACGACATATAGCATACAAAACGCCATGAATTTATAAAGAACAAACCAACCTGTCCAACAGCTGGAGGACCCTTGAACTGAGTACCCTTCCCTTTAATTATGGACCATAGACCCATCGCATTGTTGCTACAGACAACAATTTTGATGAGAAAAAATCAAATTCAGCAAACAGAAAAGAGCTTAATGAAACTATATTTTCAATGAATTAAATGAAAGAGGCAGCACCATTGGTAATCTCCAAATTTTCCAGGAGCAGAGGCAGCCACCAAAGGTTCAACACTAGGTTCATCAGGAACTGTTAATTTGAGAGACACATCAAATAGCTTTGCGAGTTGGCGTTTTAAATTCCCCGTACATTCTTCATTCTGTCATCAGCAGCACTCAACAAAGTTAGTCAAGAAACAGGGAAAGTTATATTGTTAAACTTTCTCCTGAAAAGAAAACGGTGACTTACTACAGCTGCCATGGTTGCCAGGGACTTAGCTCTGGTTGCGAAAGCAAATCTCCAAGCCGTTGCTCTCAATTTTTCTGTCTAGGTTACAAAACCACAATAGCGAAATCAGTACATGCAAAGAGAACAATGGAAACTATGATTGTAAATTGCTACACACTTCAATTGGAGTTCCATCAACAGCACTATAAACGAACACTTACCATCTTCAGCATTATCGATATAAGAAAACACTATTAACAGCACAACAATTACAAGATGCTAATAACAACAATTCTAATCCTCATCAAATATCGCAATAGAAAAGTTAAAACATATGACCTAAGAAAGGTAAGAAGCAAATGGGGGGAATGTAACAGATAACCACAAGTAGAGATAACGAGAGATAAAATCGGGAGATAAGAGCTTAGGAGAAATGATTTTACCAGTCTGAGAAGACGAAGAGAAATAAGAGAAGTGATGATGGTGGGAACGAGAAAGACGATTGAAGGAGAAGAGAGAAGACGGCGGTGTCGTTGCTGTAACCGGAAAAAGGGTTAGACTTATTGCCATTCCTCGCTTCTCTTCACTCTTTAATCTTCTTTTCCTTTTTTATTTATTTTATTTTATTTATTTACTTTATCCTTTTTATTAGTATTAAGATAAATATTTGGTGTTGGGCCGAAAATATAATAGGCCCAGTAGTATGCAATTAGGATAGACCCGAATAAAAAGGTTGATCAGTATCCTATATTATTATTCATTCATTCATTCCTATGGTGGTGTCAAAGATTGAATTTGGTGTGATACACAACAAGTACAAATGGGTCAATGGCTAAACCTTTTCCCCATTCAAATATACACTGGAAATGTCAAAACTTTCACGAACCAACAACATCTGTTTGAGAATTATTCCCCTGGCGTTTCTTCTCCAAGCATATCCCTATATATTAATAGGAAAAACATTCTCTTGAAAAAGATGATGTGTCGTCGCCAAAGAACTCCAGACACATTTAGCAAAAAAACCCTTAAATTTTCTACTTAATTACATTAACATGCCACTATATTTATTAAAAAAATAATTAACTGAATAATAATTAGATATGTCATCAATTATCACACAAATTTAAATATCACATATTAAAAATAATTAAATAATTACATATTATTTTAAGTTAAAATTTCACTAAAATTTACTTACAAATATACAAGTCAAAGTTATATTATTTTTAAGAAATAAATATAAAATATTGATTTCTTAAAATTAATATAAAATATTGATTTCCTAAAATCAATATAAAATATTGATTTCTTAAAATCAAATGTAAAATATTCTAAAAAGGCTGTAAAAACAGATAAAGTTAATTAAAAAAGGAACATATAACTTATTAACAAAATCATATAAAAATGTTATTTTTTTATGTTAGTATTATTACCATAATAATTTAAATAACAAGCTTTCAATAGTTATTATAATTGATTATAAAAAGAAATATATTACCCCTGAATTATCTTCAACTCATTAAAGGACTTTAATTCCCAATAAATATAGATTTATATATATTCATAAATAAATATAAAAATGACAACAATTTAGGGGATATCATGATGTGTGATTATTTATAAATATCTAAGTATGTAAACTAATTAATCTCAATATTTAGTGTGATTATATATACATTAAAAATGGAAATATTGATAACCAGATAGGAATATACGTTATAATTGTACATTAATCTATATTCTATTAAAAAAGAATGAGACAATAACCCTTATCATTATAAATAAACTTAGTACCCAAGAAAATTATAATATATTTAAAATGAGTGATTATTAGATTATGAAAAATTGTTATAGTTACTCGATTAACCATAAATATAAAAATTTGATTTTTAAAACACACAAAAATATATATTTCCATAAATTGTAACATTTTATAAATATTTTTTTTATCATGTTCACATAATTCACGGGTGAAATGTATTCCTACACGAATACATTGATTTTGAAATTTCATTAACTTTTCATAATGATTTTTTGGTAATAGTGTAATCCATTATTTTTAGAAAATATTAACAAACCGACTAACTCAAAATATTTAAATAGCCTAGTCACAAATATTAAATCAATAAATTAGATTATCTTCAGAAAATTTAGTTTAGAATCCGATTGTTACTAACATACAATAAAATTAATTAATTAAACTACCACGTAATTTAGTATATGTCCCTTATATATTAAAAGAGAAGCATTTTCACACAGAATGCTGATGTGTCGCACTCACAGAGCTCCAGACACTATTGCCTTTATTTGTCATTAGTTTTTAATAATATTTACATCAGTTTTCTAAAAATATAGTTAACACCCAAAATTAAATTTTTATATTCTCTTTTAACTTAATTATATCCTTTACATTTTCATAAAATCTTTAAAATGAATTTTAAGAATTCTTTATTCATATGATATGATAATATAAGATTGATATTACAATAATTCTCACAGGTCAAATTTTAATTATTATACAAAAACTTTATATACTTTTTTAATATATATAAATATACTACACAATCAAATTTTAAATTCCAATTAATAGTAAATATTATAGATTTTGTTAATAAAAATTGCAGTAAAAAATATTTTGTACCGCACATAGTGCGGGTTATTACCTAGTCAGATAGTATCAGCAAAAGCTCTTGGCACGCATATAGCTCATCAATTTTTCTTCAATAAGTAACCTACCAAACCGGTCAACAACTCCAATTCCCTAATTAACGGTGGCCGGACAAAATAGTAGGCCCAGTATGCTAAAAACTAAACCTTTATTATAATTCTGAAATATTTGTACACACTGAAGTCTTCTTCATATAGAAGAACTTGTGACAATCGACATCTCAAAGCTCTGAGATTATAAGAACAGGAATTATAATGAGAATAGCTTCATCAACACTAAACCCCCTAAGTTTATCCTCAATTGGAGTTGTATTAAACGACTATTAAAGAGTTTCATGTGTTGTCCCTGTATTGAGAGAGAAAGGACTATCGTGAGAAAAGCCTATAACAACAATAATGAACAACGGTGTAATAAATTTAAAGAGTCGACTTAAAAATACCTCTTAACAAAAGAGTCATCCTCAGTGTTTATCACAATCTTTTCACCTGCCTCCAGATAAGATGGTACCTGATGAATTCAAGGTGGAACCAAGAGTTATTTTGGTAGTTAGATGAACCAGACTTGTTCCTGATCGCATGAAGTTTCAGGATCAACTAATACTAATAACTGCAACTTCCTAGAACGACAACTTACCTGAATAGTGGAACCATTATCCAGGAGAGCTCTCTTGTACCTGCATTTTAAGAAATTAAGGCGTTTTCTCATAACTTAAATAAGTTTAATTCATGGTATTGACTGTTGAGGAAACAAAAATGGTACATGTGAGAATCAACAATATGCTGCACGCATCTACTGTATAGAGAAGCACTCCTGATTATATTTTTAAAGACATACCGAGGAGCTGATGTCAGGCCTTTCATGGGAAGTTGTGTCTCTACTACAGTGCATGTGATATGCTTAGGGATAGATGCAGATAAAGCTCTTCCATCATACAGCTGCAACTGAACTTTCATTTCCTCTGTCAATCACGAGGAAGGAAAGGACAAAGAGATACGCAGCAGATAGGTTAATATTTTTAGCACATGCACAAATAATTCGGCAAAAACAACGGAACTGGGTTTCATCATCAAATTATGACTGCTTTGCACTCAAATTATTTATATTGTTGTTTAAAAAATCATCACTAAAGGATTCAAAGCAACATGCACTACGAATGACATCATTGTGCTACCAACCTTTTAAATATACAGCAGCTTTGCCAAATATATCCAATGGCACTTCAACTTGCTCAAACGTATTCGGCCTGTTTGTTATACATAGTTCAAGAGATAATCGTTAGCAACTCAAGGTCATACAGAATGTTTAAGTTGATATATAAAGACAGGTAAGGAAACTACACATAAAATGGACTCACTCGATCAGAAATGCAGTACCATCCTCTGTATATAAACACGTGAAAGATTTCTCCTCAACAAAAACCTCTGCAGTAAATGATACAATCAATCAATATCATAGTAAAATAACTGACCTATCCTACAATGCTAATAACAAAGTAGTAAGAAGAAACCCGAAAAGAGCAACTTCTATGTAAAAGATTAATCTACACTAAGCTATGCTATGGAATAAGTAACATACTCTCAACTGATTCCTCAGATCCAAACCGCAAGTTAAGCTTATTCCCAGTGTCAACATCACGAAGCTCAACCTGTTTCCCACAAAGAAGGCAGATGCAAATGTTGAGACTAAGAGACAGAATAATAACAGTAAATAAAACATTAGACTGTTGATTGCATAAAACAAGTAAAGTGCTATAGACTATAACAGAAGATGGCCCTTGTTAAACAAATATGGTCAATGCTCTGCGCGAATCAAATCCTAACCCACGTGCCTAATCATTAAATCAGATTGACGTGTCAGACGTAATCTGGTTCTGGATTCCTAAGTTGGTGCTCTCACAGAGAATATGATAAATTGATAATTCGAGTTAGTTAACTCTTGACGAGTTTCCTACCTGAATGGAAGCTCCTCCTCTACCTTGTTGTTTATGCTCTGCTTCTACAACCTACAACATCGAAAATGATAATTACTGTTTCTCAATGCTTGGAACTAAAAAAAAACTGAGGATATCAAAACAAATGTACAAATGACTAACCCGAAAAGTACGTCCTGAAGGTGGCCACGTTCCATCAAATTGAGTTAAATCATCACATACCCATCCAAAAACGATCAGATATATAATCAAAAAGGAGAAAACTTTCAAAAACAAACCTGTTCGTTCAATTACATTCCCTGCCCTTAGCTGAAATTAAAAACCCAAAAGACATCAGAGTGAGAACATGGACGCTAGCAACATGCTCGACGCAATTACAAATTGACAGAAAAAGCTATACATACTCGTATCAACTCAAAAACAGTTCAATTTGTCTAATATAAAACACTTCTCGAAGGAGAACAAAAACAAATCAACAGGTGCTATAATATAATCGCTAATCAAAATGAGCAGGAACTTTAAACTTCGCAATCAAACTTTACCTGAATCGCGTTAACCTTAACACCGCGGCGTTGCAGAGTAGACCACGGGGAATAAAGCGGAGGCGTTTCTCGACAGAATTCACCGCCGGCGTACAGGGTTGATGACAACGACCGGCTCAAAGAGTACAGTGACCTTCTAGTCGTTAGGGCTTCAAGCGAAGTGGCATTAGAGAAGGATAAGAGAGATCGAAAGATTGCGATTCTCTTGAAATGGTAAAGCCCTCTCATCTCCGTTTAACTCAGCAATCGGAAACTGATGATCCTCGCTAAAAAGTAAAAACTATACAAGACGGCGTCACGATACCAGAATACGACGTCGTTAAATTCCTGATGTCTCGTAATGACGCCGTTAAGACAGAACTAGTTATTACGGCGTCGTTTCAGTGTTGCTGGCTGATGAATATATTAATCGTATTGGCGCCGTTAAGAAAAAATAACGGCTACGGCGTTGTTACTCCGGCGCTAATTTGACGGACAAGGCCTGCTTGATATAGTGGGCCTTGAAAGTAGCCCATTACAATCACTTTTTTTTACGTTATTTACTCACACACTCGAATGTTTTTTTTCTATTGTAACCCCATAAAATTTTATTTTATTTTGTCAATTACAACCCTTACACTACACTTATTCAAATACTTAGAGATGAAATCATGAAAAACAAAAGGATGAAAGCAATTGCAATTATGATCAAGATTGATAATAATATAATAAAATAAATCAACACCTTCAAGTTACAATTTCCTTTTGGTACATATTATACTTTTCTTAGAAGATGTCATGATTATAATAAAGCTTACAAGTTGTCTGCTTGTTTGTCCCACACCCCACTATAATGCTTTGAGATTAAGATTTCAACTAGTTTAATCTCTTATTTAATTACCAAAACTATAGAAAATAATACTATACCACGAACAACAACGTATGATTTGTCAAACTCCATATTTTTTCTTAAAACGAGTTTGTCAAAGCTGAACTGCATTAAACAAAAAAAAAGTGTGATGGAAAATAATTTTATTGATATTCGGATGTGGAAAATCTTAGAACATTAAAAATTAAAAGCGAAAAAAATAAAAACCAAGAATATGATTTTCATAAAATTAAAAAGACAAAACAAATTTGTTTAGAAGAGAAATCCAAAGGCCAAAGTGACAACAGAAGCGAAGAAAGCAGGGATGGACAAGGAAGCGTCGGAGGTAGGACTCGGAGCAGGAGCCTCCACCGCGGCAACCTGTTGCATGGCTGACAAAGCCATCGTCGCCACCAAAACCGCCACAAAGAGTCTCATCTTCATTGCCTCCATTGGTTTCTCTTTAAGTGATTCTTGAGAAAGCACGAAGAGATTTTTATGTGTAGTACTGTTTTGTGGTGTGTTATGATGTGTTGTGACTTGTGGGTTATATATCCACATGGATGCATGTAATGCCAACTCTGTAATTATCACTTTACAGTTTTATTAACACCAACACAATTAATTCATTTTGCGAATTCTTTGTATTTGGTAAAGAAAAACACTTTATTGTCACATGAACCTCTGTAAAGCCAACTGAGATCTCTTTAGTTTTGAAAAGAAAGAAAAATAAACAGTTGGAAAGAATAGTACTGCAGCCGAATTAAGTTGTGATACTTGGAGATATGGATATTATTAATATGCTGGTTCAAAGATTATACAGTTCAAAAGGTAGTATTTTTCAATTCTTTTGAAAAATTAAAGAGTGGAAGAAATAGGAAACTGTTTGTTTTTTCCTGTGACAGTGAATAGAGTATAGATAAGAGAAGCAATGAGCTGTTTGGTTGGTTGTTTCTTTATAGGCAAAGAATATGTAATTTGATTGATGGTTTCCATGTGCTCTCACCTGGTATGTAATTGGCTCAATCGCTTTCTCCCCCAATTATTGCTCAAAATTCGATACACACAAAGAAGTACTTAAAATGTGAGTCTTCATATATATATTAATACGTATTAAAAGATCTATCAAGATTTAAGAGGAATAAAGTGTACTTATGATTTTGTAATTTTACATAAAAAATTTGAAAGTATCGGTTATTTTTATAATTTTACTTATACTTCCACTACATTTCTCTGATTAGCGGATTAATTAGCCTATATTATATAGACAAGACTCTGACAGAAACCGTAGGAGATGAATAACCATGAAGTATTAGAATTACACTAGTATTACCAAGCTTCTTTCTTGGAAGCCAAGAAAACCAAAAACTCACCAAACCTAGAAATTCAATAAAGCTGGTTTATGAACAAACACCGTTCTTGATCTTAGATTTAATTACATCAAACACAGAGCCAGAAAGATCCAAAACCAGAGTTGTCTACTCTCAAGCCAGATGATAAACCCACAAACTCTCTTGGTCTCTGATCAATATGACAATATCCCCACAGAAGATATGAACAATACAAAACAAATCGGATGCAGCTTCAAGTCTTAACATTTCGAGGTAAAACCGATTCAACGATGTTTCAAGTGCAGACTAGACTCATTTTTATGGTCTATAATCATCAAGGACTAGACTTAAAACAAACCCAAATCTAGACAATATTTACCAAACCGCCAAAACTACATAGTATATACATCAAACACAGAGAGAAAACAGAGTAAACATGATCGAGTTTGGTTTTGATTACTCAAAGTGCAGATGAAAGTGATGCTGATGTCTAGCGATGGAAGATGAAGAGGAGCCATTAACAAAAGCGTGACCCCCATCGTCATCGTCGGCTTCAGGATAGAGCAAACCTGGATGAGGAAGACAGAGAAAAGTCAAGAAGCATAAAGCGAATCGACCCAATTGCTGGAGCGGGAAGAAGCAGACTAGCTCAAGCATCTCGCTGCTGCTTATGCGGTCGGACGGTGGGATCCGTCGTAATCGCTGCCAAACCTCCGCCGACAAATGGGCTACAGACACAACTGTCTGGCCGTTGAACACCATGTTCGTACACTTTTTTATTCCGACAAAACTGTAACTGGATGATGTTTTTCCGTGATTTTCGTCAGATTTGTCTGTGTTTGTGCATACGATACACAAAGGTTTGGGTTTTTTTTCCAAGATCTTTCTTCACCCTTCCTGATCTTGCCACGTTGACTTCTATGTTTCCAACATCATCATTAATCGAAATATCGAATAGTGGCCTAATCCATTTTTTTAGTGTTTAATTAATTTTAAAAAGCTAGAAAATCAAAATGAAGCCTGTTGATTTAGTGGTTGAATAAAAGTCAGTGATTCTATCCCATGTTTGGTTTTAATATCCCTAAGAATCAGAATTATTGCAAATTATTATAAGCAATTAACTTACCAGAGATCTTATACCGTATAGGTAGAAACGTATTGTAGAGGTCATATGTTAAGAAGCTGTATATCGCAAGGATTTGTTGATATATGAGAGCTTATTTTTAATATGGAACAAAGTTTTGTAGGAATGTTAACTTCTAGTAGAAGTAGAATGATGGGACTCGTAAGTCTCTGGTGGTATTGGATTCTAATTTATGAAGATTTTTGAAAAGTTCAACAAAATCATTAAAAGTGAATAAGTGAAAGATTGTTTTAAAGATGGCTAGAGAATTTTGTTGATTAGTTTTCTAAAATCTTGTAAAGTCCTTCAACAATCCCTGTATTTTTGTGATATTTTTCATGATTTTATTTTGTAAAGAAAGTGTCTAAAATCATAAACCAATAACATAATAATTGAACTCATTAACAATCCTAGATTTTTTTGTTTTAATTGAATAACACAAAACTTTTAATGACTTTCTCAAAGTCTGAATCCAATAACCCAAATTTGTTAAGATTTTAAATGACTTTTTACAAATCACAAACTAATAACACTAAACTTTAACAAATATTGATCTAATAACAACAGATTCTACATAACATTTAAAATCTTTAAAACTCTATTCAAATCTCAAACAATTAACTCCCACTTAACTAATCCATTGAGTTGTTGTCTGTACAGTTTAACAAGTTGCACATCAATTGCTACCACTCTTGATCTAATAAAAACTCTACTAATGAACATTCTTAAACTACTTATAGCTATTAGCTCTAATTGATCCCTAACGATCTGTCATAGCTTTAATGATAAAAGATAAGCTATACATAACAATACGGAAACATCTTTCAAAGCATGTCTACTCTTAGAGGAATTAAACAATCTAGGCATCTAGCTATTAACAAGTTTAGACCTAAAAGTGAGAATGATGTGGCTCGTGAGCCTATGCCTTGTTGAGTCTGTCACAATAATTGGTTATAAATTATTCTTATAAGCAAGCTTGAGTTTGAATTAGTTATAAGAATCTTAGAGATTTGTAGCAGCAATGCGCCAAGCTAGATCTATCTCGGGCTGTATAATATCAATGGACAGATTTCTTGGTGGCGTATTTCTTGCTCTTACGTTACTACTTCACTCATCAATTCAAGCAACAACATCAATTTCTCATGTAAATCTTTTCAACTACTTGTGCATGATTACCTTTTCATTTGCAGACTTAATTAACTCTGGATTCGCTTTGGTCCAGGTTTACGTTGTGTATTTAGGCGCTAACCGGTTAAAAAACTCTGCGTTAGCTTCAAGCCACCACGTTCATCTTCTTTCCAAAGTCTTCACAAGGTTACCTTGTTCAAAACTCATTTCTTTTACAATCTTTTTTTCTTGTCCGTCAATGATCTCGTCCGCGAATTTTTGGAGATGTCGTTGTAGCAAAGAAGATGCGGAACGATCGATGTTGTACAGTTACAACAATGGCTTCTCAGGCTTCTCTGCAAAACTCAACTCCACACAAGCTGCTTCTTTAGCAAGTAACACTTCCATCTTTATATTATAGCGGCAAAACTATTCCCACTATTAAAGAAATCGGTTTGGTTTTAGTTTAGCGGAACCAGTATTATTCCAAATTTCCCAATCGAACTAGTTCCATTTTGTTCAGTTACACTAAGACCGGTAGTAAAATTAAAATGAAAACCGGTAAAGATAACCGAACTTGGTATAGAATTGGACCAGGTCCTAACGGTTTTCAAAAGCAAAAGCTTGAAGTTACACACAACAAGGAGCTGGGATTTCTTAGGTCTCACCGTCGACAATGCCCGTCGTACTCCTCCGCCGCAGCTCGCTTATGGCTCCGACATCGTCGTCGGGATATTTGATACTGGTCTCTTTTTTCCTCCCCGACTCTTCCTTGTTTCTGATCTCTCAATGTTAGCATTTCGTTAAATGTTTTGTTACTTTCAATTTAGGGATTTGGCCGGAATCAGAGAGTTTCAGGGAACCGCCGGACGCAAAACCTATACCTTTGTCGTGGAACGGAAGATGCGTCGGAGGAGAAGACTTCGATCCAACCGTACATTGCAATCGCAAATTGATCGGCGCTCGATTTTACCTCAGAGGATTCGAAGAGACGTACGGACCAATTGACTTCACGCGAGATCCGGAATACAGATCGCCGCGTGATTACCTCGGTCACGGCACACACACAGCTTCCACCGCCGTCGGATCCGTTATCCGCAACGTCTCCGGCTTCTCCGATCTTGGACGCGGCACCGCTCGCGGCGGAGCTCCATTGGCGAGGCTTGCAGTGTTCAAAACGTGCTGGGGGAAGGATTTGGAAGGGGTTTGCACGGAGGCTGATATCTTGGCAGCTTTCGATGATGCGATCCACGACGGTGTTCATGTGATCTCTGCGTCTTTTGGCTCATCTCCGCCGTTATCTCCGTTTTTCGAATCGAGCGCAGATATAGGGGCGTTTCACGCGGCGGAGAGAGGAATCAGCGTGGTTTTCTCTTGCGGAAACGACGGGCCTGATCCTGGTGTTGTTCAGAACGTCTCTCCTTGGGCTGTTTCCGTCGCAGCTTCGACTGTGGATCGGAGTTTTCCCACCAGAATTGTTATCGACGGCAGTTTCACTCTCACGGTACTCACCTGTACTTCCTTGTAGACCAAAATTAAAATCTGAAAGATTGATAGGCTCAGAATTTAAAAAGAACAAAACTTTGAATAATTCAATCTCTCAGGGTCAGAGCTTGATTTCTCAGGAGATCATTGGTACATTAGAAGTTGCAACAACGTATTTCAGTGGAGGGTATAAATCTCAAAATTGTTTTTAATTGTATTTGAAATTCAATTCATGCCACTTTCTATGCATGTTTATATAGCAGCATTGGTGTATAACTGTAGGGACCTTGTTATGTGCAGGGTTTGCAAAAGGGAGAACTGGTTGAAGATATCGGCCAGTGAGACAATAATTTTGTGCTTTTCTACTTTGGGTCCGGTTCAGTTCATTGAAGAAGCACAAGCAGCTGCAATAAGAGCGAATGCATCGGCACTAATATTTGCAGCATCACCCACCAAACAGCTCGCTGAAGAAGTAGACATGATCCCAACAGTTCGTGTTGATATTCTTCAGGGGACAATGATTAGGAACTATCTTGGTCGTTCACCTACGTAAGCCACATTATTCAGTTTTACATTTTGTTTCCATGCGCTAAGATGATATATGATTATAGAAAACAAACTGACCAGATTCCTTTTGGTAAAAATGAAGAGTGCCAGTTGTGAAAATTGGACCGAGCAAAACTGTGATCGGAGAGACTACAGCACCATCCGTTGCATATTTCTCTTCAAGAGGACCTAGCTCACAATCACCTGATATTCTTAAGGTACACTCATTTACTTTTTGGTTCATTAAGTTGTATGTTTGAGGATGCAATTGTGTTGAAGTATTTGAGATATAGTGAGTGTAAACCAGAGCTTGATTTGTCACCTTACTGAATATTGGTTTTTGTGTGTGTCTATTGGTGTGTGCAGCCAGATATTACAGCGCCCGGTATTGGGATATTAGCAGCCTGGCCTCCTAAAACTCCACCTACACTGTTACCAGGAGACCACCGATCTATTGAGTGGAATTTCCAGTCTGGAACGTCAATGTCATGTCCTCATGTGGCTGGAGTTATGGCGCTTCTCCAGTCAGCTCACCCTGACTGGTCACCAGCTGCAATCAGAAGCGCTATCATGACCACAGGTTCTACTTCTAATAGGCTCTCACATTTTGTTCTTACAAACTAAAATAAAATATGGTATTGATCTATCTTCTTTCCGTTTCCAGCGTATACAAGAGACACAAGCTATGACTTGATCCTCTCTGGTGGGTCGATGAAGTCCAGTGACCCGTTTGATATTGGTGCTGGGCATATAAACCCTTTGAAAGCCATGGACCCTGGTCTGATTTATAATACCAGAACAGAAGACTATGTGCTCTTCTTGTGCAACATTGGCTATACGGATCAACAAATCAAGTCCATGCTTCTCCACTCAGAGTCTTCCACAATATGTTTTCCTTCTCACTCGTATCGAACCAATGCGGATTTCAACTACCCATCTATAAACATACCGAGCCTGCGATTCACCAGGACCATAAAACGTACTGTAAGCAACGTTGGCCCAAAGAGAAGCACGGTTTATTTCGTGGACATCATTAGACCTGTGGGAGTGGAAGTGGCGATCTGGCCGAAGATTATGGTGCTCTCGAAGTGCAAACAAGAACACTCATATTATGTTACATTCAAGCCCAGCAAGATTTCCTCTGCCCGGTATGTATTTGGGGAGATCATCTGGACAGATGGAGTTCATCGTGTTCGAAGTCCTTTGGTTGTGTTCTTGAGCAACGGTGGTCTTTTTCCAAGCGGTTGAGAAAGACATGTGTATGAAGGGATCCCATTGAAATAGATGGATGGTGTTCTCATCGTTTTATTCCGAAGATATAGTTCGGTTTAGTCTGATTCAGAACAAAAATCGAAATTCACCCGGGAACAATATTGTGAATTTGTGATTAACCAAACGCAATTTTAGACCTATCTCCAATGGTTTTTCCTATTTTTACCTCTAAAATAGAGGAACTCTATAATAGAGGTGATTTTTGCTCCAATGGATAGCTCTATTTTTTCTTCTAAAAAAGAATATTCCGTAGAGATTTCTTTTTATTTTACTATTAATATTTTTTACTTATAAAAGTTGCAAACTAACCCATTTTTTTTAGTGAAATTTTTAGATTGGACAAATTTTTAGTGAAATTGGTGGATCCCGAAGTAATTTACAAGAATATTAAATAATTAGTCTTTGTTGTATTAAAAATAATATTATGGTATGAATAAAAACTAAAATATTTAAGTTATTTATAATAAGATCTTATATAAATTTTCTTTTGCAAATAATAGTCTCAAATTTTAAAAATGTTTTTCTATACAAAAAGCTTTTTAAAATTTTTCTATACGAAAACCTTTAAAGTTTTTAAACCAAAATATTAAAATTAGTCAAATTTAACTTATAATCAATTATCCTATTAATATACAAATTAAATTATAATTAAAATATTTAAATTATTATTAAACTATTTAAATATATATTTTATTTATTTTGATCATAAATATAAAAGTGTTAAAAGTTCAAGGACCATTTTATAAATAAAAAAGTTCAACTCTATTATAGAGGAAAAAATAGAGTATATAGAGGAAAAAATAGAGATCTCTATTATAGAGGTAGAAATAAAGATGGGTTGGAGTAGATTTTACTCTAAAATAGAATTAAAAAGCAAATATAGAGGTGGGTTGGAGATGCCTTCAATTTGTTTGGGTTGGTTCTTGGTTTACGCTCATAGTTGTTTACTGCAGTTTCGACCATATACGGTTTGATTTTGGTTTTAACTTTTAACCATCTCCATCTCCAATGAATAATTTAAGTCGGTTTACTTTTCGATTGAGATTGTGGGGTTAAGTACACGGCCACACATGACACATGCTTTGGGGATTTCACAGTCTCTCTCGCTTGTAAAGTTGAGACCTTTCAGGTTCACTATTCGCCACACTTTATCCCTTGTGGCAAGCTTCTTCTTCGTCTGGGTTTTGGTATTTTTGGGGGCACTCTGTTATGATCTAGGGAAATCCTTTGTTATCCTCTCCTGAGAAGCAACTTTAGATTTAGGGTTTGCGACTAGATTTAGGGAACCCAGGAAGCACTAAGGAACTACGAGTGTATCTCCAAACAATCAAACTGTAAGTTTTTGTGACCAGTGACTGCAATTTGTTGTTTAATTGTATCGTTTCTCCACTGTATTGTTTATAAAACCCCTTTGGGTTCTTTAATCTGTAGGCTCAAATCGTAGACTTGGTCCTTTGGCCACTAGCTCAGACCATTGTTTCTCAAATGGACCGTATCAGTCAGCTTCCGGATGACTTGCTCTTGCGGATTTTGTCATGTGTTCCGACAAAACATGTTGTGGCAACTAGTCTTTTGTCCCAAAGATGGCGGTTTCTTTGGATATTAGTGCCACAACTTCGATTCGACGATACCAATCACAAGGGTGACTATAAGAGCTTCTCTCAGTTTGTTTACAGGTCTTTGCTATCAAATAAGGCACCTGTTCTACAACAATTGCATCTGAATCTTGGCTCTCACTGTCCCGCTATAGACATTAGACTATGGATTGATATTGCAGTTAGTCGCCGTGTGATTGAGCTGGAAATTAATATTCGTTCTTCCAAGGATGTGTCTGTTACTTTACCGAGTAGCCTATACACCTCTAATACACTAGAGACCTTGAGTCTCATCAATTACGTTCTTTTGGATGTTCCTTCTTCAGTTCGTCTCCCGTCTCTCAAAGTTCTGCGCCTAACGAGTGTTGATTACTTAGACGATGTATCTCTTCCAAGTCTTTTATCTGGCTGTCCAAATCTTGAAGAATTGTGTTTGGGGCGACATGAGGAAGACTCTGTTATGGATGTCACTGTCGTGGTGCCTTCCTTACAACGGTTAACTATGCTCGACACGAATGATGTTAGTCGTAGTCGATATCTGATAGATGCCCCTTGTTTGAAGTACCTTAACATCGTAGATGAAGCACTTTACAAGTCCCGTCAAATTGAGAACATGCCTGAATTGGTCGATGCAAATATTAAGATTACTAGAGGAGTTACTCAGAAGTTTCTGAGTGCTTTTACTTCTGTCCGACATCTTTCTCTATGTTTATCAATTTCAAAGGTAAATTAGAAACTCCTGAGAATTGAATCTTGTGAACTTTCATATTATTATCCCTCTCAATGTTACTATCTGCTCTTGTGTATAACTAAAAAAACAGGTTAGGTGTCCTTCTGGTATGATCTTCAATCAGCTTGTTCGTCTGAGTTTCTATACATTTGCTAAAGGTTGGTGGGATCTTCTTACTTGTATGCTCCAAGATTCCCCAAAACTAAGATTTCTCAAACTCATTGATGTACGTGCCTTCGTTGTCTCTCTAATATGCTTTAATCTGGTTTAGTTTCCCAATATTATTGACTGATAACTCTGATGTTTGTCTTAGAAACATGATTCTGGTCTTTGTGGCAAAGAAACCCCAATTGGTTGGAAGCTGCCGAGTTCTGTCCCCGAGTGTATTTTATCTAGTCTTGAGGCATTTGAGTGGATTGGGTACAAAGGGAGACGAGGAGATAGAGAGATGGCAACATATGTCCTAAAGAATGCTGCTTGTTTGAGGACAGCAACGTTTACTCCAGAATCTACTGATGTGGGAGAGAAGTATCGTATGCTCAAGGAGTTGGCATCAGTACCTACAGCTTTAACTTCGTCTCAGCTTCTATTCGACTGAATAATATAACATTTAGTTTTTGGTGGTATCTCTTTTATTTCATGGTTGTGTTTAGTTTTTGGTCAAGACTGGTTTAACAACAAAACAAAAAAAGGGCATGATGAACCATGTCAAACCCACCTTGCTTCTCCTCTGTACCTCAAACTTGAAAGTCATATGAACGGTTTATTTTTTTTCAAGTAAGTATCTCAAAGAAACACGATCTTCTCTGTTTTTGCATAGTGTCAATGAGACACTTATAGCTTCTGATCTGACTCCCTCATCGTTTACCCTCGCATCCATGTTTGACGCGAAATATTAATCGTTCTCAAAAGATATGTGGCTTCACAGCAGTAGCACAGTCTGTATCAATCTAACTTCACATCGTCAATCACTATAAAGTTTATAAATTATAGATAACGACTTGTATTGTACAAATGGGTAATTTTGACATTATATATTGGAGTTAGATTAGATTGTGGTTACGTACAAGAGATGCGTATATTGGATCTTCATCTCTCACTAACAGAAGGATAGAGATTATATTTTCTTGTAGTTTAGATTCTCCTAGATTGTAGATTGCAGTTGCTTCTCTTTACTATACCTACTAACCTACATATTAGGGTTATATTTGTATCTGAAACAGAGTAAGTCCCGAGACACTGGTATAGTGGTATCGACCCAATTGAATCATTGGTTTTTGAATCAGCCCCATGATTTACTTTCTGCTAGGGTTTAGGTTTTTTCTCGTCAATTTTTAGTCGCCGAGGAAACAAAGAGCTTAAAGATCTTGACAAACAAGGAACTACGCATATCTCCAAACAATCAGTGTAATTTTTTCTTTTTACTGCGATTCTCTGTTTTTATGTGTTGTGTGTCTGTGCTTCGAATCATATCTAGTCTTTCAAATTTTGGTTTTGTAGTGTTGATATGGACATCATCAGTCAATGTCCGGATGACTTGCTCTTGCGAATACTGTCATTTCTTCCAACAAAAGTTGTCATTCTCACGAGTCGTTTGTCCAAAAGATGGCGACACCTTTGGAGATCGGTGCCAAAACTTGAATACTTTTGTAGAGGTCAAAACCAAAGATTCACACAATTTGTTTACAGATCTTTGCTAAAACATAACGGTCCAGTTCTAGAGAGGTTGGTTCTCAAGAGTCTTAATCTTAACCTTGAATGCCGTGATGTAGATATTGGACTATGGATTGATATTGCAGTTAGTCGTCGTGTGCGTGAGCTTGAAATTTCTATTGCTTATGCTGAGGAAAGATCCTTCCGTTTGCCCAGTAGCTTATATACATGTGAAACACTCGAGAGCTTGTTTCTCAACATTAAAGATTGCGTTCTTGTGAATGTTCCTTTAGCGGTTTGTCTCCCTTGTCTCAAAAAACTATGCCTTAGGAGTCCCGGTTTTGCAGACAAAACTTGTGTTCTTAGGCTTATATCCGGTTGCCCTAATCTTGAGGAGTTAAGTTTAGCACGACCTAATGTCGATGGCGAGGACTGTACGATACATATGGCAGGCCACACTATAGAATACACTGCTGATGTGCCTTTCTCAAAAGGACGGTATTTTTTTATGAATAAGTTCGACGAAATGTTTGGAAAGGGTAGTAGTAATGTGGTCAAGGCTCCTTTGAAATATTTTTTTGTTTCTAATTATTTTCTTCTCGACTGCCGTCGGAAAATGCCTGATTTGGTCATGGCACGTATTGGGACTAGTAATAAATCAGTTGCTCACACGTATCTCAGAAAGCTTACTGGGGTCAGAGGCCTTTTTTTATGTTTATCACTACCAGAGGTAACAACAAATCTTGTGATATATATATTGTTCCTCGGTACTATTCTGACTTATATTTTTGTCTATATATATATAACAGGTTATGGATCCTTCTGAAATAATCTTCCGTCACCTTGTTGAGCTTAAGATATGTACGTGTACTCCAGGTTGGTGGAATCTTCTTACTCAAATGCTCCAAGATTCCCCTAAACTACGGTTTCTCACACTCACCAATGTATGTATAAGTCTTTTTTCTCTAGCATGTAACTTTTGGCACAAGTATGCTTTTGATCGTGATAATAATAACTAAGTTGTTCGTAATTGGGGAATCAGGATCATTGCCGTGGACTTCCTAGTTCAGAGATCCCGAACTGGTGGAAGCGGCCGAGTTCTGTTCCTGTGTGTTTATTGTCCAGTCTTGAAGGTTTCAAGTGGAGTGGGTATAAAGGGAGACTAGGAGATAAAGAATTGGCAACATATGTCCTAGGGAATGCCACTAGTTTAAAGACCATGATTTTCTCTTTGGACTCGAATGATTTTAGAGAGAAGTATCGGATGGTCCAGGAGTTAGCAGCTGTACCTAGGCCTTCCCCATCATGTCGGCTTCTGCTCGATTGAACATGTTAGTTTTGAATATTAGAGATGTCGTAGATTCTTTGATATTTTTCTCTTTTGCTTTTAATTGTGATATTTGGACCTATAAACATCAGGTATGACGTATGAGATATGAAAAAGAAATCTGAATAGTGGATAGACTGTTTCGCATAGCTTATCATAAATCTATACACGACTTGATCCTCCCTGGTGGGTCGATGAAGTCCTGACCCGTTTGATATTGGTTTATTCTGGTTCAGAACAAAATTCAAAATTCCCCCGGGAACAACATTGTGAATTTGTGATTAACCAAACGCAGTTTTAGTATCAGTGATCTTCAATTTGTTTGGTTTGGTTCTTGGTTTACGCTTATAGTTACTGAATTTTGACCATATACGGTTTGAATTTTGGTTTAAACTTTTAACCATCTCCAATAAATATTTTAGGTCGGTTTACTTCCGGTTTTGATTGAGATTGTGGGTTTAGTACTTTTAGTACGATTGCAAACCACACTCACCCATACACTTTTGGGGATTTCAGTCTCTCTCACTCTTAAAGTTGAGAACTTTCAGCTTCACACCTTCGTCTGGGTTTTGGTATTTTTGGGAGCTCCTTTGTTATACTCTCTTGAGAAATGTAAAGCAACTTTAGATTTAGGGTTTTTCTGTGAAACGGAGTTTGCGATTAGAGAAATAGGGTAAAATCAACGAGGCCTAGGCCATTGGTCAAGTCCTGAATCATCCCTCTCATCTTACTCTTCTAGCATCAGCTTGTCACTCTCCAATATTTAGGAAGCACAAAAAGGAACTACGAGTGTATCTCCGACCAGTGTAAGTTTTTTTTGTCAACTGTAAGTCTGTTTTTTTTTTTTTTATTGTACATCTTTTCTCCAAACGGATTTATAAAACCCCTTTTAGTTTATTCAATTTGTAGGCTCAAATCGTAGACTTGTCCTGTGGCCACTAGCTCATTGTTTCTCAAATGGACCGTATCAGTCAACTTCCGGATGATTTGCTCTTGCGGATTTTGTCACGTGTTCCGACAAGAAATGTTGTGGCCACAAGTCTTTTGTCCCAAAGATGGCGGTTTCTTTGGATGTTAGTGCCACAACTTCGATTCGACGATACCAATCACAATGGTGGTGACTATAAGAGCTTCTCTCAGTTTGTTTACAGGTATTTGTTATCTAATAAGGCACCTGTTCTACAACAATTTCATCTGAATCTTGGCGCTGACTGCCCCGCTGTAGACATTAGACTATGGATTGATATTGCAGTTAGTCGCCGTGTGATTGAGCTGGAAGTTAATATTCGTTCTTCCAAGCCTAAGTCTTTTAGTTTGCCGAGTAGTGTATATACCTCTGATACACTAGAGACCTTGAGACTCATCAGTTTGGTTCTTTCGAATGCTCCTTCTTCAGTTTGTCTCCCGTCTCTCAAAGTTCTGCATCTTAAGATGGTTGACAACGCATCTCTTTCAAATCTGTTATCTGGTTGTCCAAATCTTGAAGAACTGTTTGTGGAGCGACATAAGGAAGACTCTGTAATGGATGTCACTATCGCGGTGCCTTCCTTACAACGGTTATCTATGGTCGACACAAATGATGTTGGTCGCAGTCGATATGTGATAGATGCCCCTTGTTTGAAGTACCTTCACATCGTAGATGAAGCACTTTACAAGTCCCGTCAAATTGAGAACATGCCTGAATTGGTCGAGGCAAATATTGAGATTACTAGAAGAGTTACTCACAAGTTTCTGAGGGCTCTTACTTCTGTCCGACATCTTTCTCTATGTTTATCAATTTCAAAGGTAATTAGAAACTTCTTAGATTTGAATCTTGTGATTTTTTTCATATTGTTATCCCTCTCAATGTTACTTTCGGCTGTTTTGTATAACTAAAAAAAAAACAGGTTAGGTGTCCTTCTGGTATGATCTTCAATCAGCTTGTTCGTCTGAGTTTCTATACATTTGCTAAAGGACGTTGGTGGGATCTTCTTACTTGTATGCTCCAAGATTCCCCAAAACTAAGATTTCTCAAACTCATTGATGTACGTGCCTACGTTGTCTCTCTAATATGCTTTAATCTGGTTTAGTTTCCCAATATTATTGACTGATAACTCTGGTGTTTGTCTTAGAAACATGAAACTGGTCTTTGTGGCAAAGAAACCCCAATTGGTTGGAAGCTGCCGAGTTCTGTCCCCAAGTGTATTTTATCTAGTCTTAAGGCATTTGAGTGGATTGGGTACAAAGGGAGACGAGGAGACAGAGAGATGGCAACATATGTCATAAAGAATGCTGCAAATTTGAGGACAGCAACGTTTACTCCAGAATCTACTGATGTGGGAGAAAAGTATCGTATGCTCAAGGAGTTGGCATCAGTACCTACAGCTTCAACTTCGTCTCGGCTTCTATTCGACTGAATAACATTTAGTTTTTGGTAGTATCTCTTTTATATTATGGTTGTATTTTTTTGGTAGTATCTCTTTTATAATCTTCCGTCACCTTGTTGACCTTAAGATATGTACGTGTACTCCAGGTTGGTGGGATCTTCTTACTCATATGCTCCAAGATTCCCCTAAACTACGGTTTCTCACACTCACCACTGTATGTATAAGTCTTTTTCTCTACTATGTAACTTTTAGCACAAGTATGCTTTTGATCGTAATCATTGCCGTGTAATTGGTAATTGTTATCAGCTTCATTGCCGTGGACTTCCTAGTTCAGAGATCTTGAATTGCTGGAAGCAGCCGAGTTCTGTAAAACATATGTCCTAGCGAATGCCACTGGTTTAAAGAAAATGATTTTCTCTTTGGACTCGAATGATATTAGAGAGAAGTATCGGATGGTCCAGGAGTTAGCAGCGTTCCCCATCATGTCGGCTTTTGCTCGATTGAACATGTTAAGCTTTGAATATCAGAGATATCGTATATTCTTGAATATTTTTCTCTCTTGCTTTTTAATTGTGATATTTGGACATTTTGGTCTGATTTGGTTGTTTGGCCTATAACTTACACCTGAGGTATGAGGAAATCTGAATAGTGGCTAGAAGCCTAGAATGGTTTCACATAATAGACATCATAAGTCCACGAGTCTTTGATATCAAATAAGGCACCTTTTCTTTCCTATTTTTTTGGACAAACAAATTTTAGTTTTCTTTTCAAAAAACAATGCTCGCTTATTAAATTAGTATGATCTGTTCCTTTATGTACTAATCGGTTTGTCATGAGTTAATCAAACAGAGTTGACTATATTGTTCTTCAGGATGATAACCCAAGACTTATATCGGTTTAGGTAAGGTAATAGACAAGTACGGTTAAGTTGGTATATCCTGGAGGGAAACCACATGATAACTGGTATCACAAACATTGATTGAGAAAATTGGAATAAAAAAAAAAGTAGAAGAAAACAAAAAAAGGCCTCAGAGATCTTGGTGGTAAAACCAATCATCAAGTGAAAGAACAAAGTTCTTCCATCAAGAGTAGCAAATATTTTCTTACATCACTGGCCTACTTTTTTTCAAATAAAGATTTGAAAAACAATTTATAAAATCTAATGATGGATGAATCAGAAGTAGCTGGTTTGTGATCACATCTTTCCTGTCGAAGGGAATTCAAAGGGAATCCGAACGATTTTTTTCGTCATCTTTCATCATCAAAGACTACTTTAACTAAAACAAATTTTCATAAAAGACTCTCAAACTAAATCAACCAACCAAGAAGAGTAAACAAAGGAATAAGAAAAGGAAGATGGATGAGTCAGAAGTAGCTGGTTATATAATCACATCTTCCCGTAGGGAATTCAAAGGGAATCCGAATGATTTTTTTCGTCATCCTCACCATCTCTTTTCTCTTTACAACACTCAAGAAAACGAGAAAACAAACCAACAAAAAAAACAAACTATTAGATGAGCCATTGCTAATGAGATTTCACCAAAAATCGAATCGAAAGATAAACAGACATATGAAATTATGAATACGCCGCGAGGTTGTTTGTTGTTAAGTACAAAGCAGATGTGAGAAGAAGTTTATATACGGCCACGAGGAGGTTTGACTAAAGAAGATGCCCTAATCTCTATGCTTTACGCTGCCGTTTTAGCATCAGCTCTCTCTCTCTCATGGGTTCTATCTTTTCGTTTGGGCCTTTCTTTTTTTTTTTTTTTTTTTTCTGACAAGGGCCTTTAGTTTATATATATATACTGTACTACTACTTCTCTTTTGATTAGTAACGTTACTGCAAGTAAAAAACTAAAAACAACTCTATTTTGATCAATGAAAAACTTTACGAAAAAACTGATTACATACAGCTTTTTTTTGGTTCTCAATTATGGGACACAGGTGAAGGAGAATACAAAGGCATAAACATGAAAACTACTACATAAAATTATAAATATTAGGGTAATATACTAATAATACAGACATGAGCATGTTTGTGTTTCTTAGCAATATTCATGTTGAGCTGCAATTTGATAGAGAGATTTCAGTCCAGGTCTCAAAAGTTTCGGATCAGATGTGGCCTGTGAAGACAGAATCTCTCCTCATAGTGACTCCGTCTATATATAATATATAAGATCATCGGATTCAACACTTTGCCTACGAGCTTTTTCCGACGACCAAAATCCTGAGGCTGCCTGCTTGCCTCCTAACATAGATTGCAGGTTTTACTTCTAACTTATACTGACACTTCTTGCTTCGATTCTAAAGCTTGAGGTGTTGATGTTGCTTCTCTTTCCTTGACATATGTTCTTAGGCATCCGTTGATTATACGTGGTGCTGATCCATCGCAGAACCGTTTTGCAAGATCAACAGCCTTTTTCCACATCATTTTTGTAACAAGTGTTAGTTCACAACAAGAGCAAGGTGTATCACATTGCAAAACTAACTGTAGGTTACCTCGTTGATGACTATTGGGTGTCGGGTTTCAAGTACTGCCACTTCAGACATTGCCAAGTGAAGAATTGAAAACTCTAGTATTCTTCCAGCTGGTGCACTCTGCAAATAGGTGCCAAAAACATCCATAAGGTTATATTATCGGTGGTAAGAGAAAGACAGATATGCATACAAATCACACAACCAAAATAAAGAAGCTGCTTCTAGAGATGCTCAAGCTAAATTCAAAAGTCAACTGTTGAGCTCATGGTGCCAAACAGCTAATAGTAATGTGAGCTATCGCAATAAAGAAACACCGGAAGATAATGATAAGCAACGAAGGTTTTGAGTTTGGTGGTTCCTTAGTTTTCAAGGATCCAGTACTCGACCGTAGTCCAAGTTTAAGTGTTTAGTTTATACCTTCCAGTCTGGGGGCGAGATTTTCTCAATGATAACGACATGAGTATCCCATTTATCAACCACAGCAGCCAAGAGTTTCTTTGCAAACCTTTGGAAAAATAAATAGTAGCAATGGGGTATTGAGAATCTACTTGAGAGTAAGCAGCAATTTTTATCCATAGATACATGCTATAGATTACCGTAATACAAGTTTGCTATACACCAGCTTTGGGGGAGCTGTAAGCACTTCTGCTTCTGCAGAAAAGAGAGGATAAAAGAACAGGTATCAGTAAATTTACATGTTAAAACAAGGAAAATTTCCATGAACCAATCCAAGCAAGAGTCTCTTTGCCATATATATGAGTAAAGCAGAACAGAAAAACTTATTTCCAGAATAAGACCAACCCATTGTCGATTCTTTTTCATCATGGCGCACAAGCTCATCTTCCTCTTCTTTTGTTTCTGTTTTAACTGGGGGTCCTCCAAAGCTCATGTGGTTGTACTCCAACAAAGAATTCTTGTCAAACTCGTATCCAGGCTCTGTACAAAGCAAACAATTATTATACATCACAAGCATCTAAATCCAGAAAAAATCAAGCAACTGATTACAAAAATCACAGAGACTATAATGTGATTCCTATATTCATGACTGTGTTGAAGCAGGAAACAAAAAGAAGATAAAAAAACACATGGTTTAGTTGAGATACTTGCCTCTTCTTGCATTTATTCTCTTCTCAAAGAGACGAATAGGGTCTGATCCTTCTAAGCATGCGGCATAAAGTATTACTCTGTCAAGATCATCCATAATAAGAAATTTAGAGAACATATTCAAACCAACAGCAAATAATCATACACTAGTTCATTGTCAGTGGAAACCAAAGTGTATAGAGTGTAGAGTTATCCATCTAAACTAAAATTGATTTCAGGTTTTAGGGTTTTGGATAAGACCTTAAACCCAATACTCATGGAACTCTAATTTGAGCTTTCATTCTCTAGTCACACGAAGCCACAAAGATAACCAAAATCGTTCCAATTTCAGTAAAGACGATTTCTTTTTTCTTTTTTTTCCAGCAAAATTTCCAATTCACCAGCGAAATAACGAATACAAATTAAGAAACGAGCAGAGAACGAAGCTTACAGAGCGAGCTCGCGTGCAGCTCGAGGACTGCTCAATCGACCGCTCTTATCTATCTTAGGCATCGGGACATCTTTCACCTCTTCCGCGGAAATCGTAGGCGTACGAAGAGCGCTTCTCGTCGGAGATAGAAACAGCCGTAGTGAAGACGACGACGACGACCGTTTATTTCCAGTCTTTAGGGAAACCAAGTTCGTCGGCCGAAGCGAATCCACCAATGTAAATCCTATAGAACGGTGAGAATCTGGTGAAACGCTACTGGAGAAGTAACAGAGACTCGAGGACGAACGCAAGCTAAACGGCGAGATGGTTCCCTCCATATGTTTGTTTCGAGCTCTTCTCTCTCTCTCTGCTTCGTCGTGTTAGTGAGAAGAAGAAGAAGCAGATAACGATATCCGTAAAATTGAAGTTAAAAATATCTTAGGAAAATAAAAAACGAAGCTGAAACACACGACGACGTTTTGAACACACATATATGACCAAAACATTTTCGTTAATAAAACCACCACAAAAAAGTGGCCTATACAGGGATCGAACCTGTGACCTTCGCGTTATTAGCACGACGCTCTAACCAACTGAGCTAATAGGCCGATACGTTTAGTTGTGACCGGTAGAACTATATAACAAATGTGAACGAGGCAGGTTTCTTTCAAGACAAGTATCAAGTGTTTCATTTACTTGTTAGACTTGGTAGATACATGAATTACAAATATCTCAAGTATGTTTCCAGATTTATTTTCGGGGTTTATAAAATTCAGATTTTGTTACTGTCGACTTCTGATAATCTACAAAATCTTAGACAATAGTAGTTGATTCCATCCATGATAAAAAGGGAAGTAATTGTTGTTCTTGTTCATAGTAAAATCAGATATTCCTTTGATAATAAAATTTTGATTATCACTTTTGTTATTTTTTTTTTGTATATTACGTGTATTTATTAATTTTCATTCTTACGTGTGGTTATTTTAAATCACTAACAATATTTGTAAATTGTAACACAATTTCTTCAATTTAGCCACAGGTGATTTTATTTGTCCAGCAACCTGCGTTTAGGTTTTGCCTCTGCACCTCCCACCAACCAACAAACTTGCATTTCCACATCAAAGGTTACGAAGAGATCTGTCTCTGCCTTGTCCTCCAAACCAGATCTCTCTCTCACAGTATCACAGTCCGTGATCGTCTCGGCCGGGTTGTTATTAATTTGGTGTCATCAGAGATCCGTTACTCTACTACGATGGCTATGGAACAGAGGCCAAAGACTAAGATCGTGTGCACATTAGGGCCAGCGTCCAGATCCGTTCCAATGGTTGAGAAACTTCTTAGGGCGGGGATGAGCGTGGCTCGCTTCAACTTTTCTCATGGATCTTATGAATATCACCAGGAGACCCTCGACAATCTTCGTCAGGCTATGCTTAACACTGGCATGCTTTGTGCTGTCATGCTCGACACCAAGGTCAATCTTATTAAAACTTTGTGATTTATGTGCATTTATATACAGATGTCATTGGCGCTAATGGGCTCTGTTCACGCCTGATTCTGTTTTTTTTCTCCATTATTATACAAATGATTCATGTCATATCTGATTTTAACGTTTTTGTATACCTTTGTTTCTCCGAGTTCTGATTGGTGTATTCCACTGTTGATCTGAGGACACTCGTCTTAATTTGTCTCCTGATATTCGTGGTATGGTACGTTGTGTTACAGACAAAAGTGTCTTATAGAAACCAGCAAACAACCGATGTTGGTTGATTAAGACTCTTACCTTTATCATCTTGAAGATGTAGACACTGTCAATAATGTTTTTGCTTGAAATTCTCACTCATTCGTCTGTTACTTGGTTTATGTAGCTTAATGTTAGCTGATATGTACTCTTTTTGATAGATTATAATGTTGTAGGAGACCCTTTTGGTTTCTGAATAATGCTATAAGAAAGGATTTTGCATTTGGTTGGCAGGGACCAGAGATTCGAACCGGGTTCTTAAAGGATGGGAAACCTATCCAGTTGAAACAAGGCCAAGAAATCACCATTTCCACAGACTATGACTTGAAAGGTGATGATAAGACGATTTGCATGAGCTACAAAAAGTTAGCTGAAGATGTTAATCCAGGCATGGTGATACTCTGTGCCGATGGTACCATCTCCTTAAAGGTTCTTTCTTGTGACAAAGCAAAGGGCACGGTTCGTTGCCGTTGTGAGAACACATCAATGCTTGGTGAGAGGAAGAACGTTAATCTCCCTGGTGTTGTGGTTGATCTCCCAACATTAACTGAAAAAGACAAGCAAGACATTCTTGAATGGGGAGTTCCAAATCAAATCGACATGATTGCCCTTTCTTTCGTAAGAAAAGGTTCAGACTTGGTACAGGTTAGGAAGCTACTCGGGAAACATGCCAAAACCATTCTTCTCATGTCAAAGGTATACATATACATACGCCACTCAAACTAATATATCACTTTTCCATATTCAACCTTCTTATGATATGTTAACTTTTGATATTGTCAGGTTGAGAACCAAGAAGGTGTGGCCAATTTTGATGACATTTTGATAAACTCAGATGCGTTTATGATCGCTAGAGGTGACCTTGGGATGGAGATCCCAATCGAGAAGATATTCTTAGCTCAGAAAGTGATGATCTACAAGTGCAACTTCATGGGGAAGCCAGTGGTTACAGCGACTCAGATGCTCGAGTCTATGATCAAATCCCCACGACCAACAAGAGCAGAAGCGACTGATGTTGCAAACGCTGTCCTCGATGGCACGGACTGTGTCATGCTCAGTGGTGAAACCGCAGCAGGAGCATATCCAGAGCTTGCTGTTCGTACAATGGCCAAGATATGTGTGGAAGCAGAGAGTACACTGGACTATGGAGACATCTTCAAGAGAATAATGCTTCACGCTGAGGTTCCCATGAGCCCGATCGAGTCACTTGCTTCCTCTGCAGTCAGAACCGCTACTTCCTCTAGAGCCACTCTCATGTTGGTGTTGACCAGAGGAGGTAGCACGGCGAAACTGGTGGCTAAGTACAGACCAGGGATACCCATTTTGTCTGTTGTAGTTCCGGAAATCACGTCAGACTCTTTTGATTGGTCGTGTAGCAACGAGGCACCGGCGAGACACAGCCTCATCTTCCGGGGATTAGTCCCGGTGCTGTACGCTGGATCAGCTAGAGCCTCGTTTGACGAGTCAACAGAAGAGACTATCGAGTTCGCGACAGAGTACGGGAAAAAAAAGCAACTGTGCAAGACCGGAGACTCCGTGGTGGCTCTCCTCCGTACAGGTAACGCTATTGTTATCAAGATCGTGACTGTCAAGTGATCTCATTTTGCGTTACGCGTTTTTCCCGAGTTTTTAGCGTTTTGGATATTACTCATAAAGTTTATTACTCTTGCTTGACATGGAAACTCCAAGTCTCTTGATTTTTTTTTTTTTTTTTTGGGTGTGGAGTGTTGTTGACAAGTTGAAACTTCACACATTACATAATGTTGTTGGACCATACTCTGCTTTGTTTGGTACGAGTGCAATTGCATAACTAAATTCTATTTTTTGAATATATCTTGCCAAAATGTGTAACGTGAATCATTTGGCTCGTGATCACAGAGCTTTGGGATTCGTATTTTAAGATAATGCATTGCATGCAGTCCACAACTAAATTCACATGCCCCTCCCTCTCTCTATTGAACCGGATGAAGAAGTCACACACCCGGGAGTTCACTCGCCACTCTCCATCAAGAAACAAATGTGCAAAGTCCGGGTCAAGTTATCAAGACCACAGCGTGTGCATAATCCGGGTCATAAGTTATCAAGATCAAGTTGTGCTAAACCGAGGTTAAACTACCAAAGAAGAATGTGCAAACCTCGGGTCAGTCTTGGAGATGAAGTTGTGCAAATGTAGGGTCAACATATGTGATAAAGATGTGCAAACCTAGGGCCAATGAATGTAGTGAAGAAGGCCCTAGGATTCAAATAGAGTTTGGGCGGCAAAAGGTGTTCCCATGTGAGTTTGGAGTCAATGCAAGTTGCAAGGACTCACATGTGACCTAAAGATCCGTTTAGGAGGTGTCCCTATCACTCTTGGGCGTCCAACAACATTCAAAGATCACAAGTTGGTATTAGAGAGAGAAGGAACAAGTGGGAGAGTCACATGTTGGCTTAAGAGGTCAATTTGGAGCTGTCACTATCTACATGCTTGGGACCAGCTCCCCTCTCTCTTTATGTCACTTTCCACACACCCAAATGTGTATATGTGTATGTATATGTGGCCGTTGCAATTAGGTTTAGAAGGGAGACACATACTCCATTCTCTCCTTGTATAAATATGAAACACATATCACTAATAAAATTAAGCTCTCTAATGGGGGGTTTTCCCCTTACTAAAATCGTGTGTTATACATTCAAATGGGTAGATTCTAGTCTCTATAATCTCATGGAGAGACCAAGCTTTGGCAATGCTTGGTCTCTACCTCTCTTTCACTTGATTCTCTACACCATTCTCTAAACTATTCTAAAGGGTTATTGGGTTATCTTTGGTGTGAGAGAGCTGTTGCCTCTCATACTTATTCTTGAGTATACACAGCTTATATTGGCGTGTATAACTCCCTCTTTACCTTAAGAACACTCTCTTTGAGTTGTATCTTAAAGGCTTTACACATGAACACACAAATTCCCCTTGAAGTGTTCTTGTGAGTTTATGTTGGAGTAGATTGTATCATGCAGCTCACTCTCTCCAAATTCTAACATGGTATCAGAGCAGGCTCAAGATCTGAGCTGCTAGTATTCAATTCTGCAAAAGAAGCCACAAAGATGGCGTTTTGAAGCTGTTCTTGGAGCCATTGGAGGAGATACTCTATATGGAGGTTATCAAGGCAGTTTGAAGTTTCAGTTTGGAGTAGCCATGAAATCCACAAGGGAGAACTGTGAATCTACTTGTTGGAGTTTTATGGTGTCTTGAAGTCAGTCCTTAAAGGGAAGCTGCTTCAATTCCTTTACTCATTCTGTTTACTAAACACTAAACACTCAAACACTCATACTTTCTTGGTTACTAAAATCTTTTACTCTTGGTTACTAAATCTTTCATTCTTGGTTACTAAAATCTCATTCTTGGCTACTAAACTCTTACTCTTGGTTACTAAAACTCTCATTCTGGTTACTAAACTCTCGTTCTGGCTACAAACACTTTCGGTTACAAAATTACAAGTTCTGGTTACTCTATTCTCGGCAACAAGCAAAATCTCTGCCGAAGCGTCTCAAAGATCGACTCGTACGAAACCCTTCCACTGCGATTCAGCTTCCGCGTTCTACACAAAAGTTCTAGACCATAGAGTCTTCTTGCCAGTGGAAGTGAAATCATATCAATTCGAGCAACCGTTCAAAAGTTATGCCCGAATCAGTGGGCATATATCATTCCGGCGCATCACCAATGCTTGGAGTTAGAACCAATGGCCATCAAGCTTCAGAGACCGCAGACAAGCCCAACCATAGTACGGATGACTTGAAGATGGCAGTTCAGCGAGGCTGACCGGAGGAAGCAGACCGGAGTTGACTATGGTGGAAGATCTAGTGGAGAGGAAAGCTGGTGGAAGGTGATGAATCAGCTCCAAAGCATGTGTGGTAGTGTCAAAGTTGTTAAGAGCTGATTGAATGTGCACTAGTTGAGATCTTCTAGGCACAAGGTTTCAAGACTCAAGACATGGCCCAAGCCAAGACCAAGTCAAGGGAGTGGTCCCAAAGATGATTCAAACCACATCTCTACTTTAAAAGGCTACCCTCTAAACTCTATCTTTTAATCTATTTAAATTCATCTTAATTCAAGTTTTAAATTTTGAATTTCAAAGTTTGAATTTATTTAACTCTATATTTATCTAAAAATATTTTAAATTCGTTTTTAAAAATATTTTAAATTCGTTTCTAAATATTTTTCTTAAAATAAATATAGTATTTTTCATTACCTTAGTTATCTTAATTCTTCATTTGGTTTCTCAAGCTTTGTTAAGTGTTTTCTTAAAACCCCACAACATGTACTTTAAAATTTTTCTTTAAATCTTATGATGAAGGTTTAAAGGAGAGGAGACATGTGTGAACACTCTAATGAGAAACACAAGATAAAGCAAAGGGATCCATAAGAAGAGAAATAGAATCATGAAGGACTACAAGGAATGGAAACACTTAGAGGAAGGAGCCAATTTTTTATGAAGTGTGTGGAGCTATGGAGAAGCTCTAAAGACACTACAAAGAAGCTCCAAAACGTTTGGTGCTTATGAGCAGTAAAGAAGTGACAAGAAGGGTGTGGACAAACCTTCAAGATTGGTCGACACATACGGAGGTCTTCCACTCTTTTCCAGCTTCCGCGCTCTTCACAAATATTGTAGACAATTGAGTTGTCTGTCCACCGGAGGTGAGATCATTCCAATCGGAGCAACCGTTAGCGAGTTATGCTCGATTAAGTGGAGATATATCAGTCTGGCGCGACTGAGAAGAAGCACTCGACCATTGAAATCAGTTTAGGGTCGAGTGGCCATTGAAGGGACACGAACAAAGCTTCAAAAGAAGCTACATTGAAGTGCTTACTGGACTGGTCGGTCCATTGTTTGAGCTGAAGTAGGATTTACACAAACCTTCAAGATTGGCTTTTATTCACCATTCAAGTCAATCTTGAGGGGGAGGAAGGTGTAAAATTCCCTCATGGAGCTATAGAAGCAGTTTGAAGATAAAGATAATTGGGATCAAGAAGTCATCAAACAAGAGAACCCATGGGGCAGAATCTCAAGTGGTGGTGCAAAGAATGTCTCAACCAACACATTTCAACAAAGAAGATCAAAGGCTATTTCTAAACCCTTAACTCTTTCAATATAATTAATTTATTAATCACATTTGATTCAGATTAGTCATGCATTTAGTGAATTTTTCATGCTTAGAATCTGATTTTAGAGAACAAATACTAGGTTGTGGTTTTAGAGAATTACCTTGTGTTAAAACAGATTATTAATATTTAATTTGTTATTTTTTAAATATTGGATTTGTCATTTTTTTAAAATTGACTTTAGGAATTAAATTCATGATTAAAATCTGAAGTTTATCTTGTTGAATTATGAGTTTATAAACTGAATTAAACCGGATTTAGCATAATTTAAAATTGATTTTGCATGTTTAAAATCTGAGTTTTAGTTATCTATTAAAATGAATTTAGACTTAGTAAATGCTAGGTCATTTTCAATTTATTCTCTCATGTCTCAATCTAAGCTTAATATTATTCTTATGGCAAATATACCTAAGAATCTCTTTACATCTTTTGTTGAAGGTGTAAAAGAAACAAAGCCATTTGTAAGCTAGATGAGAAGAAGAGGTTCACTTGGATAATGGAGCAATGGTGTGTGAGCAAAAGGAGCAAGAAGCCAAAGCCATCCCACATTCAAACCAAGGCCATAGCTACTCAATTCAACCATGAAGGCTATACTCTTTTTCCCTTGGCAAAGTTCTATCCCAAGTGGTTTTCTTTGCTAAGGTTTTTAATGAGGTAGTTCTTTGTGTGTTGCAAGCTTGGTCTTTGGTCTCCACCGCCCAAGCTTGAGGGGGAGTATTAGAGATTGATGGAGTTCAAAGAAGGCTCATGAAGCTTCAAGCTTAACCTCCGATCTCTCTACACTTAAGCTTGAGGGGGAGTATTGAACCGGATGAAGAAGTCACACACCCGGGAGTTCACTCGCCACTCTCCATCAAGAAACAAATGTGCAAAGTCCGGGTCAAGTTATCAAGACCACAGCGTGTGCATAATCCGGGTCATAAGTTATCAAGATCAAGTTGTGCTAAACCGAGGTTAAACTACCAAAGAAGAATGTGCAAACCTCGGGTCAGTCTTGGAGATGAAGTTGTGCAAATGTAGGGTCAACATATGTGATAAAGATGTGCAAACCTAGGGCCAATGAATGGAGTGAAGAAGGCCCTAGGATTCAAATAGAGTTTGGGCGGCAAAAGGTGGTCCCATGTGAGTTTGGAGTCAATGCAAGTTGCAAGGAGTCACATGTGACCTAAAGATCCGTTTAGGAGGTGTCCCTATCACTCTTGGGCGTCCAACAACATTCAAAGATCACAAGTTGGTATTAGAGAGAGAAGGAACAAGTGGGAGAGTCACATGTTGGCTTAAGAGGTCAATTTGGAGCTGTCACTATCTACATGCTTGGGACCAGCTCCCCTCTCTCTTTATGTCACTTTCCACACACCCAAATGTGTATATGTGTATGTATATGTGGCCGTTGCAATTAGGTTTAGAAGGGAGACACATACTCCATTCTCTCCTTGTATAAATATGTAACACATATCACTAATAAAATTAAGCTCTCCAATGGGGGGTTTTCCCCTTACTAAAATCGTGTGTTATACATTCAAATGGGTAGATTCTAGTCTCTATAATCTCATGGAGAGACCAAGCTTTGGCAATGCTTGGTCTCTACCTCTCTTTCATTTGATTCTCTACACCATTCTCTAAACTATTCTAAAGGGTTATTGGGTTATCTTTGGTGTGAGAGAGCTGTTGCCTCTCATACTTATTCTTGAGTATACACAGCTTATATTGGCGTGTATAACTCCCTCTTTACCTTAAGAACACTCTCTTTGAGTTGTATCTTAAAGGCTTTACACATGAACACACAAATTCCCCTTGAAGTGTTCTTGTGAGTTTATGTTGGAGTAGATTGTATCATGCAGCTCACTCTCTCCAAATTCTAACACTCTCTACATAAATAATACCTGTGTCCATCTTTTTATGTTTTACACTTAAAAAAGAAAGAAAAAGGAATACTTTTAACGGAAACTATTGAATCACAAACAAACCCATATGATCATCAGCTTCATCTGTGCAAAATGCAAATAGTTTGAGTTGATGCAGCACATTAAGTCAAGCAAGATGATATAAAAGAAATAAAGAGAAGATTCCATTCATCCAAAGTGTTTATTTGTTATATTCAAAAATCTGAGTGAACAAGATTTTATGTACTACAAGCTGAGGAATGGTGATGATGTTTTCCTTAATCCTGATTATGAATTCTCACCAAGATGAGATGACCCTGAGGCTGATCCCGATGAAGAAGAGGAGGAAGAGAATAATCCGCTGAATGGCCACGGTAAAGAGAACCTTCTCTCGCTCACATTACCATTGCTTGCATCAACTTCCATATTCTCATTACTTATGTTGATCTCTAGAGTTCTTGTTCTCGGTCTTACCGGATCTACCTTTGTCTCATCATCAGGAGGGAGTTCATATCGGCAGACAGGACACGAACTGTGAAGCTGGAGCCACGGTACTATACACCGGATGTGAAACTTGTGCTTACACGGCATCTCTTTAGCTTCACTTCCATTCTCAAAATCATCCAAACAAACCGAACATTGCAATGGCTCACAAATCTTGACCGTTGGGAGATTCTCCACGGCTTCTTTTCGAGCTGGAAGAGTCCCATGCCTGATAGGATCGTTATCAGCTAGATGTTCAAGCAAGTGGTCTAAACTAGGTCCAACAAAGTAATCTCCAATAGCAGAAAGAGAAGTGTTGTTCCGGTTTTGATTCAAACTCGTCGATCCCTGAACAACAGCTGATGATTGATTAAACGGGTCTCGGTCCGAGCTCTCATACTCGGAAGTAATCCCTTCACGAATCCCCTGAAGCAACTGAAGTATGGTAGCTGAGCTTCTCCGTCTCCTCCTAAGGATAGACTCAAACTCTCTGTCTAAATCAATCTCTCTACCTTGTTGCCTGTGCCTATGACGACGATGATGATGAAGATGATGGACATTGCGTTCATTTCCACCAACATCATCAGCAGCAGTAACATTGACCTCATCATCATTATCAACAACACCAAACTCTGTCCTCCTAAACCTTCTACGTCTCCGAGGATTGCTCATCATTCCAACCAAGATTGGACCCCATAGAGACAATGCACGGTCTGTACCAAAATCAATCTCTGGATCTTGAACCTCCCTTAGACCACTGCTGCTGCTGCTGCCACGGCCATTAATCTCACCGCTCATTTCCTCGACAAACCCGCTTTGGCAAATGGGGCATTTGATCTCGGCATCAATGATTGGATTCACCATTAGTGAACACATATGACACCAATACCTAGCTGCCATTGCCTCTTCCTCCTGCTTTCCTTCCCCACTCAAATCTCCCGTTTCTGAAACAACCAGAAGAAGAGCATGATGAAAACCTATAAATTTCCCACCTTTGTTTCACCCGTTTCATATTCAGTTTCAGCAGATCTAAATAAAGACAACGGCATTCCCAAAAACTCATCTTCAACAAAGATCAATAGCTCAATATTCAGACAGGAAAACGCAAGAAAAGCAAGTTTTCAATGCAAACACGAATAAACTAATTAAATAATTGACGAAAAATAAAAACTTTACCAACCAATGAACAATTGAAACAAGAGCTAATCCGTGAAAAAAGAAAAATCCCAATTCTCATAGAGTAATCTAAACAAAACAGATACAAAACCAAACCTTGTAAATGTTCTTACTTTTTGGAGATCCAGAGGAAAAGAAATATTTTCTTCTTTAATTGAGAGATCCCCACCAAGATAAAAGAGAGCTCTTTTATTTTGTCTTTTTTTTTTATCTTCTGGGAGGAGGTCTGCAGAAATGGTGGGAGAAGAAAAAAAGAGGAATGATGGAGGAAACTGGAAAGGAACACGAAGACGAAGACGACGAAGAAAGAGAATGCAATGTATAGTTTGCAGACCCAATCTTAAAAGCCCATTAACGGCAACCTGATGTATAAAAAGGGGCCGGGTTGAACTTAACCGAGTTAAACCAACTTCTAATTTAGAATCAAACTGAACCGAATCGAACCGAACCGGTGAAAGGTGAAGTTGAAAGAAGAAGCGTAGCGTTTGTCTCGGGTGTCAGAAAAGGCAAATCGGAGACGATGAGCGAAACCGAAGCAACCGGCGTTACCGACGATTCGGCTCCAGCGATCGCGGCTGAAACTGTTTCTGATGCGATTGAGCATAAAGCGATCGGAGTGGTTGATTCGGTGGGGGAAGCCATGGGAGGAGCAGAGAAATGGGTGGGTGATCTCCAACAGACGGTGAAAGAATCGACGGATTCCGCCATGCGCTCTGCTCGTTCCTTTCGTGAAAACTCGACCTCTCAGTTCCGCTCTATACAGGTTTGTTAACTCTCTCTATCTTTCTCTCTCTTTTGTTCACCATGACGTTTCTTACGAATCGAGATTCTTATTAGCAACAAATTTTCAGGATTTGGAATTCAATATCTCGTAAGCTATAATTACTAGAAATGAGTTCGATTCAAAACAGGTTTTGCTCCGATTAGACGTTTTTATGTATTGACATGGTTGCTAAGTTTTGTTCATATGGTGAAATATTCTTGTTGAATAATAGCATTGGAACTTATTGGCAGTGATCCCAGTCTACATTTGTGTCTTCGTCTCCCGTACAATGCTGTTGCAGTTTTGATTTTGGTTTCTGAAATTGCAGGATTTCATTCCACATGCTTTGACTCAATATAAGACCTATGAGAATGCTTTCTTCAGCAAAGTAACAGGTAACTTGCAGCCAAATTATTCTTGTAGACTAATGTAGTGCTTAGGAACGAGTATTTTAGATCAAACCATTGAGATATAATCATATAACAGATAGTTTCCCAAAACTTTCATATGTACTTAGAGTTCATCTTATAGTGTTCTGAAACAATAAACTTATTGTTATAAGAGATATAAGAGATAGTTGCCGAAAATTTTCAAATGTACTTGAAGTGCATCTTATAGTGATCTGAAACTGTAATTTTCTTGCAATTCTGAATGATCAATCGTCGCATGGTTCACTAGATTTTTCACGGCTTATCATCGATTGTATCCTCTGCTGGTTTTGTTTTCTTTGCAGAAGAATTGACATACGCAAAGGAGCATCCAGCTGCTGCTGTTGGGATTGGTGTCGCTGCTAGTCTTGTTCTGATGCGAGGTATAAGTATAAGATAACCTCTCTTATCACTTTTACAACTTACAAGATTCCTTTGCGTTGGAGCATCCAAATAGTATTACGTCTGTTTTACTTAGATGTGTCTTGTTTGAGTCTGATTTTCTGTTGTTCTACTTACAGGCCCAAGAAGATTCTTGTTTCGTCAAACACTAGGCCGATTTCAAAGCGAAGAGGTATCTACCATTCAAATTTGTTCGTTGTTATACTTCCCCTGGTTTGTGTCCCTTCCTTGTTTTTACATCGACTTTGAAAATCATATCTTCAGGCACAGTTCTTGAGAGCTGAGAAGCATGTTCAGGAGTTGAACATGTCTGTAGACTTGATGAAAAAGGAGAGCAAGAAATTGCTTGAGAGGGCGACTTTAGCAGAGAAGGATATGAAACGCGGTCACTCTGAACTCATGTATGTTCCAAACATCGACGCTCCCACTTATTTTATTAAGCTATTGACATCATTTGTGTTAATATGGCTATTGGCTTCTACTGTTGTATCTATAGGAACTCTGGAAATGATATACATCGTCTGGCTAAGTCCGTCCACAAGGTTGAATGTGAAGCTGCAGGTAATCTTGAACAAGATTTATTTTTACTCCGTTCACTCGTCCGATGGTATCTTTGATGCTGCTGCTACGTCAGATTTCAATTTTACACAGAGTTCTCTGTTCTCTGCAGATTTGATGGACGGACTTCGGCAAATTCCTGGAAGGGATGCTATCAAGCTTAGAGCCGAAGTGAGTCTGACTTTATTCTTCTCTCCCATTGTTTTAACTTCATTGCAATGAACGTCTCATCAAATTCTCATGTCTTGACTCATTAGGTGGCTTCCATGACTTCGCTCTTGAAACAGAAGAGGATTGCATTGAACAAAAGGATCTTGAGTATGTCTGAGCTAGGACTTCCCGTATGATATATCCAACACAAATCCACAATTTTCTTGGGCCTTCTCAAACAAAGTATGTTAGGTATTTTTCCAGTTGAGTCGCAGTGTACTCTCGTCCATAAAACATCTGACTCTATCCGAAACCAAAAATTTGAGCTTGAGACAGAACTTTTATACTGTGTTTTTCACCTGATTCCTAAGATTTCTGTCTCGGAGAGAATTAATTGAGTGAGAAAAATATTTGTGCTTGAGTTTGGAGAATATTAATTTTTATTAGTCTTGAAAATTTATAAGAAACATAAAAGTAGTTACTGAGTCAATCAGTGATAAAAATTTATAGATAACATGAAGGTTTTCAAATGGGATAGTTTTGAAACGTAACATCTATGGGATAGGGACTGTGGGCCATCCACCCATGCGACTCGGCGACCCAACCGCTCTGACTGGTCTCATCATGTTAAACCCTTCGGACGAGCAAGAAGCTTCAGTCGTCGGACCGATCCGACCATTAATGTCCAACGTCCGCTCTCTCCTCCTTAGACGCTCCCTATTGAGAAGAGTCCCTAACTTATCTTTCCCCTTTTTCCCCTTGACCGGAACAGGTATCATCTCCAAGCCCATAAGCTTTGCAACCACCCCTGTCTTGCACCATACTACACTTTCTCCAGCCACCGTCCGAGGCAGGCGTTTTGTCTCCAAGCTCGCCTGGCTTGATCTCTTCGATGTCCGTTGGTCCTCGCAGTGGGATCTCCGTCCACCCTGTAATGTCATGTCAACACTGGTGCCAAGCTGGCGCCGGAACGATGACCGGTACATCGCATCCTTACCGTCCAAGGAGAAACGTGGGTACTGATTCAACGCGTTCCTCGCAGACCTTAACGGGGAACGCAAATAAAACATAACTTGTTAAATCAGTTTGGGGGACTTTTGAGCCTTTCCCTCCAATAAAACAGAATATACTGTATATGGAATAGATAATCAAACATTCTGAAATTATATAACTTGTTGTCATATAACTAATAACTTATTTCGTACTCGAAATCAAAACCGGTAGTTGTTTTCCCTATCAAATACGGGGTATTCGTCTTAATTATTATCATACTGTAATAGATAAAGCAAGTATATATGCAAAAGTATTTGTAAGAGTTCATGAGTCCGAATATGTATATAAATAAGCTAGACGCACCTCAAAATATCGGAACTGTTAACGCATGACATCCGAACGGGCTGATAATTTAACTTATCATCAACATCATCGTAGTTATCATAAGTACCGTAGTAAGATTCACGGAGTCTAGCTCTTCGAACAAGATCTTCTTCAACCTCTAGCTGAAGTATCATCTCCTCTAGCGTTCTCGGCGACCCTCCACTGAAAGGAGTGTTTTCAGGAGTAACCGAAAGGCCCACATCATTCTTTTGATGTTGGTTTAGTGTAGAGGTCGAGCCATCGCCGCCACAAGAGCTCCCGAAGCCGCTACGTGCACCTCTTCCTCGCATTCTCGAGGCAATAGAGTATTTCTTGAGGAAGAAGAGAGAGAGATCTTTCATTGTTTTTTTGGGATATTGTCTTAAGGATTTGAAATTGATCAAGAATCCATGGTGGTGTGTGGTGTGATAGGAATGAATACGGGGGCTGTTGCCTGGTGGGAGATAGTTTCTTTCTTTAAGTTTTGGGGTTAAAAAAGAATTAAGTTTATTTTGACGTTTTAATGAGTGTCACGTGGGAAAGTGTCATTGGCGGTCACGAGGTTCTCTTTTTCTCATTTTTCACGTATTGTGTGATACATAAATGGTTTGTTTCACTTTTCCGATCCATTCTTCGTAGTTTTTTCTTATCCGAAATAATATTGTTCACTAAAACTACAAAAATATATATATAGTAGAAAGATTGTAAAATTTCAAAAGTTATGGAAAACACTATAATAAATATGAAATACAAGGGTCTTCTGATAATACTACGCATGTACATAGATAATAACATCAAACCCTAATTGCTGAAACAGCGATCATATGATAAAAAGTGTCTTTGTTGAGAATATCTTTGTCGGCAGCAGCTCGAATTGCGTAACGTTTGAAGAGCTTACAGGTCAGGTCAGGACCGAGATAGGCCTGAACAATCGGCTTTAAACCGGCTTGAACATAGTTAGCCCTGGATTGACCATACGAATCCGGATCTTTCATCAACTCTTCCTGCTTACCATTCATGTGATCAGCTATTTTAAAATTTTCCATTTTCTCTATCTTAAAACCACCACAACGATCAATCGCAGCAACGATCTCCTCCGAGCTTCTTAAGTACACCGGAATGTTAAAACCATCTCTTTTCTCCTCTTCAATTAAACCCTTTTACAAGCTCAAAAAAAAAAAGACGTTTTGTAAAATCCATACATAAAAACATGAAAGGCTTCACAAGAGAAACATCATGACTCATGAGATTACCTCGTCTACTAGATCTTGCCAAGCTTGATCCATCAAAGTTGTGAAAGGGTGCTTGAGACTCGAGTCAGTATCACCGATTTGGCTGACTGAGCCAGATGGTCGACCACCCATCAACATGAACAACACTCCTCCTACCACAATCTCCTCTTTGCGACATTTCAAAAACTCGGCTAAGTCCTTATCTGATTGCTCCGCGTATGCCTCCACGACTTCTTTCTCTGCTCCTTCAATCCACACCCTTCCCTTGTTCCATGACTTCGATCCTTTCTCCATCACCTTTTCGGGTATCTAACATCGTTTCCAATGTACAAGAAAATGTAACGTTTTATGGTTTTTCATTAAAAAAATAAACAAAATAAGTACACCAAAAAGAATAAAATCAGTTACAGAAGTAAAGTTGGTTTGGACTTTATCAATTGTTGTTTTTGAGAAATCGTTCATTAACATTCACATTAGAAGAAATGACGATCATTTAGAAATTAATCTACTTTTATATAATTTCATTAGTCTAGTAATCAATATGAATCTTCAAAATATATACCAACTGGTCTGTTCATCACCCTTCATATATTCACCAAAATTAACATAAGTACTTAAAAAGATGTTGAGTAAATGGAGGATGAGACATATATACCTGAGAGAGCCATTGTAAGGCGCTCATAGTCACAACGACATGGAGCTCTCCTTTCGGAAACAGCCGCTTATAGAACGATCCCGGAGCGCCAGCCGCGAAGTACTTCCGGCTGGGACCGTTGACTTTCTCATCCAACGACATAAACAACGTGTTGAAGTCGTTAGAAGGCAAGTCAGAGAAGAAGACCTCAAACTCCGTCTCGGTTTCTCCGTCTTCATCCACGGCCAGCTTCCGCCGTAACACCTCAACCACCGTGTCGATCGTGGAAAAGGTGTTGTCTCCGATTGCGCAACCTAGATCGGCTATCTTCAGGTGAGAGTAGGAGCATCCTTTGGTAAGCTTAATAGAGTGGATAGCTGACGTCAGCATTGGTTTGCTCAAGGCTAAAGCCGCGGCGGGACCGTGACAGTTTTTCACGTAGCTGACGGCATCATCGCCACCTTGCATGGAGAGCACGTGCTCGAGGCTCCGCGACGACTCCATATTTTTGGTTGTAAATGTGTGAACGTTATGCTAATGTGTAGTTAAATAAATTAAAAGAAGGATCTATTTGGTTTTAGAACTTATTACTGACTCTCAGTGAGGATCAAACATCTCTCTCTAGTCTCTATATATATTACTCGATCGGTAACATTATTCATTATATATCGCTACTTCGTCGTCGTTTTAACGTCAATTTAAGACATAACGTATAACTTTAAAATATTGGACTGCATGCGTTACTTTATGAACCATTTATATTCAAAAAGAAAATATATTAGATCTTTATTTTTGAAATTACCAACAAAAATCCTAATTCTCTAAAAGTAACATAGTTGTGTGAACGTTATGCTATTAATTTACTTAAATAAATTAAAGAAGGGTCTATTTGGTTTTAGAACTTACTGGCTCTCAAGTCTCAATGAGGATCAAACATCTATCTCTATATATATTACTCGGTAACATTATCCAGTCAAAGGCTACTTCGTCATCGTTTTAACTTCAATTTAAGACAAATAACATTTCCTTCAAGTAACTTTGAAATATTGGATTAATTTATGAACGAACAATTTCAAAAAGAAAAATACATTAGATCTTTATTATTTGAAATTACCAACAAAAATCCTAATGGTCTAAAAGTAACATAGTCGTTGATGTGTCACTAACTCACTATGCGGTTTTAAACTCGTATAAATTCATGTTGTTAGAAGAACCAATATGATATAATATTTAACTTGCGATTTATAAAGAGTTGTTAAGAGAAACTTCATGTTAGTAGACGCTTTCAAATTTCAATGTTTCCTATTAAATATTAATAAAATTGTATGAATTATTATGAAATAATGAGGATATGTCGCTATCTCTGGAGTCTAAAAGAGATTAATTAGCAGTTGGTTTTGACTTTTGACAAAGGAAAAGATTAGAGAGAGATTAGTAGTTGCGTTTAATTTTGGTATCTAAAAAATATGAGTTGATGGTTACGAGAGATTAGTCGATGTCACTTGTCAGTCAGTGTCCACACTAAGATTATTGTTTTAATTTTTTTTGGATAAAGTGATTATTTTTTCTTTTGATAATACAAATACGCAACAATATCTTATCTCCAATGTTTGTAATCTTTTTACGGATAATTTGCATCCTCAGAGAAATTTTGCTATACGGTGTAGAGATAGAGCGAGTTTAGTATAATGTCACGTCGTCGATTCTTTATTCGGTATATTAACAAAATTTTGGTTCAATTTCTGCCCTCGTGGAAAACAAAAGCATACGTAAAAAAGAGGAAGAATGAAGAAAAAGAAAAGAAAAAGATAAGCTAAGGCGTTAATGTGTCACTTTCATTTTTCTTAATCGTTTGTTGTAACTTTTGGCAGTTGATTTCGGGAAAACGAAACATACGTCTGTTATTTAATTGTATACCGACCAAATCCATCTTCTGCTAATCAGTGGGCATACTGAATCTTAGTCTATATAAATTGAAAAAGTAAGTTTTAAAGTAAAATGTTACATATTCATAGCACTACGTACACCTTAAACAATTAATCGCTTCTGCAAAGTCAAGACGATGGAGAAAAAAAGTTAGCATAAGTCAAAAAGCATGTCGTTTGAGTTTGACGAGATCCCATGATTGTAATATCGAATAATTCGTTTGAAAAAATAAGGTTGGACACTTGGACAAACCAACCGTAAAATGAACTAAGTTTTTAAGAAGCTTATACTTTGTAGGAAGGCTTGAATGACTTAACCAAGGATTGAAAGCCAATCTAATGTGCAAAGATATGAGTAAGGGAGCAGAGTACTGATGGCCGTTTGGTGGTTTCCATACTCATCGGACCACTATCCTTCTACGGAAGCCAAGTCCGAGCTGATGATTTTTTTTGTAAGCATTCATTTTCTAGTGATGCAAACACTAAAATAAGTAAATAACATTATTTATACACTATGCTAAGTTTTGTGGCCTTGTGGGTTCCAACTCAACTAATTTCTATGTGTAGATTGGTTTATGTAGCTCGTTATATATATTACTCAAAGTTTTCTTCCACTTTTAATGTGGGAGTTCTCAATTCTCATACACTATATACAATTATCTTTTTGATTAAATAATTCTAACTGATACATATTAAAATGAAGTTTTAACAATTTTTTTTATCATAAATGAGATCACAAATTATGTTGCATTAAGAATACAAATCTGTTTTCCTGTCAAACATTGATAGGTTATAATATATAATTATATATGTGGACATTAAAATATCAGTAGTTTTCTTAAATAAATTAAGCAATAATTATAAATTTGTAAACATAATGTACTACTAAAAGTAAACCTTATAATAATATCCAACAGTATTAAATAAAATTAAGTCATTATGATCTTTATTTTATTGACTTAATTTTTATTTCTATATACTCAAAACCAACACAAGAGAGTAAATTATTAAAAATCAAAACATAGTTATTCACTATTTTGTATCATATATTTAAATTTATGTAAAAAAAAAGAAACTTAATATTAAAAATAGAGATTTCTTTTACCTTTATTTTATTTAAACTATATTCTGTATCTAAAATTGCTAAATTAAGTTCATGCTATAGTCCTTTTTTTTTTGGGAAAATAAAAGTTAAATGGGCTAGGCTTATAAAAAGAAAGCCCAAGAGGCCACGACTATATAATGACTCATGACCCGAGTCGAAGATCCGATTACAGAATTTGGGAGCAAGAGACACAATTAACAGGCGCCGGGAAAAAAAAAAATTCGAGAGCGACAACAATGGCACCTTCTTCGTCGAGCGGTCTCACCTTCAAGCTGCATCCTCTGGTGATGCTCAACATATCCGATCACTTCACTAGGGTTAAAACTCAGCTTAACCCTCCCGCCGCTTCTTGCGCAACCGGTAATGGCTCCAGCAACGCCGACGCGATGTTACTTCAAAACCCTAGGGTTTATGGATGCGTGATCGGTCTCCAGATCGGCCGTACGGTTGAAATCTTCAACAGTTTCGAGCTTTTGTTTGATCCTACTACTGATACTCTCGATAGATCCTTCCTTGAGAAGAAGCAAGAACTCTGTAAGCTTTTTCACATACACACTCGCTCTCTCTCTCTCTCTCTTTATATCGTTCTCGCTTTGGTTCTAATTTGTACGTTTTTGGCGATTTTTAGATAAGAAGGTGTTCCCTAAGTTCTACATATTGGGATGGTACTCTACGGGAAGCGACGCTACGGAATCTGATATGCTTATTCACAAAGCTGTGAGTTGCAGTTTTCATTGTTTCAATATGATATGGTTCTCTATTGTTTGTAGTAATGATTGTGTGAGGTTTTTATCATCTACAGCTGATGGACATTAATGAATCACCTGTTTATGTTCTTCTAAATCCGGCTATCAATCACTCACAGAAGGATCTTCCTGTGACTATCTACGAAAGCGGTAAATTGGTTTTTTTCCATTATTTGTTTTAGAGATTATCATCTTATTTGACAATTATAATCATTGATTGTCTTCAAAAACTAGAATTTCATGTCATTGATGGGATTCCTCAGTCGATTTTTGTGCATACAAGCTATACGATTGAGGTATGTGTTTAAGTCACTTGATTTGTAATTTTGTCTATGTGATATGAAGAGTGGACCTTTGATAACATAGCAATGGTTGTAAATTCGTGCAGACAGTTGAAGCTGAAAGGATATCGGTTGATCATGTTGCTCATCTTAAGCCATCTGATGGAGGCTCAGCAGCTACTCAATGTAAGCAATTATTGTACCCTGCATATTTCAAGTAAGCATGGAGTTTTAGGTTGATTCCTCGATGTTTTGCAGTGGCTGCTCATCTTACTGGAATCCACAGTGCTATCAAGATGCTCAATAGCAGAATCAGAGTGCTCTATCAGTATCTTGTCGCTATGCAGAAAGGTATATAGTATTCTTGCTCAAGTCCCAACTCTCGGTCACTCTTTTATAACCTGTACCTTGATCTTACCTGGAATATATCTATATCTGTTTTCCCTACGGGAAATAAAGAATAAAAAGGGGATTAGAAGTTGATATTGAGCAAGAGTAATGTGGTACTAATGTCTTGTGTGATTCTTCTGCATCTAGGTGATATTGCTTGCGATAACTCACTTCTGAGACAAGTATCTAGTCTGCTCAGAAGTTTGCCTGCCGCAAAATCTGAAAATTTTCATGAAAATTTCATGATGGTAAGTAGTGCCTTGCCTTGTTCTAGCAATGTTGCTTAAAAAAGTTGAATTGAATTGATTCTCCTAAATTCTTATTGTAGCTTGTTGTTCTGAATTGATATCCTTATAAACATGATGTTCTACTTTTTTGCAGGAGTACAACGACAAATTGCTGATGTCTTACCTAGCAATGATCACAAATTGTGTCAGGTATGTGCTCGACATGTTATTCCATTAAACTATTTGAAGTACAACGATGGACAGGCATGCCAATGTTTTGTCTTTTGCTTGATACACTAATTGTTTTACGATACCAGGACAGATAAAATCACCTGTACTTGGTGTAGGCATACATTGTAATAGTTTTATTTACTTAGGTTAAGAAGTAAATTGAGGACCTTGCTCAACCATCCTTGTTATTATTAAGATAATGAGCACGTAGCTAGGGAAATTTAAACGTTTCTTCTACTTTAATCTAATCTTGTGCTATAACTTGACCGATACAGATGTCAATTAGTCTTAAAGAATCCTTCGTAAAATTAATCTCACTTTTTTTTTTTTTTTCTTTCCAAACTGCAGCAACATGAACGAGGTGGTTGACAAATTCAACACTGCATACGAGCGAAACAGCCGAAGAGGCGGTAGGACTGCGTTCATGTAAAGATTAGTTTCAGTGTAAAACCTTTTTTTTTTGGGTGGTCTGGTCCGTAAGTGAAGGGAAAGTTAGAACTCTTTAAGGCATTGTACTTTTGGGAACCAAACAGCTAAGGAAGTTTTTCTTCTGCGTTAGCTTTGTTTAGACAAAAGCTAAGGTTAGGAGGTCTAACCAAATTTTGTGACATGACTTTGAAAACAAATCAACTTTTCCCTTCCCTCAAATTTCAGAACCATTTATTCAAAATCAAAATAACCAGTGAACAAAGAAATTTGTTTCATATCTGTGGTAATCTACTCATAATCTCTCTGTATATCAATGAGCTCGCTGACAATCCAAGTCCCTGTTGTGACACTTGTTCCACCTTGGGCTCTGCTTTTAACTGCAACATTAGGCCAGCTGGATCACCAACGTCAGGCGTGGGCTGGTTGGGAAGCTTCTCTTGCCCGATAGTTAAACCAGGCATTGAAAATTCAGATAGCTCAGATTGGCCTATGTAAACAGAGAAACCTGAAGGAGGCTTTAGGTGTGGCGGTAAGTCAAAAAGAGATGAGTTGGCTCTGGCCAGTCCCTCAGATCTACTATGTGGCACTGCATAATGCACATTGTGGCTGTGGGTCTGAGTAGCTAAACCGCCTTGGAGAGTCCCTGAACTGCCTGAACCGACGTGGCTGCTGTTGCGTGCTGCTGGTACAACGTGGGTGTGCTTACCTATATAAGTTGTTAGAACGCTCTTGAAGTCATCAGAAACTCTCTCTACATGCTTTGTCACGGTACATCCATTAGCTGTGCATTTATAGTAACTCCTGTAACATAGAATACAGATTATGATGGAAATTCATGGAACAAAAGATGCAACAAAGGGAGAGCAGCAAGCAGAACAGAGCATTTGGATACAAGAACCTTGGATTCGGGTTTCCTTTGACAACTTTTTGCCCATACTTGCGCCAGCGATAACCATCATCGAGGATGTCAATGTCACTTGTGGTCTGCACCACGACTCTTGGCTCACGGCTGGCTCGGGTTGATCCACTCATTTCTGCTGGATAAGCTTCGAGTTTCCTTATACGTGAATTGCATCAGAAGTCAGAACGTCTTGTCTTTCTAAGTATGTTAATGGTAATTAAGGCAACTTTTCTTACCTTCTCTTTGACTCAGATTCATCTTCTTCTCCCTCATAACTCAGGGAGACACTCATGTGGGACGTTCGATCATCTTCCTCTTCATCTCTAAAGAAGGCATCAGCTGCTGCATCACTGTATCCGAACTGAGTCTCGCTTTTTACCTGCATTGATCCAGAATGGCTTCCGTATTCAGATACAGGTGATGTCCAGTCTATGTTCTCATTGGTTCCAGCAAAACCTTCTTGTTCGGATCCAATCCCTGAGCGGCGGTTAGGTGGAGGTTTGGGGTGATTATGAGAACCTGCGTATATGATCTCTATAATATGACCCTCCCGAGACCGTTCAACCTTCTTCTTGACCTCACAATTTGGGTGCGTGCACTTGTAATAACTCCGTGGATACTCACTTCCTTTAACTAGCTTCTGTCCGTATTTTCTCCAGTTGTATCCATCATCTGCAGGTGCACCACTAGCCATCGAGTCTCCTAAACCGCCTACCTGTCGTTTCTCATAGTCTTGGGAGTCATCGGGTTCTAAACCGATGTTTGTAGGACCAAGGCTACTTCCTGAAATGGATTGGAAGGCCAAGGATGTGGTAATGTCGTCAAATAACTCATCTTTAGCCTTATCAGATGGTAGTGATAAGAACTTCCCAGTTGTTGGAGATGGCTGAGCTTACAAGTGAGAAAAGATTTGAGATACGGATTGGCAAAAGAGAAATACGATAATGACAATGTTGAAAAGAAAAAAGTTACCAATGGGTTTGAGAGGAAAACAGGAGACTCTAACAGAGTTGCAGGGCTAACACCAGGAGAAGAGATGGTTAAACATGTTGACTGATAAATATCTTCAGTGTTTAAACTTGGTGCACTAAACCCGGATCTCGCTTCAATCCTTTCACGAAGAGCTCCTCCTGAATAACCTGGTGTCTTGTGAAAGCTGGTTTGCATAGAATCAGCCATTACAGGGCTTAACCTGACCTGTGACACAAGTTATTATTACCTTAAAATCTATTAGTTAAAATGATAGCAGAACAGTTAATTGTTAGCTTCTGTAATAAGTCTCGAATCCAAAAACACAACGTGAGAGAACTCATGCTGAAAAATGTACAACGATGGAGATAAAAGAGTGATAAATACCGGATTGATTGATTAATGCATGCAGTAAATGACACCGATCAGACGCCGTTTAGACTGTACGAAAGATCGAAACATGGGGCTGGTCTCTGTCTCTCTCTTTTCTTATGGGTTTGTTCACAAACAATGATCAAAAGGAATATAAGTAAAAGTCTCTTGCTCTCTCTCGTTCTTGATTATCGGTGTTACCCTAAACACAATGAAGATGTATGGCAAAAGAAACTACACAGCTTGGTTAGATAAATTTTCTCCCTATTTTTCTCAAGATCCGAACAAAAAAAAATTTATATTTTTTCTACAATGTTTTAAAAATAATCCACAAAAATTTCACCAACCGTTTAACTATTTTTAGAAATATGCACTGTTCCTTTTTGATACACACACTTCTAGTAAAATTCATTGATGAATTAATTTACCAGTGTTCAAGAAATCGCTAGATGGTATTTGGGCGGTGACCCAACGCCTAGCGCTTAGAACGCCTAATCGAGCCTAGACGGTTTAGGCGTTTACAACATAAAATATTTTATATATAAAATTATGTACAAATATATGTTAGAAAACTAAAATAATTATAAATTATAAACAAAATTAAGAAAAATATATTTATTTAAGTTATATTAACAACATATAAACATTTATAATTACATATATAGATATAAAACTTAATAATTTAAATATATATAGTTAAAAATCAAAAATAAATATTAAAATTAAATTAATGTAATTTTAAGCGGTTTAGGCGGTCATCTAGGCGCCTGCTGAGCGCCTAGGCGACCGCCTAGACCGCTTTCTTAAACACTGATTTACACTTGAATTGTTTTTAGTTATCTTAAGATTCATTTCTCTATATAAAACAGAAACAAACAAAAATTGAATTTGATATCAAGATGAAAAAATAGGATAAATATGCAATATTCATACATAATTTGTCGTTATATCATTGTCCAAATTTAAATTTTCTATATATAATCTTATATGATTTAAAGTCACAATCTCTATAATCAAAAGTTTTAGTGATTGATCCTAATACATTAAAAGTTACTACAATCAAAGTCTATAAATTAAAGCTAGTCTAAACTAATAGTCGTTACCAGTCATCTCCTTAGTTCGCTTTTAGTACTAACATTAGTCATATTGATTGTTTTTTACATCTCTGGCTTAACATGCATTAACACATTTAGTTCGGTTTTATCTAGAAAATACACACATACACATCTCAGACTTATAATTTCATGGATGAACTAATTGACTGACACTTGAATTGTTTTCAGTTATTTTAAGATCCATTTCTCTATATAAAACAAAAACAAACAAAAATTGAACTTGACATCAAGATGAAAAAATATGATAAACATGCAATATTCATACATAATTTGTCGTTATATCATTGTCCAAATTTAAATTCTATATAATCTCTTAGGATTTAAAATTACAACCTCTATAAGAGATTACTAACAATATTACACAGATTACTTACAGTATACGTTCTAATTGATCCTAATACATTGAAAATTACTACAATCAAAATCTATACAGCGGAAAATATTTATAGTCTAAAATAATAGTCATTATCAATCATTACTAATATATAATTATATTTTGGTTTATATGGCAAGTACTTCTCATATGGTAAAACAGAAAAATAATTATACTAACTAGAAACTTTTTAATCCAATTTTGGTAAGTTATTTAAGGGTTTGACTAGTTTGTTAGAAAAAATAAAGGAATAACATCATAATTAAATAATTGTTAGTGGAAACGAGTTTTTTTTTGGGTCAAATTTAGTGGAAACGAGTAGAAATTTTTTTTGTAAAAGAAAATTTTACAAGGTTTAGATCCAAAAAGAATAGCCCAGTTCAAATAACCAAAAAACTAGTTAAAGCCCATAGTTAGGAAAGAACCAAAGTGAACCAGAAGATGAACCAGATCGTTCTGATTGAACTAGAGAAATGGTTGGGAGATAACCGCTTTTATGAAGATCATCAATGTCTACGACTCTCCCTTCCAATTCTCCCAGTTAAACAATTAGGGTTAGCCTCCTGAGTGAAATCATGTTGCGGAACCAGCAAACCAAAGAAGAAGAAGATCTGAGGATAGTGCAGCATTAGAGTCACGGAAGCTTAAAGCCTTATTCCTCATCAATCGATCAACTTGGCAAAGAAGAAGACTACCGGATTTGAAGTTATTACGGTGAAGACGATGATTTCTCTCAGTCCAAAGCGTATAGATCGTAGCTTGCCAGGCGAGTAGGAGAAGCTTTTTTGCAGCTCGTGAGCCCCTAAAATTACTTAACCCTTGGAGAGTTTGTGACCAAGAAGTCAGGGATGTGAAAGAACAGCGACGAGAAACGGGTTCCCAGACGGATCGACTGAATGAACACTCAAAGAAAAGATGGTCGCGGGTCTCGGCAGCAGATCAACATAGCAAACAGCTTGGATCAACCTGCAATCCCCAAGTTCGTAGTCGATCACGCGTGGGGCATCTATTAAGCACAAGTAACCAAATAAGGAAGTTATGCTTCGGAATACCCCCTGAGCACCACACTAGGTTGTACCAAGGTACAAGTGGCAATGATCCCTTAATAGCCTTATATATTTTTCCTGTTGAGTGACTATCTCGAAGCTGATCATTGATCCACCATGTGTAGGTGTCTGGTTCCTCCGAGAGCTCAATAGTTGCTAGTTCCATCTGAACAGTTACTTGACGGTCCGATCTAGCTAGAGGAAGTCTCCAACCACCTTGTCTCCATAAATCTGCCAGCAGTGCATCCTTAGGGACACCCCTATAGCCGTCATTCTTCAGGTAATTGGATAAGCTACCAACACTGCTCCAGTTATCAGTCCAAAACTTGCAAGAGGCTCCATTTCCCAGTTTCAGCTTGATCCATGAGTATGCCTCTTCTCGATACTTAAGTAATTTGTTTGTTAACCAGGATAAGCGATTGTTTGGTTTGCGAGTCCAGAAGTTACTGAGGTTCCCGGAGAGGACAACTTTCTTATACCACGCTACCCACACAGAGCCCGACCTAAAGAAAAGGAGCCAGATAAGCTTAAGCATACACGCTTTGTTCCAAACACTCAGGTCCCAAAGCCCTAACCCTCCTTCTCTTTTATCATTCACCACTACACTCCATGCAACACGAGCTGAATGATGCCCATCTGTATTTCCTTTCCAGAGGAAGGCTCCTGAGAGGGAGTTGAGGATATCTATGCACCTCTTTGGGAGAATAAACGCTGAGCACCAGAAGTTAGCAATACCTGCTATCACCGTTTTCAGTAATTGAAGTCTCCCTGCGAAAGAGAGAGCCTTCGTTGACCAGCCATTAAGAGTGCTCTTCACTTTCTGTATCAAGGGTGCACAATCCAGGAGAGTGAGCTTCTTTGTACAGAGAGGAACACCAAGGTACCGGATAGGAAGCTGACCATGAGTAATCCCAGTTTGGAGCTTGATTTGATCAATCTCCGGTTGAGCAAGGCCAGAGGTATAGAAACTCGTCTTGGGAAGGCTTATAGCTAACCCTGAAGCAACTTCAAATTCTTTTGGTACCGCAATAACGTTCTCAACCGAGTTGGGAGATCCATCAACAAAAATCAACAAATCATCTGCAAAGCAAAGGTGCGTTAATTTTAGCCCTTCACATTTGTAGTGATAGTTAATTTTACCTTCCTCAGCTGCTTTGTCTAACATTGCAGATAAACAGTTCATTGCGAGGACAAAGAGGTAAGGAGAGAGCGGGTCACCCTGCCTTAATCCTCTACTTCCCTTGAAATAGCCATGAACCGCTCCATTAAACCCCACAGAGAAGGAAGGAGTGCAGATGCAAGCTTCTAACCAACGGATGTAAGTTTCTGGAATCTCTATACCTCTCAAACAGCTAAATATAAATTCCCAACGAATAGTGTCAAAAGCCTTGGCTATATCAACCTTAATGGTGATGCGTTTTGGCCCTGTTGACTTGTGATAACCATTAACAAGCTCAGCTGCAAGTAACGTGTTTTCTACTAGGAGCCTCCCTTTAATAAATGCCGTTTGGTTTTTTTGAACCAGGTCAGGTAGAATGGGCTTCAACCGAGAGACCAGAAGCTTTGAGATGACCTTGTACAGAGTATTAAGACAGGAAATAGGTCTGAAATCAGAAACTTGAGTAGCACCATGGAATTTTGGGACCAGAGCCAATATAGTAGCATTAGTAGCCTTTGGGAGGAAAGCAGTGCGAAAGAAGTGAAGGATAATCGCGACAGTTTCGTCTCCTAGTACTCCCCAAGCAGCCTTGTAGAAGGCAGAGGTAAAACCATCCGGGCCTGGAGCCTTATTCGCATTCAGTCTAAACATGATTTTTGTGATTTCCTCTTGCGATGGAATCCTCATCATTGCACTCTTAGTTTCAGGGGAACAACGGTAACTGATCAGGCTTTGGAACCAAGAGAGAGAGGTGGACAAATGAAGCAGAATTGGTGGACTCAGAATGGACTGAAAGTGGCTCACTGCCATCCTACTCATTTCAATTGGATCATCAACAAGAGAACCTGACAAGGTGGAGAAGGACCAAATGGCATTGAAAGCATTTCTGATTCTTGTCATGTGGTGAAAATACGCAGTATTGAGGTCACCTTCTTTTAACCAATTTATACGAGACCTTTGTTTGAAATAGGCTTCTTCAATTCTTCGCAGAAAATCCCATTTTTCATGCAAGGTTTTTTCCTGTTGAAAAAGATCAGCGGTAGGGTTAGCAAGAGCTTGTACCTGCACAGATTGAAGCAAACAGTTAGTTTCTCTCACACGATTTTGAATGTCTGAGAAATTCTCTCGAGAAAGTGTTTTTAACTCTCGTTTTAGTGTTTTTTGCTTTGCACACAGGATGAACAAACATGGCTCCATGGGATGTAGATTTCCAGCAAAAGACCAAGCAGTTTCAATCGTTTGGAGGAATTTCGGGTGGGAAGTAAGGAAATTGAAAAATTTGAAGGGTTTTGTTCCCCCAGTGGGGAGGGTTGCGTCGAGGTTTAAGAGGCAAGGGGAGTGATCAGAGAACTCAGGGGCCAAGAAGGACGCCACACTGTTTGGGTAAGTGGTAAGCCAACCATTATTGACAAGGGCTCGATCAAGTTTTTTACAAACAGGGTTTGAAGGACTTTTATTTGACCAGGTAAACAAGGAGCCTTGATAGCGGAGGTCAAAAAGCTCTAGCTGCAAGAGACAGTCACGTAGCTCCATCATTCCGGAGGTCAGATGGTTAACCATCAAACTGGAGTGCTCACTTGGGTGAATAATCTGATTAAAGTCCCCACAGACCATCCAAGGTAAGGAATCTAACTGGAACCTATGATGGAGGTCAAGAAGCTCACACCACAGGTCAGTACGATCATCACTGGTATTTGGAGCGTAAATGGCTGTGAAATAGAACCTGTGACCGCCTTGAATTGTCACTTCACAGGTAATCAAGTGTCGGGACCGATGAAGGACAAGCACAGTGACCGGAGACTTCCAAATGATCACTATTCTTCCACTCTCTTCTACTGCATGGTTTGAGGTAAAATGCCAACCAGGGCAGGTAAGGTTCATGACACGGTTCAGATTTGATTCTTTAATATGGGTCTCAATTATAGCACCAAAAGAAGGCTTATTAATAGCAAGCCAAGAAACAAAAGGCCGATGCTTATCCGGGTTGTTTAGCCCTCGGACATTCCAAAAAAAGGGTTTTATATACATTAGAGGGTTAAAAGAGGTTAAAGGGTCTGAGAAAACTCTTCCGTTGCCGGAAGACTTTTCACAGTGGTGGAGGTTGTGGGGTCAGAAGCTAAAGGAATGGAGGGGCATAAAGTGGTTTTAGTTTGGTTAGGAATGGAATCAGTTTGTGTTAGGGACAAAGGGGTTGACGAAAGCACCTCAAAAGGGTTGGGAGAGAGAATTACTGAACGGGGGGAGATGAAGTGGAGCAGTCCATGGGGGAAGGATGTGAGTCTAAAAGAGTTGATTGGGTGATGGTGGACTGGGGTTTGTCTAACTGAGAGACGGTAGACTGGGGATTGTCAGACTGGGAGATGGTAGACTGAGGGGGGATAGACTGGGGTGTTTCATTAGTAGGAGGTGTAGCAGAGCATTCTGGCCTTGTAGAGGAGACTTGTTCTTTGCCCTTCTGGCCTTTAGGGATAAAGACTTTCTTAAGAGGTGCCTTGTCTTTCTCCTTACTTTCCTTTATAGCTTCAGCTTCTTTCGTTTCTGTCCATGAAGGTTTAGCAGTAGGGCAGAATCTAATAACATGGCCTATTTCCTTGCAGTTCGAGCAAGTAGGAGGCAATCATGGGTATTCAACCGAGATGGTGATGATTTCTCCACTATCTCTCATAATCTCAACAGAAGAAGGCGGAGGTACGTTTAAATCACGTTCCACTTTAACATGAGCCTCGGAAATACTTACTAGATTACGAGTGAAGTCATCCATCTCTTTAGGCTCTCCAACGAGGCCAGCCACGAGGCTTATTCCTTTGTGATGCATAAGGTCGAATGGCATCCCTTTCAGGTGAGCCCAGATAGGTATAGCATTGAGATCCGTGAGAGCCCCACCAGATGAGTCCCATTGGGCAACTAAGAACATGCAATCACCAACATACCACATCTTTTTTACCAATACCTTAGTACGGATGTACTCATTTGGCAACCGTACCAGCATAGAGTTGTTGGCGTGGTTAAGGTGAATTTCCAGTTTCTGTCCTCTGCCCCACATATGACTAAGAACACTCTGAATGTGCTTGTAAGTCGGTAGCAAACCTTTAAACTTTCCAATAATAAAATCTTTGTGAATAGCAGCGCCTTCATGGAACACAGAGTCAGAGATGGCTAAACGTGGGGGACCATCAGTTAAGGGAACAGCAGGAGCCAACCGGGTGAGGGTACGATCTGCTACTTTCCTCAACTTTTGAGCTAAAGTAGCCGGGGGAACATGGATGGGAGAAACAGTAGGAGGGGGGGAAGTAGTAAGGGGAGTAGTAAGGACAGGAGGAAAGGGGATAGTTGAGTCACCTTGCTGCTGGAAAGTAGGTAAAGGAAGAAGAGGCGTGGAAGCTGGTACAATAAGGGGGCCAGTAGTGTTGGGAGGAACAGAGGGTACAGTACGGGATGGGGTAGTAGGAGGAACAGAGGGTACAGTGCGGGATGGGGTAGAAGGGGGAACAGTTTTAGATGGGGTGATAAATTTACGAACCACCTTAGGCGGAGCTTGAGGGAGGAGACCATCAGTTTGAGTTTGGGCCGCAGGCTTTACTGTAGCACCAATTTCAGATCTAGGGTTAAGTTTCAGGGTTTGATGGTAGGAATTAAGAATAGCTTGGGCCTGGGCATTCACTACCACAGGAGTAGACTTGTGTTGAGCAGGTAGAGCAAGAATCACATTCTCAGTCTCATGGAGAGTAGTACGAGATTGTGGAGAGAGGGAAGCAGGGGAAACAGGGAAGAGAGGAGGAAAGTCAGATAAGGAGATGAGGGGTGGGTTATCGGGTGGGTCAGGGGGGAGAAAGGGGGGATGAAAGGAACTGCCTTCAGCCAAAGCTGAAGCTGGATTTTGGCCGGAAATCTGATCCACCGGGAACCAGCGATTCGCCTTCATTTTTTCTTTTTTTTTATTTACAGTATGTTAACAAACTAGCTTTTGTAAATTAATTATGTTTTGTATATTTTTTAAAAAAATGCTAGTAGTATATAGTAGAATCACTTATCCAACACATAAAATTGGGAAATTTAGTAAATAATTACAGAAAATAGCAGAATTACGTTTTAAAAACAAGAATAAAATTCTGCATATCATTTTGACTCCATGTATATTAATTTAAAAGGTTCTTTAATTTACGTGTGCAATCAAGTTCAAGTAGAACGTGGGACAAACAATATACACAGATTTCGTTTCTAAAAAAATCCAGTTAACCAAAGAGAATAAACAATTAGTTATTTTAATTAGTCCAAATCAAAGTCCACACTTGAACACTACTATATTATTATAATATGATAAAATCGATATTTTTATGTGATTGGTCCATATCACATACTGTATAATAATGGTAGGCCCTAGAGAGAGACTGAATCATACGTGCGATGAAGGCGCGTGAAGTGAAGATGAATATAGTACGCAGCTGACGTGGCGTGTTCATGCTTTCCTTCTTTGCATCCCAATAATAAAATAAATATATTTGTAGAAAGAAGGAGAAAGAAACACTTTTGATTGAGAGACCCCAAAAATAAAAATGTGAAAAAAAACCCCAAAAAGAAACAAAAATCGTTAATAGAGCCGATCGATATCTTCGCCGCTGAAATCTGAAGATTGATTTGAGAATTACAGTTACTGAGACTCGTCTCCGTCATCTGAGATCGGAAATTTTTATCCTGTGATTTTTCTCCCCGTGATTTTGTTGACTGTGTTGTATCATTTCGGAGGTGGAAGGAACTATTCTAGGGTTCTTCTTTACTAGATGAAGTGAGAAACTTGATTGAGTACCACCACCACGATTATTATAATCTCCACATCAGATTACCAAATCGGACAAAGGAAACCCCCTATGATCGGACAAGAGAGAAGAGGTTAGATCTTCTGTTCTGTGAAGCTGCAATAACCCCTAAAAGGTTTCTTAGACAAATATGGTTTCGCTACTACTACTACTGTGAGTTCCTTGGAATCAGAACTGTGTTATACTAGGGGATATTTTTGTTGTTGTGTGTATATTTTTAGGGAACATAGAAAGATGCATGGTAGGCAACGTAATCTTGGGAATGGTTACAGATCTGGTTCTATTGGAATGGGTTCTCGAATTTCCCCTGATCGTCCTATGAGAGGACATGGTTTCTATGGTTCTGATCACCAGCACCGTGGCTTTAACCGTGGATACGGACGAGGTAGGGGACGCTCTAAATCATACCAGAATCAGCTGCCTCCTCCTCTCCCTCATCCACCTGTGCAACGTAGAAGTGGTGGTGGTAATGACGTTTTCATGGAGGCAGGTCGTCTAGCAACAGAGTACTTGGTTTCTCAAGGTGTTTTGCCACAAACTGTGCTTTCCAATAAATGGCAGAATGGTAGTAATTTCAGGAAGCAGTCTGGTGGTGAGTTTCAGAGTTCCAGGTCACAAGATGCAGCGCGAATGGATGATGCTTCAGCTCCTCCCCAGATAAGAGGAGGTATATTGATGGCTATAGCTCAGCTGGCTCCAGGAATAGTTTGAAAGGAAGGAGGTCTCACTCTAACCGTTATGATTCGGATTTTGGGAGGAGTGGTTCTTGGTCTGAGAGAAGTAAAGCGGCGTTTGAGGCCGAGACTGGTGATGACTCTGTGTCTGGGCATCAAGAAGAGCAGCCACTTGCTGAAGACATTGCTAGTTCTGTTCAGCGGTCAGCCTCCGGTGAGTTCATGAGAAAGCGTGAAGGAGCGGGTGACTCTGAGTCTGTGCTGGACAAGTACAATCTCCAGGATGAGGCACAGTCTAAGACAGGTTCCTCGAGTGCCGGGAAAGAAATAGTACAGGATTTTGAAATCTCAAAAGTATCCGAAGGTTCTTCTAGCTTGAGTGCTGGATCAGGAGAGATGAAAGGTAGGTCTGTTGGTAATAATGGTGGAGAGAATGAGAACCAGACCGCTACCGAAGATGGATCTATCCATCAACGTTTTGAAGATGCATCTATTGATCAACATTGTGGAGGCGATGAATCATACACCAAGAGTGATATTGATTTGGCAACGCTGTGTAAATTTGAGAAGGTGCCTACGAGGACACGCTCTTCTCTGACTGCAAAGGTCCCAAGGCATTATTTGAGTCAAAATATCAAGGAAACCACTCGTGATTCTGGACTCCTAGAAGAAGATCAAACCCAAAAACGATGTGAGACTCGAGACCAGTCATCTGGAAAAGCTGATAGTACTGGCGATGAAAATATCAGTTACCAAGTTGAAGCTTTGGCTCTTGTTCAATTTGTTGAGAATAGTACATGTCATAGGTCTAATTCTTTCCCCAATAGCATTCTCAGGGATAATAGTGAGAAAGATTCAGGATCAAAATTGCCTAATCTGCACAGATCACAGTCGGTGGGGAAAGTAGGTGATAAACGGGCTTGTGAAGACAGTGACTTGGAGGAGGCAGCAAAAAGACAGAGAGATTGGGTTCCTTTGCCAGTTTCTGAAGCCAATGAACGCGAAACCCAATGCAAACCTGAAGAAGAAGAAGAAGAAGAAGAGCCAAGCTCATTCAACAAAAGACTTATTGACCGTGCTGCTGGAAGAAGGTTCAGCAATGAAAGTCTGGTTAATAACTCTACACACACGGGCGAAATAGGTCCTGGGTATGCTGAAGAACACCAGCTGTTTCCTGCTTCGTTTAAGATCTGTGACCTAAATCTAGGAGGAGCGTCAGATGTGAATGATGGCAAAAGGGGATCTGGTAAAGCAGTTGATTTTGATCTCTCAATCAGCAGTTCTAGTAAGTCTCTTGAGTTCAGTACCAGTACTCGGATGAGCAATGGTAAAGAGATAGAAGTGATTGATTTGGATGATGATTCTCCAGAGGTGGTTAAGTCCAGCAATGATCAGGGAAGAAAGTACGGCTAAGTCCTACTCTTACACCTATATACACACATGTTTAACATTTGGCTAATGGGTTTTTTTTGACAAACATATCTAACAGGCAAGAAGCTGCTCCATATATGGGGATTGATGATGTTCCAGACTACAATGAAGGACTCATGATGGTAGAGTTTCTTGATTCCTTTGGAAACATTCCTCCAATAAACCCGGGTAGCAGTAGTGTGCCACAGAGTAACAACACAGTTAGCCTTCAAGATCGAGAGGTACTTACTCTACTTGTCAAGTGTTAGGCTTCAAGATAGAATTGGGTTTTGGTGCTAACTAACTTCCTCTGAAAACGTCTCAGGGAGCTATTGGAAATGACCAAGTAGCAAATAACACAGACGATGATTCGATATTCATGTCACTGGGCGAAATACCACTGAGTAAGTCGATATCAGTTAACTTGTTAAGAGTGTTTTATATTCGCCTTTGTTATTAGCTTTTTATATAGCTGATTAACTCATTATGTGTGTGCAGCATTCTTGCAAGCTTGGGACCAACCTCCAGCTCGAGGCTACGAGAAGCCTTTCTGATTCGCCTTATATTATGTATTTTTCTCTCTCTATCTCTCTCAGTGTAATGAGTGTGTAGCCCATATCGTTTGCGTTAATCCTCTCGGATGTAAGATTGTGATGTTTTGTGTTTGATGATCGTAACCTTGTAATCTCCTTCTGTTTATTCTCCAGTCCAGTGTACCCTATGTTTTTAGGTTAGTTGAAAGGTTTCATTCAACTTTACATCAGTGCCTCTAGAACAATGTAAAAAATAGAGAACCAAAGCCACAAGGCATTATTATCAAATGATATTTTGTTAGGAATGAATGAGGTGTCCAATCTGACGGTAAAAAATGACTAAAGTTGATGCTGAGAGGGCATCCGATTTTGCCACGTGTTTTATTCCAACCACCCACACGTCCATGTTGTTCGTTTTTAACACAAAAAAAAACCGATTTTTTTTTGTAAAAGGAACAAAATTGATCGTGAGGAAAAAAAGAAAAAGGAATAAACTTTATATTCCGACAATGAAACTTTCCACATTGAAGGGGTTAATATAGATAGATAGATCTGCGAATCCGATCATCGAATCGGGATTAGGGTTTTCACTTTTTCTTCTTTTTGCGTTTTCGTACCCTCTTCCAATAACACGCGTATGTATGTATGTATGTATGTATGTATGTGTTCTTCTTCCATTGATTGAGCTTGTTGAATTTTAAGAAATCATTCATTGCTCTTGATTGATCTGGTAGACGTTGGTGGGCGCATGGTAGGCAAATTTCACACCTTTATATATAATTCGTGTCAAGGAACGAATGAGTTTTGTATAACTTTGGGGGGTGAGTTGACTTTTGATTATTCCCCGCTTGATTGTATTTTGGGATCGGTTTTTGTTTTTTGTTTTCTTTTGGGTTATTGATTTTGAGCTACCGTTACCTTGCTTCTAAAGCCGATATGATTTTTGGAATCTTGTGAATTTTGAGGGAGAGAGAGATTTTTTGATGGATTTGGAGAGTGAAAGCTCTGCGCTTGAGTCTGTTGACGATAATGTTTTGATTCAACAAAGTGCTAGCAACAACAACGTTGCTGATGATGATGATGGTAGGAGTTTGGACAACGGGTCTTTCTCTGATGAGAGTGTGAAACTTGTTTCCACTTGTTCTTCTACTTGTGTTGAAATCGGTAATAACAATAATAAACCCATGGATGATTTTGATTCACCTGGTGCGGGTTCTTCTTCTCCTGTTTCCAAGGGACGAGGTTTGAGAAAATGGAGACGGATCAGGAGAGACCTTGTTGTTGTTAAGGACACGTCTGCCAATACGGAGAATAATAGTAGCAAAGTTTTGAAAAAAAGGGTGTCAGGTGCTGCTCATTCACATGGTAAACAGATGCTGTTTCAGTCATCCGAAGTCGAACAAGAGAGTCAAGGATCTGTTGGTTCTGTGAATATGTTGAAAAGTACCGGTGATGGTTTTGATTTACTTGGGAGTAGTGGTTATGACTCTAGGTTTGTGGCAGGGATTGGTTTCTCAGCTGGTATTGATTTAGAAAAGGATGATGATCGTAGTAGCAGCAAGTCCTCGACGGCTGCAAGAGCTCCTAAGGTTATTAGGTATGAGAAGCCAATGATTAGTTCAGGTCAGAGAGGAAACAGTCGTGTAGAGAATAGTAAGAAACATAGAGGAGATAAGGGGCTCGATATTGACAAGGATAATTCCAGCTTGGAGTCTGATTCAAGAAAGCAGAGTGGGAGAATGATGGATTTCAATAGTCGAGAAAATGGCGATGAAGGAGAAACTTCAATGAGAAAAGATGATGCGGGAGGAGAAGGAGAAGAGTCGGTAAACACGAACGATCGTTATTCAGAAGAACTTGATCCATTAACAGAGGCCATCGACGGTTTCTTGGCCTTGCGAGATGCTCTTGAGAAAGGTATAGCAATCTAAACTTGCATTATTTGTTACTACTGTTCCATATCCTATGTCTTGTTATAAGCGAGAGCCTGCATTCTCATGTTGGAATCAACTAATAACGTGCATCACATGAAAAATGATTTATTATGTTTAATGGGATGCAGAGGTTCAGCAATTTCAGGAGATCGGGAAGGAACCAATGCCACAACATCATGAACAAGCCAGCGAAGTAAGTTCACCTCACTCGGAGATTGTAACCCTGGTTAATAATGTTGAGCAACTGGAGATCAAGCTAGAAGAAACAAGGTCCATGCTCGAGGTGAAAGAATCACACATCCGTGAGCTTGAATCCACCACGAACCATAACAAACACTCGTTGGGAGGGACAGAGACCGTGGTTGAAGATATCTTCCGGCAAAAGATTGAGGCCGAGATTGAATATCTGATATACTCAAGATCTATTGATAACTTGAACAGTCAGATGAAGTTGATTGATGAAGAAGAGTCATTGGCAAAAGAGCAAACCCATGAGGCGCTGAACAAGCTAGGAAAAGTACAAATGAAGGCTGCAAATTTAGCAAACAGAGCTCAAGACCTGCAAAACGAGTGCATAGAAATCACCGGAACCATCAAGAAGACAGCATGTAAGACCACTTCATGCTTTCTTATACAGTTAGTATTGATGCTAACAGTAGTTTTGTCGTTCCTGTCTCAATTGTTGCCGAAGCCAGATATTGTTGTACCCACATGACATTTGATTTTTGATGCAAACTGAGTTTTTCTTTGGCTTTTGGCTTTTCTTGTTAACATTTCGGCTATAAGTTTTGCCTCTGGTAATAAAATTGATCAAGATAAGTCTCGCTTCTTCTTTTGTTGTTTTTTCTTTTCTTTGGAGATAAAACTAGTCTCTACAGTCTACACTTGGTCAGTAACAGAACAGTTTGAGAATTCTATCTATTTTGTTAGCTAATAAGGTATCAAAGTGCAAGTGTTCGCTAGCTCTTTCACTTTCCTTTGGTTGAATCAAGTCAGCACTAAGAAAGCCAACACAGCAGTCGCAGCAGTGATCAACAGCGTGATGAGATGAGGAGGGTTCGAATCAGCGGTTGAGGAGGCTTTTAGGTTTGGTGAATAGAAAGGTGGTATAGGGCAAACAAGTCCATCTTTCCTTTCTCTGCACTCGTTAGCGAAAAGACCAGGAGGGTAGTTACCGTAAATATTCATGTAGCTGAACATTGTCTGTGCACAATCACTATTCATGTCGTTGATCTCAATCGCGTAACGACATGCAAACTCTTTAAACGCCAAACAACATTCTTTAGCTGGAAACGCTGGACCTTTGCACCGCCTTGTCAAGACCTTGTAGTCCATATACTCAAAGTTAACTTCACATTCTGTTTCAAACCAAACGAAAACACCAGTGCAGTGTCACACCACTTATGTATATGGCACAAATTTGATATACCAACCCAATCAGATTTGAAACTTAACCAAACAACCCACCCACAAAAGTACTATTAGATATTAAAATCAAGATTGAGCAAGTTGGTTTTGTTATGAGTCCATGTATTATACACTATACAGACATCAATATTACATGTCATCAGACTTATATATCATTCACACATATGCAAAAGCAAAAGTAAATGAGTCCATAGACTTATATAACTCACACATCAATATTGTTAATTAGACATGTCAGTGAGTCTTGTATTACTCACACATCGGCTTACAAAAGCAAAAGTAAATTGCCAAATATATCTAACCTATCAAATTAAAAGGGATACGTTACATACTTACTTTTCTTGGCATGAAGAAGGTTCCTTCCACTAACCGAGGTCTGACATTCGAACACGTTATCTACAATTAAGGACCCAGATCATAAGTTTATTACCATGCATCTCCAAAAACCCAAAAATAACTAATATGAATATGGGGGAATAAGGAAGACAATTATAAAAGACATACCCGAGATGGAACTCGAAGTGGAGAGAGATATCAATAATAATGCTATCGGAAGGAATAATAATAGTGTCAGCTCCATGAATTGTTTTTGTTACATGAGCTGATAAAAAAATCAAATGAAAGAATACTCGAGCAAGGTTTTTTTTTTTTCTAATGTTAATTTCGAAACCTTATTAGGGAGACGACAGATAACATAGGAGAAATTAACGTTTTCCTAATTTAAACGGTAGTTGTTTTGAAAACGCCAGAGCAATTAAATGACTTAAACAACTACTAGAATGAAAAAGTAAACAAACCCTTGGAAGTTAATTTATGTTTATTTGTTTTAAGAACCCCAAATATCTAATTATTTCAGAAAGCCCCTCAACTTTTTGAGACAAAAACACTCTGAAACATCCATACATTAACAATTTTTGTAGACTGTTAAAAATGAACTAAGTCCAAGATTGCAACAATGAAAAAATTGCAGATGATACATAAAGTGTATGAAAATAAAATGTTTGATTGTGCATAAAAATATAAATGCAATAAGTTATTATTGTCGACATTGGATCACAACAAAATCATGTACATTTCTTGCATGGACCAGATTATAGAATAGCATTATTTTTTTAATTAGGGTGATCAATTGAAATATTAAACCACGTACGTCCTAGTGGGAATTAGGGTGACTCTCTCTACTCTCTAGTAAATTATATACAATATTCCCTAGAAATTATTTAGTTATTGATTTTAGTTAGCAACCGTTGGAATAATTTCGTGTTTTATGATAAAACGAATGAAAATTTTATATGAAGGAGAGTTAACTGTTTTCTTATTGATTATACTATCAAACTATATAGTATATATACCAAACCATTACTTAATGGATAATTAAGTGATTGCGTAATTGCTCTCTGATTATCTTACTCGTCATGCATGCAAAGTCAATTTGGACGTATTCATCATGATGAATGCTTACTGTTTCTGTGGAACTTCTACTTATAGATAAAGTTTGATCATAATTTCAAAACTGCTCCTAATCAATGTCCACCCATCTCTACTCTCTAGTGCGTGTTTGTTTTTTTGCTTCAAGGATATATATCTTTTTATCACACCAAAAGTAAAATTCAAATTTCACACTAGTGTATATATAATTTGGTCATGAGTATATATATATGATTGATTGAATATTATCCCAAGCAATACATACATATATGTACTGGTGAACAAAAAACCCAAGTCAAGAATTGGAAACCTAAGTTGTATGTGTGCGTTTTTGTAACTTGTAAGTGGGGATAGCATGCATGAGTACCTGGTAGACGAAATGCGATGACATAATAACGAATGTACAATGTTATAGTTGTTGGTGATATTAGCCCACTCATAAACTGATACTACAAAATTATATTACTTGTTATTTATGTACATTATCAAGGATATACTCATTTTTTTCTTTCATCAATTCATGTATATCTATTTGGCACAGCTGGAACATAAGTTGCATAACATCAATTAACTTACGTGGAATTCCACTTATTGAGAGTTTTTGAGCATTTTCAAACTTTCCCCTATTGTCCATTTTTGATATTAGATGTTAAGGTTCTCTACGGCATTCCGAATATACTTAAAAGTAAGCATTGGTAGATGACGCATGGAACACCTTCAATTGCATACATGTATGTGTGTGCATGTATCTGCGGCTATATAAATACGTTCCATGATCCTTCCTTGTTTCACCACTTAATCATTAATTAGAAGAGTACAGAGATAATTACCCCGAAATTAATCATGCTTACTTCAGCCATGGAGTTCTACAGTCGCTTCCCTCAGGTGCATGAGTCAGGAGAGCAAGTGAGGATAGGAAGCTTTGGCAAGGACAAAGCTCTGGATAAAACTGTTGGTACACTGCTGAGGTCAGCATACGGTTCACTTTATGGAGATCCAATGGCGGTAGACATTGTGACCGATGACAAGAAAAAACTTGATTTTCACACCATCTATCATGGACTTCACGAAAAGATCTTTTCTCAACTGCATATGCCGGATAGCCTCCATGTGGCCACTGCCGGAGGTTTGGAATGGCTCTCGAAGGTATTCAACAATTTAATCAGCAGAAATAAAATTGAAAAATGTCGAACAAATTAGATCTTAGCTAGACCAAAAAAAAAAATAGATCCATTTTAATTCTATAACTGCGTTATTATATTCTTTTCTAGGTACCGACGAAAGTAAAGGAGGAAGGCTGGAACAAAGGGAAGGCGTGGATAGAAGGGGCTGATCAGCAAGTGGTGAGGGCATACGCGGAGCAAGCGGAAGAAGACTTATTGAACTTCTTGAAGTATCGGAAAAATGAGATCAAGATCGGAGGATCATTGTTTATGATGATTGGTGGTCGACCTTCCTGGTCGAAGAACCAATTAGGTGACAATGACAAAGACTCGAGTCTCAAGCATCCTTTCACAAGTTACATGGATCAAGCTTTGCAACGTCTAGTAGACCAGGTTAGACAATAATTAAAAGTCCATGATGATGTCACTTGTATATTATTAATTTAACATATGGATTTTAGATATAACGTTTTTTTTTTTTTTTGGTGCGTGTATAAAAGGATGACTTAGACGTGAAGAAAAGAGATGTTTTCAACATCCCAGTGTACTTGAGAAGTACGGAGGAGGTCAAGGCGGCGATTGATCGTTGTGGTGGTTTCCAAATAGAGAAAATGGTCAATCTGAAGATAGCCGACAACATGAACGCGACTCCAGTGACGTGGATTGCAGATCCGTCACTATACGGTAAGAAAAGGGCTGATTTGGCTGAAGACGTTGCTGGCCAGTTCATTACGGATCGTTTCGGTGCGGATATGAAAAATAAGCTCTTCAAACGATACGCAGAGGTAGCTAAAGCCGATACCACTCTTATCGACAAACCTTGTTTCTTCCACATGATCGCCGTTTCCGTCACTCGCATTTGATATATTCACATATATCAAAATTAAGAATAATAATGCCTTTTTAATATACGACTGAATAGTGAATACTACTATATGTGGCCGAATTATGTAATAAGTTATTTTATATAAGATGTGGTGATTTATTAATTTTGAGTTATTGGTATGTGGTATATTGATCTTTAGATTCATTGAATAATTATTCTAATTTTAACTCGAACATATAATGTTTAAATGTGGTTGCCGGTCTGATATAAGTATAACTATACCAAATTATATATAATTAAAATGAGTTATGGATATATTAAAATTTTCATAAATATATATCCAGTGGTTATCAAATGCTGATCACACCAAAAAAAAAAAAAAAAAAAACCTACATTCAGTTAATGAATACAATCAACTAATTTTAAAAATTAATATTTAAAAGATCTCTAATATTATTGCTGGATATATCATATATGTGATTCATCACAGAAAACAAAAGGAATATTAATAAATTGCCATATCCTAAACTTCAAATTTCCCTATGAATTTATGTCAAAAAGTGAGTTATCCCATTTACAGATCTGCATTGTTTAATTCTTTTGGATATTTTTAGCCACTGATTTGTTACAATGTAAGTTGCTAGTATGTGTTTTGGTATAAAAATCTCCTACAAAAACTAGAGATAAATAATAATTTAAAAACCACCATAAACAATAAACACACAACACAATGATATTATATCATTTTATTTTAATTATTTCTATGAGAGGACGCCATATCACCTCATTTCAGTTCAAATGAATTAAACAATGCATATCACCTTATCCAAACGAATTAAACAATGCATATCACCTTATTAATTGTTTTAAGAAACAAATCTAATAAACTTTTTTTGTGCTTTACATTAACATGAACCTAGACATACATAATATATATATATATATATATACACATTAAACATGCAAAAAATAAACTGAACCAAAAACAGACACCATCAATTAAAGCCAAGGTGTTAAAAACAAGAGCCATGGAAGAGAAGACAAAAGAAATCCATAGAACAACTACACAATCTTTATCGACTAGTTTTCATGGCCACAACAAATGCGATGATGATGGAGTATTTTCTGATCATAAATATATTCCCGTTGATCTAACGAGGGATATACTAATGAGACTGCCTGCAAAATCTATATTGAGATTCCGATGTGTATCAAAGCTATGGTGGTCGATCACCACCCAACAAGATTTCATCAACTCCTTCGCGGTTCGACAATCATCAATTCCTCGCCAAAGTCTTCTCCTCACATTCAACCAAGACGATACAACACAAATCTTCTGCTCGCTTCCATTTGATGAGAAGTCCATCACAACTTATTCTGACGTGAAAAGTTTTCATTTTACGCCCCCTATAAAAGGTCGATACGAGTACTATCGAATCTCTGTCCATGGCTTGATCTCTTTCCAAAATTTTACAGAGGTTATAATTTGGAATCCCACCATGAAAGAGCATGTAACCTTGTCCAAGCCTATTGACATGTCTAAGTACGTAGTAAGCTTTTTAGGATATGATCCTACGGAGAATACATACAAGCTACTTTCATTGGCAGAATGTCTTGGGTGTCGGGACACATTTCAAAAGCCACAAATTCTTACACTGGGCAGTCAAGAATCATGGAGGGTGACTGAGAATAGCCCTCTACATTATTTTAAAGGTTTTGGGTATTCCATCAACGGAGTTGTGTATTATGAGGCAAATATATCACGTAAGAGCGTTGAGATAGTCATTATGAGTTTTGATGTGAGGTCTGAACAGTTCAAATCACTCCAAATACCTGGTGACGTCGTTGGATCAACGCTTGATAACTTGATTCATGAATCTATTATGAGTTACCAAGGAAAATTAGCATGGGTTTGCTCTAATTTTGATTTTATCAAGATATGGGTTTTGCAGGATGCTGATAAACAAGAATGGTCGTATAAAGATAATATTATACCTCTACCTCAAAGAGATTTGCTTAGGAGTGCTACGTTAAAAGGTGCGACTGATAGCGGTGAATTTATTTATCTACGGACGAAATTAAGGTTTAAGGATATTTCTGCTTTTTATTATGACCCCGTGAGAAAAAGTGTCCGAAGTGTCAAAGCACTTGAATATGATACATTTAGGCGCTTCTATGGATCTTGTAACGAGCCCATGTATTGTCTCGAACCTATTCCGGATCACATTGAGAGTCTCATGTCTCTTAAGGACATTTGTTCACCCTTTGTGTAACTCTTTCATGTCTTTTAGCTTTTGTTGTAATCGTGTAGCTTATTATATTTGATAGTTTGTGATTCCGCAGCATTCGTGCTTTTAAATGAAAACTATTGATTTTTTTTTTCTTATTTTTTTTTTTATTTTTTTATTTTTTTTTTGTTGTTTTTGTCAGTTAAGTTTTTACTTTTTATATTGAACCAATTATTTATGTTTTTCAACAATATCTGAATTTTGTTGTAAAGCCACGCATTTCCATATGCATATGTTTAGCCACATATTAACCACTGATCGAAAAAAAGCCACATATTAACCACTAATAAGAATTTGTTATATTTGTGCCTAGCTGAGGCTAATCATCAATTTCTAAATGATCATGAATTTGTGTTGTGGATTATATGAAGAAATGACAGCATATGTCAAATATTTGTTAATATATAAATTAATTACTTACTTATAGCAATTTATATATTGATAATTAGTGAAATAACTTGTAGACCAAAACACTCTTCGATCAATACATAATTAATTGTAGCTAAAAAAGACACTGAGCTTCTAAGCAAGTTGTGTAAGAAAAAGTGAGAAATATGGAAATTGGGGAAGTGTCTATAAGACTATCTCCAATTGTTTTCCCTATTTATTTCTTTATAATAGAGGAACTCTATAATAGAGATGAATTTTACTTTAATGGTCCGATGAAGAAGCTCTTATTCAGTTATCCTTATTCAGTTATCCTCATAACGAAATGTGTCGAAACGTTTGTATCTTTCTGTTTTGCCAACTTTAATATTTTTATCTAAGAATATATTTACGGTGATGAAATAAATATATATTTGTTTTTGTCATTATTCACAACTTCAATATTACAGTAATTATACACCTTAGAAAATCCTTTTATCTAAACTTGTAAGAGAGATTGAAACGAACCAAAAACCCCCAATAAAATTCAACCAAACCCAAATCAAAATTGAAGAAAAATCCAAATATACCATAAACCAAAAAGAAAAAATTAAGATTCTCAAAATTCTTAGGAAAATCTTATAAAGTTATTAAAAATTCTTAAAAAATTCTTAAAAAGTAATGATCTTTTAACACATGAAAAACTTGGATATTTCATATTCACAATGAAATACTATTTAGTAAAATTTAATAGAAATTTATCATTTTATATTTATTTCATGTAAGCTTTTAATTTAGAGCATGATACACATAAGAACGACATATATCAAACTATGTATAATCTATCTTTTAGTAAAATTAGAAATATGTTATTAATCCATTTATATCTACACTAGTAATTAAGCTTTTATGTATTGCTTTCGTACTCTTGCTTGCGGATTATATGACAGAATATGTCCAATATTAGTTAATAATTTAGTTACTTACCGATAGCAATTTATGTTTTGATAACGAGAAAAAGAGTACAAAGACGAAACCTCTTATCGAGCAATACATAAACGTAGCAAACAAAAGAGGACGCGGATCTTCGAAGCATGCCGTGTTTCACCGAAGTTATAGCTGTGTCGGCGACTCGTGTTTGAAACAGTGATGATCTAACAAAATATAAAGTACTTTAAAATATGAAACAATGTGTGTTTTAATTTGTCTGCGATATGTGTAATTTGTCTACGATTTGGTATTTTGGTTTGATAATACTATATGACAAAAAATAGAATATAATACTTTGAATGAAACCCTTGACTTTCTACTTTCATATTCTAGTCATATAATTTCCTTGACGTGGGTGACTCAGGGATCATGCGCATAGACAGTTTCAATATGGGGGCAATTCACACGACTGATGACAAAACGGCGGAATACACCATGATCATGGCGACAATGCAAAAGGCTTACTGTGAATTGTACAGGTAAAGGCATGCTCAAGTTTTTCCAAGAACGTCCTCTACCTCTTCTCAGCATTCATGATCACATCTTCCCGATGAACCATCTGCATCTAGTTCCAGGGGTTAGAAATGCTCACTAATGTGTATATATATATATATATATTTCATTTAACACAAGCCAAATAATTTGTTTATATATATATATATATCTTATTATATAAAATATTGTTTAAAAAGTTACTAATTCATAAGATCGTGGTCAAAATTTTATTATGTTAGATTATTAAAATATTAAGATTATTGAAATACTAATAAAATTATATTATTATGTTGTAAAAGTTACTAATTCATAAGATCACGATATTTGTCAAAATCTTATTATATGTTGTATATTATTAAAATAATAATAAAAATTTATTATTATGTTGTAAATTATACAATTTTGTGATTCTAAAGAAAAAGAAGTCGTCTAAACAAAAACAAAAACTATACAGATAATTTAACAAAAAAAATACACGTAGGTATCCTAAAAATTCTACACTAATTAAACTTATACAAAAAAAATCATAATCTTAAAAGAAAAAGAATTTGAATATGAAGATGTATTCTCTCATATATTTGTCATATATATAAAGAGGAAGAGGTCATTTCAATGACCAAAAAAAGAAGAATATAATACTTTGAATAAACCCTTGACTTTCTACTTTCATACTTTGAAAGAGCATGTAACCTTGTCCAAGCCTATTGACATGTCTAAGTACGTAGTAAGCTTTTTAGGATATGATCCTACGGAGAATACATATAAGCTACTTTCGTTGGCAGAATGTCTTGGGTGTCGGGACGCATTTCAAAAGCCACAAATTCTTACACTGGGCAGTCAAGAAGCGTGGAGGGTGACTGAGAATAGCCCTCTACATTATTATAAAGGTTTTGGGTATTCCATCAACGGAGTTGTGTATTATAAGGCAAATATATCACGTAAGAGCATTGAGATAGTCATTATGAGTTTTGATGTGAGGTCTGAACAGTTCAAATCACTCCAAATACCTGGTCACGTCGCTGGATCAACGCTTGATAACTTAATTCATGAATCTATAATGAGTTACCAAGGAAAATTAGCATGGGTTTGCAATAATTTTGATTTTATCAAGATATGGGTTTTGCAGGATGCTGATAAACAAGAATGGTCGTATAAAGATAATATTATACCTCTACCTCAAAGAGATTTGCTTAGGAGTGCTACGTTAAAAGGTGCGACTGATAGCGGTGAATTTATTTATCTACGGACGAAATTAAGGTTTAAGGATATTTCTGCTTTTTATTATGACCCCGTGAGAAAAAGTGTCCGAAGTGTCAAAGCACTTGAATATGATACATTTAGGCGCTTCTATGGATCTTGTAACGAGCCCATGTATTGTCTCGAACCTATTCCGGATCACATTGAGAGTCTCATGTCTCTTAAGGACATTTGTTCACCCTTTGTGTGACTCTTTCACGTCTTTTAGCTTTTGTTGCAATCGTGTAGCTAATTGTATTTCATAGTTTGTGATTCCGCAGCATTCGTGCTTTTAAAATGAAAACTATTGATTTTTTTTTTTTTTTTTTTTTTTTTTTTTGTTGTCAGTTAAGTTTTTACTTTTTATATTGAACCAATTATATCGATATTAATATCTGAATTTTGTTGTACAGCCACGCATTTTCCATATGCATATGTTTAGCCACATATTAACCACTAATAAGAGTTTGTTATATTTGTGCCTAGCTGAGGCTAATCATTAATTTCTAAATGATCATGAATTTGTGTTGTGGATTATATGAAGAAATGACAGCATATGTCAAATATTAGTTAATATATAAATTAATTACTTACTTATAGCAATTTATATTTTGATAAGTGAAATAACTTGTAGACCAAAGCACTCTTCGATACATAATCGTAGCTAAAAAAGACACTCAGCTTTTAAGCAAGTCGTGTAAGAAAAAGTGAGATATATGGAAATTGGGGAAGTGCGTATAAGATTGAGAAGCCTACGATATATGCACACATATATATATATATATATATGTTAGTTGAACGAGAGAGTGAGAAAGTTAGTTAAGAAACGAGGATCAAAGAACTCATTCTCATTCAACTTAATGTCATGTGTACATTTACATTTTCTCTTCTTATATATGTATCACATTTACTAAACCGAAGTTAACAATCCGGTTAACTCTAATCAACATTAACCAGTTTCATCTATACTCTAATAATATATCTGATGTCCGATGAAGAAGCTCTTATCCAGTTATCCTCATTAGCTTGAATTAGCTTGAGGCTAAAGTCAAGTATATTTAGGAGAAAAGCTAAATATACATATTTGAGTTTAGGAATTATTTAATAAGTTAGTTTTCCAATTTAGTTTTAGGAAATTAACCAAGAGTGTTTATCTATATAAGGAGTTGCAGGGTGTTGCATCCCTTATGAGTTTTTTTGTGAGAGATTGAGAGTTTGAGAGACCAAAGTTTTGAGTTATTTTCTTTGGTATTAATAAAGAGAGTTATTCTTTATTTGTGTTCTTAAACTTTCTTTCAAAACTAGATCGTTTGTATCTTTCTGTTTTGCAACTTTAATATTTTTATCTAAAAATATATTTATGGTGATGAAATAAATATATATTTGTTTTTGTCATTATTCAGAACTTCAATATTACAATAACTAGGAGAGTTACCCGCACGCTTGTGCGGGCAAGAATTAAATAAAAACAAAATGTAAAAAATATCCTATTTTCAAATTAGTTTTGTGTTCTTTCTAAATATATTCAAAATTGTAATTAATTTTGTATTTTAAACTTTTAATCTCACATTTCTTAATGGACATTTTAAAAGAGTATTTTATGAAATCTTAATTAAAGTCTTCAGTATATTTTATCTTGTTAAAATAATTTTTAAGCCCAATTGCAAGATGGGAAAATTCCAATAAGCCTGATCCATATTATGTAGTTAATTTAATTTAGATAGAATTTGGTCCAGAATAATTTTATATTTCGTTAAGACCATTAAGTAATTTTAGAAAGAAACCCATAAAAGGGTAAGCAACCCTTAAAAGGGTTTATAGTACTTGATCATACAAACCTTCAAAATAATTATAAAGTTAGCATATACAAAAAGATTGTTAACAAATATGCCTTCAGCTTGAACTTCTCTAGATTACCCTTCATGCTGCATTATGTGCTTAATGTAATAACGTCCAGCAAATTCCGAACTAAAAAAATAGAAAACACAACCATAAGTTAGACCCTAACATGATACACCACTTGATATTTTTGAACATTAAAAACTTACATAGCCTTGTGATTCTCAAGTCCTACAAACTCCGGTTTTAAATAGATCTTGGAGGAGGCCAATGTGTTTACAATACACGGTTCACCTAGGGATGTTTTAAGTGTTTAAAAGATTATTAGATGAGTATACAACCTACTCTTAAGAATTTATTCAATCTAGCAAGTTCTATTAATAGTACATACCTTCGTACTCTCCAACCGTCCAGAAACGCAGTACACAAAACACCGGTTCAGTTTGATATGTGAGATGGCATCCAGTTGACACCCATGAAGACATGAAAAGGTTAGCATAGTAATCCATTGCACGACACTTTACAGTTTCATTCCTACAAATGAATATACTTGTTACACTCTCCAAAATGAAGTCAGACTTATAAATCTTAATATGAGTAAAGATGCAATAAATGTGACTTACCTGCCATTTAATAGTGTCAAAACAACTTCATAGACACCATTTTCATGATTTCTTCTGTCATCAACAGCTACTATACATCCGCAAACATCTATTTTTGGAAAAAAGTCAAGAATTGTTTTTTACAATGTTTGTATCCAAAGCTTTTTGACATTCACATGAAACTATTTTGGTAAAAGTTCAATTTGTACTTTTCTATTGAGGTACCAATACACAAAGTTCCAAAATTCTTTTAGAGTTTCTAGATAACTCAACACAAAGCTAAAAACAAACCATTCCAATATGTTATACTATGATAAAATAATTTGATTACAATTAAATTTAGAAAAACGTACCGAAAGATATGTGATGATTGATCCTTCCACGATATATATGATCCAAATCTTCGAATCGGAAGTAATTTTTGGAGTTGATTGATTCGAGCAGGAACATGGTAGACTCATCGGTAAACTTGATCTATGATGAGTATTTCTCTCCTTGAGGGTTGGATTGATGATTTGGAAATTCTGAATTTTATACAATTCGCCCTCGTAAATATACTTCCGGAGCTTTTTAAGTATAGTTGGGACAAAGGCAACCTCAATCGTGTCACCCTTCAAAGTTTGTTTAAAATTGTGTAAGTAATCTAGTATATAAACACTACTAAATTAAAATTTATGTAAATCAATTTTCGATTAACTGCTCTAACCTTCGTATCCACGAGAAGAAGAACACGTTTTGTGAAGAACTCGGTGACATGCCAAGAATTCAGGACTTTAGCGTGAATACACCAATTTGTTCTTCCTCGATGAAGATCAGAAATGTAATCGATTCTCATGATCTTACCAAATTAGGGTATCTTACTCTTGCTTCACTGTTTTCGAAGACGAAATGGGATTTTGGGGTTTGTAAGAATGTAAACAGTCACGATTAAACGTAGCGTTGCGTCTTAATCGTTTGAGTGTCTTTTTTTTAATATTTTAAATTTTAATAGGTATAATTATGATTATAATTATAGATTAGTAGTATTTATTATAGTCAGTATATTTCATGTTAATTTATTTTTACAATGGTCTAAGCGTTTTAATAATTCCAAAACACATTTTATGATACAACAAAAATATCCAACTGCAAAAAAAATTATGTACCTAATTTATCTTATCAATTTCGTCATTTTTCTAACAGTCATCATTGTAGTTTATAAATGCACATTATGATACAGTTAACAATTAATTAATTTCATATAACATAATCGGATGAATTTTTTCAATATGAATTTATATATTCTAATTACATTGAAATCTTATGATTTGTGATATGTTACATGCAACAAAAATTAATGATGAGGATAATGACCAAAATGCAATGTTAAATCTATTATTTTGATTTATTTTGAAAATGAATACATTTAAGATCTTTAATTTTTTATAATAGCTAACATGCTAAGACATTGTTAATATAATAAGAAACTACGACTATTATGTAATTATAATTAAATAATTATATTGCATAATATTTATTTACCGCAAATATTTACTGATATCTTTCGTCAATATTCGTATACCATCTTGGGAAATTTTTTCTTGATGTAATGATTTTGGTAAGGAAAACAAAAAATATAAACTATGGGTATCGAACTTACTATTTTAAAAATATTATGTTTTTGGTATTAGAATTTTAGTCAATTATTTATAATTTTATTTTTAAATAGCATGCATCTGTCATTCATGAAAGATACTCTGTCAAAAGTATCTTTAAAATTTGATATTATGCATAAATTGTTTAAAATATATATTTGAACATAAATTTAATTTCCGAAAAGAGTTTTTGGCATAAAACACGAAAATATAGGTTCAAGATTAAAACAACAAACAGCTGAAGTTTATCGAATAATAACAAATTTTAACATTACATAGAATCATTAGAATCACTCTCATCTTCTTCCGAGCCGTTGTAATCTTCATCGTCTGATGTATCATGAAAACAAAGACTGCAGAAAATAAAGGAACATAAGAGCTAAAACATCTTATAGAAATGACTCCAAATTAATATTCTGTCATAGTATATGGAAATTATGAACTTACAGTGCCGGATCTGTAGTGAACGCTCTTGCTTCATTTCCAAGAAGAAATTTAGAACATCTTATTTGAGACATTAGACAACGCCGACCTTTTATTAAAAAAAAGTAAGTTCCAAATCTTAAATTTGATATATTGGCTTATCTAAAACAAATGCTTATATATTTCTTAATACCTTCAAAGACAGAGATTCTCCAAAACGTAAGCAGACATAATACTGGTTATCTTGGATATATCTTCAAAAGAGGAATATGAAGAGTAATTGGAAGTTACATAAAAAGTTATGACAGTTTCGTATTGTCAGTTCGAAATTGATTTAATCAATGCGAAGACTTTGAAAATAACATTTTTTTTTGTTTTTGTACTTGCATCCATACATGCATTGGTTAATTCTGATAATATAATAAAATTATTTAATCGAAATTATAATACATAATTGATTAATTCATATTTTTAATGTACTATATCAATTATACGATCTGCTTGAATTAAAATTGTTTCTGAAATAAAAATATGAGGAATTTTCATATTACAAAATAGATGACAATTAATTAAAAGTCTCACTTAAGAATATTCTATGGTGATGGATATTGTCAACTGACTAAATTTGTCTTCCATATAATAGGTTTATAAGACTTTTTAAGAAGTAATGTTTTTATCAATTTAGAATTTTTAAAATATTATGTACATCATCAGTTCTCCCAGAAGCAATGTTTTTACCAATATATACTAAATTAGCAGTTAAGTTGTACCTTAAGAATTTTATTTCACTTTTTAAAAATGGACTCATTTTTTAAATATATATTATTCTTATAAATATCTAAACTTTTATATACTTTTTTTGAAGCCCATTTATAATTTCCATGAATTTTGTGAGCCCAATACAATCGGTATGGTTAATTAAATCACGATGGATAAAGATTCGCGTCACATTAATTTTCTACGTTTAGATAATAGAAATTATTTATGAAAGTAATATAAATTCTAGGTCATACAAACATTACAAATAGTTATAAAGTTTACATATTCATAACAGTTTTTATTTAAATAATCTGCCTTCACCTTAAGCCCCTTATACGATTATTCTTCATGCTCCATCATACGATTTATGTAGTAGCGTCCAGCAAATTCGGAGCTAAGTAAAGAAAGCACATTGGTAAATTAAACCATAGCATGATATACTATATGGTATTAATAAACATTTAAACTTACATAGCCTTGTGATGCTCAAGACCTTCAAAATCCGGTTTTATAAAGATCTTGGAGGAGGCCAACGTGTTTTCAATACACGGTTTACCTAGAGATGTTTAAAGTGTTTTTAAAGTTTTGTAAATGAGTTAACAAAATAGCTAGTAAGTGCTATTAAAACTTGTAAAAGCTATTAACAGTCATACCTTCATACTCTCCAACCCTCCAGAAACGCAAAACACAAAACACTGGTTCGTTACGATATGTGAGATGGCATCCTGACGACTCCCATGAATACATGAAAAGGGTAGCATAGTTGTTTACTGCACGGCACTTTATAGATTCATACCTACAGATGAAGTTAGTACAAATATTTTTAAAGAGTGAGACTTAAAAATCTTAGCAACATCATATGTGGAATAAATGTGTCTTACCTGCCATTTAATAGCGTGAAAACAACTTCACCAGCATGTTCTCTGTTATCAGTTACAGCTACTACACATCCGCAAACATCTATTTTTTGCCATAAAAGACATTTCTTTATTTCAAAAAGATGATTAATTGTTTCCAAATCTATCATATACATAAAACTATTTAGTTTTAAAGTTCTGTTTGTACTTTTATATGGGAAGAACCAATTCTCAAAGTCCCAAAATTATGAAAAGTATAAAGATTCACTAACACAAAGATAGCAATATCTAAGAATAATTGTTTCTGAATCTATCATCCACATAAAACTATTTATGTCTAAGTTCTAAATTTGTACTTTATATGGGAGGGACCAATTCACAAAGTTCCAAAATTCTTAAAAGTCTAAAGATTAAACAACACAAAGATAGCAAAAAGCTTTATCCACAGGGTATAATTGATTTTTTTAAACCGTATATTAAAAACGTACCAAAAGAAATGGGATGATGGATTCTTGAACGATATATATCACCCAAATCTTCGAATCGGAAATAGTTTTTCGAATTTACTATTTCCAATTGATTCATGGTTGATTCTTCCGTAAACTTGATTTGGAAAGGATGATGAGTATTCCTCTCCCTTAGGGTTGGATCGATGATTTTGAAATTCCTAATCTCATACCATCTACCCTCATAAATATACTTCTGGAGCTTTTTAGTGTTGTTGGAACAAAGGCCACCTCAATTGTGTCACCCTTCAAAAATTGATAAATTGTGTTAGTAATCTAATATATAAGATTTTAAAAATATCAAATATCAGTAGAAATTATCATTTGGGAAATTCTCTAACCCTTTCATCCACAAGTAGAAGAACTCGTTTGCTGAAGAATTCGTAGACATACCAAGAATTCAAGACCTTGGCTTGGATACACCAGTTGGTTTTTCCCCGATGAAGATCAGAAATATAATCGATATTCATGATTCTATCGAATTAGGGTTTTTCTGTTTTCTCTCTTTGTCGGAGACGAAAAGGGGATTTCGGAACTGTAAGAAATCAAAGAGTCACGATTAAACGTTGCGTATTAACGTTTAGCTTTACACCTTTTCCTTTTCACCATTATATATTATTATTTAAATTATGATAACAAAATGAAAGACAGGATTCATGTTTAATAGATATATTTTGCAAGGTTCTAATTTAAATGTGTTTGAGATTTAATTGTTAAAGTTAAGACTTTATCATACCTTAAACAATATTTTTTACCATTACGTAATTATATTTTCTATTCTAATTACATAGCAAAATACCACAATTTTAATTATATTACAGATAATTGTAATGAATATTATGAGTAACATTGTAATTCAAAGTTCATAAAAATTTGTTTAACTAATTATGAAAATAAAATTTAATCTAAAAATCCAAAACAATGTTCAATTACAAACATAATAATTAAACAGTCTCAAAAACCTCTTTGAAAACAACATTAAGTGTTTTATTCTGGCATTTTCCATCTTTATCCGTAATTAACACCTTCAATCCTTTTCTGGTTGTCACTCGAGAGAATGCAACATAAAGCTGTCCATGTGTGAAAACCGGCTTCGGAAGAAACAATCCAACATGTTCTAGCGTCTGACCCTGACTCTTGTTTATAGTAATTGCAAACGCCACGGTAATAGGAAACTGTCGTCGTCTCATACGAAAGGGAAACTTTGCATCAGGTGGACTAACATACATCCTAGGGATAAGTACCTTATCTCCAACCTTTTTCCTGTCACGATTCTTGCTTCGATTACATGTTTGGCCATCTGAGTAATAATCAGCCTCGTACCGTTACATAAACCTCCCTTAGGATCTATATTCCTTAACAACATAACCGGTGCTCCTATTCTCAAAGTCAAAATATGGCTTGGCAGTCCAGAAACTTGAATACTGTTTAGGAATTCCTGAGTGTAAATCATATCATCAAGTCCGCTCGTATCAGACGTTTCAATACTATCAGAGCTAAGATATCGTCTTTCCTCACCTGCAAAATTTAAAAATTAAATTTCGTATATGTTTTGAATATTAGAAAATTTTCAAAAATTAAAATTTCTATGTCCTTTTTAATTTGCATACCTGGAAGCTTAGTAAGCATAAACTGATTTATCTTATCAACATCGTCATTTCTTGGACTTAGAATAGCTCTTTCACTAAAGAATTTTGGGTCAGTCCTCCTTGTAAATTGTTCTCCGTAGATCTCTTTAACTATTGCTTCAATAGGATTTCCACTTGTATTAATTAATAAATCATCCGGAATTTCTATCTCCACATCCCCACTATCTGACTCGTTAATTTTGCCATCCCCGATATCAAGAAGCCACTTAGAAAAAGTAGCAAGAGCACCCGCATCCATACTATTACGTGCTTTGCGAAGTCTCAAATTTTCGGTAAGTTTAAGAACTTTACAATTATTCCAAAGAACAGATGAGTTGATAGATGCTAAAACTGTGGCTACCCTTCCACCTTCCGTAATAACTGGTAAAATCTATCTAAAGTCACCTCCTAACACAACAACTTTACCTCCAAAATCTGGTCACACTGATATCTCGCAAACTCCTATCTAAAGTCTCATAACAAAGCTTGTTCATCATTGGAGCCTCGTCCCATATTATGAGCTTTGCTTCTCTAATTAAATCAGCAAGATCAGATTCGGCATCTATCAAACAAACAGAATATTCATTAAGATTGATTGGAATACCAAATCTTGAATGAGCCGTTCTACCACCTTCCAAAAGCAAAGCAGCTATACCACTCGAAGCAACATTAAGAACAATATTACCTTTAGACCTTATATCAGCACCAAGAATAGTCCACATAAAAGTTTTTCCAGTACCACCGAAACCATGGACAAAAAACATACCACCTTTATTGTGATTCACAGAGTGAATAATTTCTTGATAAACACGTCTCTGCTCATCAGTTAGCATAGGTAACAACTTATTGTACAATTCCTGTTGTTTTTGAGGCTTGTATATTCTCTCATCTGCGATAAGCCTATTTTCTCCTGTGTTCATTATACTATCATCTGGTCTAGGCATTGTCTCGAAGGCCGTAAGAGATGTCCCATTCGATCGTAACATGAGTTCTATTTCAGTTAAACATATATTTTCTATCTGAGTCCGTGACAACATTAGACCTACCACAGAAAATTTTAAACATTTTATTATATATAAATATATATTTTTTTTACTTCGAAAACGGAATATTTTGATAAAAGAAAATAAGTTTTTGAAATACCTGGATCGTTCCTGTTTCTCCTTTCTTTAAACAAAATATCCTCACACAAGATGTCTTTCGTTTTATTCCAAACTTCAAGAGGAACAGTTAAACTCTTTGTATGCAGTAGGATCGCAAATAACTTTCTTAAAAATTCCCCAAAACACCATTCACCTGCTTCGTTTATAGCTGCAATGTACTCCTTATCATCATCCAATAATCCCAAAGCATAGCAAGCTTCTTGGAAATCACTATAACGTACACCATTGACTGTTTTTAAATAGTCAAAACTTGTTGGTCCAGGAATTTTATTAAGCAGTACTCGCAAGTAATAGGCTTGTCCTACAGAAGGCGGTACATACGTAATTCTGCCTATTGCAAAACTTTTCCGTTTCTCTGATCTTGGCTTCCAAAGTTTTTCTCTCTTATTCCACACAAATTTAGATGGAAATTCAGCATACGTAAGTTCTCTGGCCTGGGGATAAATCTTGTTGCATTCCATCCAGCCCAAAAATTTAGAAGCTCTATTTGTTGTACGTTGCAATACATCTTCTATTGGATCATCCTGATTGTAAATAGCCAATTCTTGTCCTGGAAGATGAAACGGGAGCTTTTCTACGGCTGTAGTACGATGACAAATAGGGAAAGCAAGAATTCGCCAAGAAGCCTCACATGCAGATACATACCTAAAAATATTGTATTAGTTTGTCACGTATAATTTAATATGAGAATATTTGACAATCCTATTAAGTTGTTACCTGCAATTGAAAAACTTTTTAATTTCATTTTCCTGATCTTCTTCTCCTACTTTGGCTCTAACATAGTCCGGACCTTTAGTGATGTACTTGAACAAATATTTAACTGAACGTGTCTGGTTGCACCACTCAACATTTATATGAGCACGAAAACGGAGTGATAAATCACGATTATAGGGAATAACGTAACTATTATCGTATTGAAATCCTCTTTTCTCCACTATTCTCCCATCGTTTCGTCGTCTATATATTGGATAGCCAGCATCGTCGACAACAGTATTATCCATGAATGGTTTTGGGAAGAATTTAGTGCATTGCCCATTATTCATGCAGACACTATCTCTGTTCATATGACCACACGGACCATGGATCATCACATCAGAAACAACTTCGTACAAATACTTATCCACCTCTTTATCAGGAATTTCAGCGCTTATGTATTTATCAATATCGTCTGATGTACGCATCTTATTGTCTGGGTGTAAAAACAGAATCATGTGGGCATGAGGCAGACCCCTCTTCTGGAATTCTATTGTATACATCGCTGAAATTTTTGAAACAAATAATTATTTTTAAAAACATTAATAAGATATTTATTTCCGAAGAATAATATAAATAATAATAATTAAAACTTATTAAATACATACCAGAATTTACGATACCAAAAGTTTTTTCCTTTCTCACTTGGTCCATTAATCTATCAAGTTTCATCTTGAAAACTCGGCTACATATATCAGGTCTATCTTCTTTACTAAGACGATGCCTTGCTAGATAACGATCAATTTCAGGCCACCTTGGGTTGCACGTAAAAGTTATGAAAAGATCAGGAAATCCAAAATACTTGCAAGTAGCCATGGCGTCAAGATAATGTTGCATCATATATCTTTTTCCACCAGTAAACGATGACGGAATAAATATTCTTTTTCCATGTTGTGCAAGGTCTTCATGTCCTTTTTCAGCAGCTTCAATTATCTTATCGACTCTTTCAGTTCGGAGTTTGCTTTGGTTCATCCATATGTAGTTCAACCTGTTCGACTCGATGGTAGTGAATGCATCGACTAAAAACTGCTGGAATAATTTGCCTGCCATAACAATAGTCGAAGACTCTTCATATCTTTCAAATATTCTATACGCATAAAATTCCCTCATGGTTACGGTTTTCCTTTTACGTCCACGGGTATCCATGAAACCTATATCGATACCTAATCTGAAACCATCTTCACCATAGGGGAACAACAATGGGTACTGTAAAGGCAAGTATGCGGGATGAAGCTCACTTATTCTCTGTAAATTACCGGAACGACTTTCTATAACAATGTCACGTTTATTCACACCAGCCGTAAAATCTCCGGGAATTAAAGCAGCGACCTCTTTACTGGTAGGAAGATTATGAGTTCTTGCATCAGTAGTTCTTTCTGAAGGTAAGATTAATCGCAGACCTTCGCTACCTTCTTCCATATTAAATCTTTCACGTGCCGATCTAAACGCCTTAACATGCGGATTATGACTATCAAGCATTTTTTTTAATAGTCCAACAATCTCATGTTTTAAATCTCCAGAAGATCCTGATGATCTATATCAACAACAAAATACAAAAATTTTTAATAATAATGATTAGTAGATATTTAACAAATAATTAAGATATGGAAAATATTTTAATACATATTTATCAATATATATAATTACCTAAATGCAGAAATTCTATTAGTTATCTCGTTACATACGTCATGAATATACAATTGCAAAAACATTGGTTCCTTTCCAGGTTCTGGCAAGATATCACCGATACGGTGATAGTTTTCTCCGCACATTTGAAATAAATACGGCCCTCTACCATTATTTATTGAATGGTTAATTTTCCCACCTAATGATGTGAACGAAAACATCATGTTGTACGCTCGTATGTTATCGCGGAAGTTATTACCCCTATCGTCATTATTATAAAACAACGATAATAATGTTTTAGGCGCAGTCTTCAAAGTAGGAAGTATTACTTTGCCGCGATGGCAACACAGTGAAAAATCAGGCTTTGCCTTTTTAGTCCGTTTGTTCACCCGTTCTCCATACCACATATATGCTCCACAATTATCACATAAAAAATAAGGATCTCCATCATCATAATAACCTATATATACATTTTTAAAAAATTATTATTCCAAATATATGTTAGATATACATACTTATTAAAAAAACAGTCGTATAACGAATCAGATATGCATCGAGATATACCATTATTTAATAACTTAGCTTTTATGGGAGGAAAGCCAAGAAACATCTCAGATGTCGCATTGCTTTCATTAGTATCGAATGAAATCCCATCAGTAGAGCTGTCTGAATCACTTTCATCGTTCGTATCCGAATCAGTTGCGACGAAACATGCGAAATCTTCCTGTAATCCGGGAAGAAGGAAATTTTCTGCATAGGCAACAATTGGATTAGTTTTAGCATTTATTTATATATTTTTTATATATATTCTCATTTTGAAATCCCTTCCCGAACATATTACCTTTTTTCTTCCTTAGTGCCCGTTTAGACTTCAGTATTTGCATTCTTTTCAACCTTGCCATCTTATGTGGATCAGGATACTGAAAATTCAGTGCATTCGTAAAAGCAGGAAGATTTATCTTAGAACTAACACCTGTAGTTTAATAATGTTGTTAAGTGCAATCTATTAGTTTCGAATGTAACATATATCTTAATGTAAAGAATATAAAATGTCTGTACGTTTTCTAGAGACGGCATGTGTCGTTACATTCTTCCTCCGATATGGAATCTTCGAAGGTCTCATTATAATACGTCAAGTGTAGTAATCTGCAAAATGAATTTCAAAGTACGATCAAGAATTCATATAATGGAGTAATTCTGACAATTTTACTCTAAAATTTGCTGTTAGGTTTATTTATATTGGAAGATGGTGCGTATATATGATGCCATCTAAAATGTACTAATTATTGATATATACGAATATTGACATATGTATCTATATATCATCTTAACTTTTTTGAAATTTTTTTAAAAAATATGATATTTATCTTTCTATTATGTATGGAGATCTTTAATACGTATTTTTTGAAATTTACTTAATTGGTCTTTGACAATATTTTATTATCATTATTTTTTATCTTTTTTTGTTATATTTCCATAATCTTGTAGATTATTTTCGGGTCATTACTGAATATCTATTTTTTTTATTTTTTTTTTTAAATTCTTATATTATATTATTTGTAACGAATTTTTAAAACATGTAAAACTCAATATTTTTATTCCATTATTAATATTATACTATTAACGAACTTTCCGCTGAATTGTCATATCATAATTATTATTAATTAGGAAGATAATTTCATTATGTTATAAAACTAACATTTGATAAACATTTAAAAGTGATAAAATCCCTTTTTACGAAATATAAAAACATCGTGATGATAATCAGAAATAAAATTAGTTATTATTATTGAATATCAAAATATGAAACTAAAATTCAAAAACGTCATTCTAAGATCTATCCTTTTTCATGATATATCTTTGCGTACATATTTCTTGTTTTTCACACACCAGAAATATCCGGAAACATCCTTATCATAAGTGTTAATTGACTCATAGATAGGTATGACATTGCATTCCATCCAGGATTGAAATTGAGATTTCTTGTTCGTTGAGTTCGAAATACTATTTTCACGGTCAACAATGGTATTTTGAACGTCAAGATGCGCCAATGAGTTATCTTCAGAAGAACTTGATTCTTTTCTGGTTTTCCTGACTTTTTAATAACTGGTTCCGGAATGGGTTCCTCACAAAAGTAAACAAATTGTTTTGGTTGAATATGCGAACAGAGCGAATCTTCATCAGGTCCTGATCTTTTTGGGGTGGTTCGACGAACTCCAGATGAACGTTTCATTATGATTCTGCACGTATACAATTGAAACATGTGAATGTAATAATTTCAATAATACAAAATAATAAAAGCTTGAATTTTGCTTTACCTTATACGTCAAACAGCAAGAACTTAAGAATTGGTTCAGTTTTTTCTGTCTTTCTAGTTGACATGATAAATCAATAAGACTTATATATACATATAAAATGTATAAAATAAGTTTACAATTTTGTTAATATTATATTTCCTAAAATTTCGTATTGAAAAAGCAAAATATTTAGGATTACCATTAAGTTTTTAATATAAAATATTTTGTTAACATAATCGTTAATGATCATTTTATTAAATTATCGTATTGAATATTCAGATCATTAAATTTTGGCCTTTTATTTTTAACATATTATCATTATTTATGGAATTTTGAAATATGTTTTAAAAATTTTAGTTTGTGGTTTTAAGATATTCTAACTATTAAAATTTCCCAAATGATTATATAGAATGATATTTATTAAATTATATTGTATATATTTTTAATTTCGTTTATTGTAATATAATTTTAGTAATTGATAGAATTAAAGTTTGTCCAATACAAATACGCTAAGAAGTATTTAAGCATTCTTAATTGTTCGAAATAATTAAAATTTTCAATTCAAAAAATAAAACAAAAATATGAAAATTAAAATTAACTAATATCATGTTTTGAAATGACGCAACTTTTTCAATCTCGAGGTTCAGATTTGATCTTTTCCTTGTCATCATGCTATGACCCCGGTCGATCCAACATTGCTGTCTGTATAATCTCTCTTAGATGAAGTCAAATTCATTTCAGCTGGTGCGATTTGCAACTTATGATCGTCGAGATCCAAAGAATTTTTCGAAAGTTCATTCCTTCCATATAGTTCCTACATTGAAATTATATACATTGAGATTTAAAAGGTAAAGAATTCATAATGATATTATGGATATATGTTTTTTTTTTGTTTACTTTAGTACCTTTCCAAATTGCACAACCATGTCTTCCTTTTCCCAAAACTTTTCGACAACATAAGCAGACTTGTCGCTTTTTAAATTCTCGATTGTAATTGAAATTTTAAACAGCATAGTCCTCCCAACCAAGGCAGAGAGACTTCCAGGAATAGGTGCAGTATCGTCCTGAACAAATGTCAAATATATATTAAATACTTGTTTTTATAACTTTAAACCAAAAAGAATTCAAATGATACTATACTTACTTTAGGTTTTTCCAAAGCTAGTTCTTCTGCTTTTTTCCAATAAATAGTTGGGCAAGACCGTCAAAGAAGAGCAGCTTAATCTTTTGTGAACTTCCGTACCCAACATGAAGTATGAGTTTATACCTTATAAACAGTTTGGTACGACTTAAATGTGCGTATAGTTATAATCCACAATTCTTTTAAAAATTTAAGAGACAATTTGGTACTTACTTGTAATCAACTTCCATAACATCAGAATCACAAACTCCACAACTATATAGTAAATCCTTTCCAGCTTGAGATTCTGGTGGATATGGCTGCACCTTCTTATTGCAAACTTTACAGGCAATATAATACCATTTGGGCAACACTTCAACAGAGTGAATTGTCGCGATTGTCACACATGTTCGCGCCTGTAAAGAATTAATGAAACATTTATTATCCCAATTATAATTCAAAAAAAAAAAATCACGATATCAATTTTACGTTTGAAACATTACCTCAAGTGCATAAACGATTTGGTCCATAGTACTCTTTTCGTTCACAATGAAAAACTCCTCATATAATGTCACCCTGGGTTTCTGAGGGCTTGGGTCATCATCAAGTTGTATTAAATCAACAGCATCAGTAGGCAACCTATATAGTTATGATAATAATAAGAATATGTGTATGATTTAAGCATGTCTTGCAGAATAATATAGAAAGGAAATATATATATATTCATATATATACATATATTTATACTTACTTATTTCGAAACACGTCTACTTCAGACATAACTGGATTTATGAGAATATCGGTAGAGTTGAACGCATTGGAAATACTATAATTTCCTGTAACATGGATGTAATTGGCAACGTTAGATTTGACAATTATAAGCATAAAGTTTTTTTTTTTTTTCTGAAAGTAAGATATTACCTTTCCATTCCTTCAGGCATGCAAATCGTATTACACAAACGACAACAGTTTCTTGATGTTCTTTTATTTGTGTATCAAAGTCCTTTGCAAGATCCCCCCACACCGTGCAATTTAACCGGGTTCCACTATATTACGAATTCATGAAAAAGAAAAAAATAGTTATTTAATTTAAATTAAAATAATTTTCAAAATATTTACTAAAGTTACATACGTTAAATCCTGCAAATCGAAGCTCAATTTGACATTATCCTTCCCTTTCGTTTTGACGCTATCAAGATTTCCAACACTGACGATTTGGCCGATCACATCTACGTAAAAAAAATGAATTAATATTTTGTTTTTTTCATGTAAATATAACTTTTAAAAACAAAGTTAATTAACATCTCACCAAACAATATATTCTTATCTAATTCTCCAGATAAGATAGTAGAAAACGCCTGAAAATATTTTTCTGGAACACGAACTGGGAATTCATCACATGGTTTCACAACAGTGGTTCTATAAAAGACGATTTTAAATCCCAAAGAACTTGTCTTAAAACTACTATCATAATCCACTAAGCTAAACGTATCGACTATTTTAGACTCGCCGACAGCGAGTTGATTTTGAAACCTGCTGACCAAACCATCTTCAATAGATGCATGTATCCTTGTACCCTATATATAAATATTTAAAGTCATAAAACTAATATACAGTTTCACTAAAAATTTCATAGATAATTCAAAAAAACATGACGCTTCAATTTAAAATTAGAACTTACATCACTATCTACGAAGACCATCTGAAGGGACTTGAATGATTTCCAAAGTCTTATGATACGGACTCTTATCTTTTGATGGTCTAAAGCAGGGTTGAGATTGTTTAACTGAACAAAAGGTCGGACGTTCATCTTTTTAGAAGTCATATTGAATTGAGCATACAACTCATAAACACATTAGCGGAACAATATTTATAGAGATGTTATACAACCGACTTGATTTTTTATTTTTTTAGAATATTTTCTTACTTTATTTTGTTAAAACGATAATGATGAGGAATGTAAACATATCATTTATGAATATTCTCGATATGCTTATTATCATTATTAAAAAAGTATATTTAACATTTTTTCACTCTTTCGGATTTAATGAAATTCATCAAGCAGTTGTAAATTACCATATATCGTTATTAAAATAAATGTTATTTTGCAAAATTAAAATAATGATTTTTAATATTTTTAATTAAACAAAACTCTATATGTTAAAATTTGTAACTAACTAAATTCAATAATAATCTAGAAAAATAATTTTGAAATTATTTTATTTGATCCCAAAAAAATCATCAAATATAAACTTACAAAAGTGTTTTTCAATAATTTTCAAAAAAATACAGAACTTCGAAGAACGGTTTTGAGCATAGTTATCAATAAGGTCTCCGATGCTTCTCAAAGGAGTCCTCAACAGCAAGATGAATATAGGAGTCAAGTGAATCTCTGTAATTTGCAGAAGGATAAATTCTAATCAGTATTTTTTCATTACAATTAATCATTAATCAAATAAAGTAAGATTTTACTATTACCTTAGGTCTAAATCGAACCTATACTCGGTATCATCCAAATCTTTGATTCTTGACTCGCCATGATCAACGTAATTGTACCTAAATATTTAAAGATAGTCAGATACATCCACATATTTCTAAAATATATAATTGAAATAACATCCAAAGTAAATCTCTGACTTACATGAACATATAGTCTGCAAATTCTTCACTCTTCGGATCCTCGACAATCTCCGAGCATCCATCGCCGTTGGTTAGGAGAACATTATCATCTAGCATTACCGATGTTAAATAAACAAATTATTCATTATCATAATAAACTGTACTGAATTACTAAAATAATTATCTATAAACAAACATATTCACCTCCGAATCTTACTGCTTTCCACATCTTGAACAGACAGACCCTCTTCCTGTTACGCATTTTGAAAGTTTTGAACATATGATTGGCATAGACTCCTGTTGCGAAGCAGTCAAGTACATATCCCCTTTGGAAAAAGGTTTGTTGATATAATAATGTCAATCTACGTATTTTATCAAGCACTTAAAACAGTTCTTAAAAATATTACTATTCATATATAAACTTACTCAATCGACTCGATAGTGAATTTTATGTAGCGATCCATCAAGCTCCAACGATAGACACCATCTTCTTTTTGAAACTCTTGATTTCACCCATATTGGTGATGCATCCAATCAGATTAACTGCCATAAAAACGAATAATTTGTATTAAAAATAACAAATTAAACTTTTATAAAACAATCCATTATAAAGTCCGATTTACCGTAAGGCCATCTTCCATGAAAAGTATTATCATAAACACGTTTGAAATCTAGATTATTAAAAGATTTGGAAATGATAGGATCTCTTGCAAAACTGATTATAGTTTTGTCTGTGAAGAAGATCCGATAACCGTTTTTAGTTTTCTGGATCTGTTCTCTGTCATTCGTGACTTCGAACTTCTCTATAACATAAGTTCGATCCTCCGACAATTTAAATTCCGGAACACCGTTGAGTGATGCCGGATAGTAGCATGTCCAAATGTACCCTAATTCAGAAAATGATTAACCAAAGTTTTTAGACACACGAATACATTTGAAGTAACAACGAAATAATTCTATATAACATACCTCTTCGTCTACCAAGATTAGTTCTGTCGACACATCATTAGAACGATCTCTCACTCTCCATGAACGGAAAACCTTGACACGAATCTTCCATCCCATTGTCCAAGGACACAATTTGTCGAGCATCACAAATCTCGCCATTTTTTTTTATGTTTGTCTTTTAAAAAAAAGTATTTTAGTTTGAGAGAAGTTTAGAAAGAGTGAAATGAAGAAGTTGAAAAGACAGTAGTTTGGTTTTAAGTTTTAAATCTCGATAAAAGAATTTATAAGGTGTTAATGGTCGCATAAAAGTATCGACTTGAAGGGATGTTACCATCCACACCTTTTAACTACATAATTGAAAGGTTCATGAATATATAAAAATCAGAGGGAATGTATATTTTGAATACAAAGGGACTTAAAATAATATAGTTTTCGTTTTATAAATTAAACAATAATCGAATAATATTATAAGTCAAATTTAAATCCAATCACATTATCATAGGGATTAAAGTATTATTTTTATCTTATAAATATGAAGTATAAAAGTCATGCACTTTAAAAATTCAATTTCAAATTTCCATATCAGCAAAGGCATCCAACATCTGTGTGACTTGAGGACATGGAGGATTGATCATGACACTGGTACAATTGTGGACTGTGGTAGCCATCCATGTATCTACATTATTAAAATTTGATAATTAGTTAACTTTTTATAAAAAAGAATTATAAATATATCAGCAAGAAATAGTCAGAACCTTTATTACTTTCGAGCTTGGCAAACGTAATACACATATGATAATATCATTGTCACGATGTATCCAATGGTCATAGAAGCTGTTCGCGTAGTCTTTTGGTAAACGACATGAGAAATGTTCACCCTAGAATTTACCATCACTGAGTACTTCTCAAATCATTGAAATTTAAATTAGAAAGTTCAATAATTTAAAGCAACTTACTCAATATTTTCAAGAACAACGAATAACTCATTCCATTCTTTGTATGGTGGACCTTGTTCCATGGTATTTCCAACACTAAAGACTCTTCCGATAAGATCTACGGAAATTTATACAATAATTTAACTAATCAAGCACTTTAAACATAACATATAATATAAAAATAAATTGGTACCCTTACCTACACAATATTCAGAATCAAAATACCCACTTTTAATATCACTGAATGATACGAAAGAGTAAAATTGATCTGAAGACAAAGGAAGTATTTTCTTAAACCATGTCCCATCTCTCCAATGTATTCTGACTTGATGGTCAGTTGGCCTAAAACCGCCATCAACATTGCTCAATGAGAAGCTTGATAACATAATCCATTCACCTTCTTCCAAATCGTTAAGAAAGATGTCACGATAAGGAGAACCCATCAATACATGGATTTTTGTACCCTACGTAAACGTTATACATAAGTAAAACTAAATTTAAACTTATAAAACATTATATAATATAAAAATACCTTCTCATCTACTACGATTAAGTCTGTTGACTTGAAAAGAGGATGCGACACTCAAATTTCCTCAGAATTTTAACGTTAATTTTCCACTCATGAACGAAGGGGTTTAGGTCATCCACATCGAAAACATAGTCTCTCTTCCCGAACTTTTTCTTAATAGCGTTGGATAGGAGGTTAGCCATAATAATCTTTTTCAAAGAATTTTAGAGTTAAATCTGTCAAACGTATCTATATATACATAATACATAATTCTGTTTTTGAATATTTTCATCTAAAGATATTGTCAAA